>JARQOC010000004.1:251994385-252145733 GCA_033576535.1 Allobates femoralis | reverse complement strand
GGGGACATGACTACCCCTGGGCTGGGCAGAGGGCTCGAAATTGTGGGAGGTGATGTAAAGGCCGGGCTGGGGCTCTGTGGCCAGATAACGTGCCCTGGTGGCAAAAGAGGCCCAGGGCTTGACGGGGGTCCATCATCCCTCCAAGGTGCTTCTGGTTGCTCCAAGGCCTCCTGTGTCGATGGTGGGGATGGGAGCTCGTAATTGTCCTCCATCCAGTCCTCCGACCATGCAGCCTCAGGCACCTCCTCCTCCTCATTCCTCGGGGGCGATGGTGTCCCTGCTGCCTGCTGGTGTGGTGGCTGCTCCGGCCCACCTGCGGGTGGGGCAGGGTGTCCATCTTCTTCGGAAGATGATTCCTCCGCATCTGGATTTGGAAGCACAATGTCAAAGTTCTTAGGAGAAAGGTTAACAACATTGTTGTCTTAGCTTTTCATTGTGTGCCTATTGTCTTTCCCCCATTAACAAATATGCTACAAGGTCATGTTGGATGCATATACTCATGTTGTATGCATGTAATGTGGGTCGGACACAGTATCTTTAATGACAGGAGGGCCACTACCCTGGCAAGATATGTTGGCTTGTGGGCAAACGCACCAACACATGCTCGGTGTAGGTGTGTTGTATTTTCGGTTGGCCCATTAGCCAATGGTGTTTGCTCCATGGCTGCATAGACCTTTTTTGGAAGTACGATTGATGTTATGGTTCAAACATCAGGCTGTGTCTATATTGGGCCCTGTGTAGGGTGCAACATCTGTGGGGCAGTGTCGCATGTGTGAGCTTGAGATGGTAAATATTTTTGGGATCAACTTAGAAAATATGGAGTCAGGTTTGCCTAATTTCACACAAGGATTTGTTACAAGCCGATGTAGTCCCATAAAAAGCGATCAGCAGCGGCCAGATTTTGTGCCCCATGCAGGCCTATGGCCATTGGGCCGAATTGGATGTGCACTAAATGCCATCCGATTTGGTCAAATCCAATTCTGTCAGTTTTTTTAATTGGTGCAACAATTGGAGCATGCTCAGATGTTTGACCCCCCACAAAAAGCGGACCAGATTTGATATGACCAAATATGATGGCATTTAGTGCACAGCCGATATGGTCGGATGCCCATAGGGCTGCATGTGGCCATAATCGGATCCAAGGCTGTTGGATTTTTATCCAACACCATCGGCTTGGCAAATATTGTAATCTTAAACCAGCATAACATGGGGCCCTATGGAGCAGGTTCCGAGAATACATTGGCTGTCTCCTTGTACCCGATTTTACTGTACTGACCCTGCTCAGTACAGTAAAACTGCTACGAACTGGAATGCCAGTGTTTAGCAAATTAACCAAATGTATGCTCACCTCTACCCGAGCCCCCGCCATTTGCCGCCGTCTCCCGGTTTCTGCAGAGGTGTTCTACTGCAGTACAGCACCTGCGGTGATGTCACAGTCACGTGACCGCAGTTTACCATGGTGTAACCTGCGGACATGTGATTGTGACATCACCGCAGGTCCTGTACAGATGAAGAAGACCTCTGCAGAAACCATGAGCAGGCGGGGGCTCGGGGAGACGTGAGAAGACAATGATTTTATTTATTAATTCAGGAGGACAGGGGAAAGGAGGGGAAGTACTGGGGGACATGAGGGGCCCACACACGGAAGAAGAGGGGGGGACACAGGGGACATGAGGGGGTCACACACAGGGGTGAACAGGGGGGACAAGAGGGGTGATGAGGGGTAAACACAGGGGTGATGAGGGGGAGCACCAGGGGAGAACAGCTGGGACAGTGACATCAACTGATCCTGCCGAATGTCGGATGTGATGGCTATTTTGGATCCAACTGCAGGGATCATTTAGATCCAATGCTGTCCGATTTATATCGGTCTGCATCGGTGGTTTCTAAATCGAAGTGTGAAAGTAGCCTTATGCATAAATATAGTGAGGTTACGCCTGAGTCCAGCGTCACAATTTGTGCTGCACATGACTTTGGCCTATTCCTGTTTGGGTGTAAAGCACCAGGCAATGCACATTGATGTCACATCCACATGGTGGGTCCAAACACAGTTAACAAATGTTGGGTGATGAACATTAATTTTGGATTGGTCCTTTGCAAAATGTGCGTCAATTCGCAGGCTGCAAAAGTTTTTCTTTTAGAGGCAGGTTTAATGCAGCATGGCAAGGTGAGGGAGTGTCCAGTGCCCTGGACTATATGTCACCTGTACTCCCCAGTCCATCCCCTTCCCATGCTGCCTGTGACCTGCAGTGAATTGCTTGAAACATCCAGAGTGAAGATTGACACTCATTTTAGGTAATGATTTTAATTTTGATGAACAACCTTTAGGAGGTTGGACGACCAGGGCGAACTGTAGGCCCTGCCTCCAAATTAGGCAGAATATATGCAACCACATTGGCGGGGACAGGCCGGGGACCAGACTCTCCTTGTAATATGTTTGGAGACATTGCTGTGTATTTTGCTACATGTACATGTGCAGGTGTGTGTTTGGGTCCAACAATTACTCACCACGCAGCCGGGCAATCCGGGCATGAATTTCCAAAATGCGGCACGGGCACTTATATTTAAGATCCGCGATCTTATGCTGGATTGCCTTCACCTCCCTCTCAACCCCCAGCTGGCGGAGCAGGGCCCGCTGGATCTTGCGCACAGTGCTGCGGTTGCGCAGCCTGGGGTGCCGGTGGGGGTGGTGGCCCCAATAATCCAAACGATCACAATGATCGATTAAGATCATGAGCTCCGCCATCCCCCACGTGGCACCGAGGTGTGTGCCGGCCATGACTGAGCTGCAATGTGCATGGGAGGAGCTAGCACCTTGCAGGCAGAATGAAACTGAAACCAACTTCATTCCGTCAGCACGGCCCCTTGCATGACGTTACAAAATTGAAAGGCGCCCTACGCGGCGTGACACGGCAATAACCACTTCTGCGGCACCTACGGGACAATATCCCATGGGCGTGGCGTAACGCCGCGTTGTGTGTGCCACGTCTGGCAATATTGTTTGGGTGTATGGGAAGGTGAACATTATAGCAGGCTCATGTACCACGCAGGTTGTTTTATCAGGTTGCCGAACTTGTGTGGGCCCGTAAATTGAAAATGACAATGTGTGATCGTGCTGAAGACAGCTCTTCCAAAATGTCGCCCTGTGCCCAGCTCAACGTTTCTGCATCTTGTAAAGACATGGCAGTTGGTGTCAACAATCTTAAATTTTGACTTTTCAGACCACAGAAGAGTTTTCCGCTGATCTAATGTCCTGTCCTTGTATTCCTTGGTCCTCAGAAGTTGCAACAAAATAACTTTTAAGGCCAAGCCAGAGATCCCAGAAGTTAAGCAAGTTCGTATAGATCCTGCCATGGCAAAAGACTATTGTAACACCCATATTTTTTAGATGTCCAGCTAATGTGATGATCACAAGGTAAAAGCTCTGTAAATATAAGTATAGCGTGATGTATACTGTATATCATTAGAAGCAGGAATTAGAGTACAATGCTGGCACTAATTATACCATGTGCCCCCTAGATAGTAATTACAAGATTATAGAGTTTAGAGATGTGGGTTATAGAAACCCTGCATTTTATGTTTCTAGAACACTGATTATTGAAAGTTGAAAGGTTTGCAATTTCCTTAGTACCATTTTGTAGTCTACTAAAGAAAATCGTATTACCGGTATATTGCTGAGATTAAATGTTTGCCAGCCTGTGCTCTATGGCTCTTGTAGCTACATGGTGAAACTTACATCATTACTTGGTTTAACCCCCTGTATGATATTTAAAATAAATTTATTTCATGGCTGGGAAGGAGTTCCTGCAGAACGACATAAACTTACCTTTTGGTGACCATGTGGTGCAGGAGATGTCACGGGTGGTCGGTGCCCGAGTCCGTGCCCTTGAACAGACAATAAAAGGGGTTTAAAAATAATAAAATAAAGTTGTTCGTGATGCCACCTGTAGGTCCGGTGATGGCACCAGCGCTGCTGGAACCTCCGGGGTGATGTGCGGCAGCAAGATGTCGTAGTCCTCTACAGCTAGGGCTGAGTCCCCGGGGTGTTGGAAGTAGCAATGGTGGAATAGGGCAGCGTAGTCGCTGTGGAGCAAAGCAGGTAAATCACAGTTATCTGAGAAGAAGCACAGACAGGTTGCTCACTCTGAATGGATACTTTACTCCGGTAATCTGCAGGTTTACAGGGTAATGCAATTCTTTCAGCTAAGGTAGTGGACCGGGTGGTTCTGGTAGTGAGCAGTGTCCCTCCGAAGCTCCACTGGTGCTGCTTCTCTATCACTTTCTCTGTGTCCTACGTTGATGCTCCCTGCACGGATCCCGCTTACTACCAGCCTGTCGGGGGGTGATGAGTCGTCCCCACTGTGCCCTGAAGGGAGCTCAACCCGACTTGGTACTTCTGGTGGAGACCGTGCTTGATTTGGGCGGTTTGATTGTGCTCCTAGAAAGCTATCGACCACCTCTGATCCACGTTGGAGCCGGTAGCCCGCTTCAGACTGGGCCAGGGTATTTAGTCACCCTCTATTTCTGCCCCTTTCTCTTCTGAGTCACCAGGTGGAGGTGCCTTCCCTCTTAGCTTCTCCTCTGCTGTTCTCTGTTCTTCTTCTGCACTGCTGCAACTCCTACTGTTCTGGTCACTGCTCCATTCTACTTCTCACTGTTCCTCTTTCCCCACTCACTATATCACTTAGCTTCTCCTCCCACCAGGACAGGTTACCCTAGCAAGGGGTATCTGATTGGTCCCCTATCACTAGGTGTGTGTGTGTGGTGCTGGAGCTTCAGGCTTCTACTACTCCTTACCTTCTGTTAGGGGTGCAGTGCCCTTTTGTAGCGCACTGACTAGCGGGGTACTACAAGAGCACCCACTCTCCCACCCGTTCCGGACCTGCATGACATGACCATGGGGTCCAATCATTGCCATTGCAACCTATGTTAAAAAAACGACTTCCAGGTATCCCATCTTCACTCCCGCCATGCCTCCTGTTCGTACACTTGATAGAAACAAGTTTACCAGGGGGCTGGGATGTAGAGAGATCATGGGGCCAGAGACTACACCCTACACTAGATAGAAACAAGTATGTCAGGGAGCTGGTATGTAGTGAGAGCATGGGGCCAGCAGCCATGTCCCGCTACACCACCTGTTCTCTGCTGCAGCATGAAGCTTTACACTGATCTGGGACTTAATGTCGCCTATGGAAGGGGTGAGGGCTGAGGAGCATCTACTATTTTATTGAGTTACAAGTTATCTAAATAGACTAGAACTGCAGTGAATAGCTCAGCTCATAGTGTATGAGAACAGGAACAGTACAATTGTTTTTATCTCCCCGGAGTACCCCTTTAACCCCTTCACCTCCCCGGCAATTTTCCATTTTCTGGTTAAGATGTTTCCCTCCCCTTCTTCCAAGAGCCTTAACTTTTTTATTTTTCTGTCAATATAGACATACTGTCATGCCCTTGGCTGCATGGCTGGTCTCTGCTAAGCAGAGAGATCGGCGCTCACCACGCAGTACCACTGGTTCTGCTCTCCCTGGTCATGGCTCCATGTGACTGCCTGTCTCCTTCTGTGCTAGGAAACTGCGTTGTCTTGACAGGTCTCCTGGGCATGTTCTTAGGATGCATGCCCGGCATCCTGCACACACTTATAGCAGCACTACACCTGTTCCCCATTAGGACTCTGCTTGAGTGCTGAGCTGCTAAGAGAATAAAAAGCGTCCTCCCCTATGAGAGGTGCGTGGGCAACGTGTTCATTCTCCGTATTCGTTGCTGCTGTCCTGGCCTCTATCTGCTGAGTTCTGCACTAGGAAGACTGTTGCTCTTTGCTCTGCATGATACTAACAACTCTGTCTTCACAGAATCCTCAGGCTGGACAGGCCTCTCATGATGTGCATCGAACTGTCCGGATTCCTGTATCGGCTCAATCAGTCTCCCTGGGATTGAACGGAACTACCAGGATTTATCTCTCCGACAGAGCCAGTGTTCCACGGTCTCTCCATATCAGGGGCGGACCTTGAACCCAGGGGACCCTGGTGCAGCCATGCAGTGGGGGGTGCTGGCTGCTGTCGGTGTGGAGCGGGGGGGGGGTGCTGGCGACCATCAGTGAGGAGGGGGAGGGTGTGTTTGCGGCCGTTCGTTTATTAGTGGAGCGGCTCTCCCACCTGCTGAGCCACGCTGTGTGCATTCCTGGGAGCCGAAGCACAGAGGAGAGGAGGGGCGGGATCAGGCAAGGGAAGCAGGAAGCTTCCTGCTTTCCTTGCCTGACCCTCCTCTCCTCTGACATCGGATTACGGGGGTCGGCTGAGGGCCCCCTGCAGGCTTGAGGGGGCACCTAGCCGGTCGGGGCCCTGGTGCAGCTGAACCAGCTGCACCACGGTAGGTCCGCCCCTGCTCCATATGTACTGTCCAGTTTGTACGGGTCGCCCCTCTGGTCCGGGATTCGCATCATTTAGGCCTCCTGGTGTTGTAACGAGTGAATCCCTGTATACGGGTTACCTCTGCCGGTGCAGTGTCATGATCCAGGGGGTCCTCCCCTCAGGCACTTTTTCTCTTTTGTTAAACTTTCCTCAATAAATTATTTGTATTTATAGGACTCAGCACAACTTGGTCACCATAAGCTAATAAGACAATGAGATGATGATATTTAAAAACAACAATTATAATTATGTAATTTCATATACAATATCTTTCATATGTACAAAAAGTTTAATACTAAAAAATTAAAACAGGAGAAATTGTTGTGAAAATAATGTTATGAAAAATGATGCTGATAAAATACACGCTATGTGGTATAAATAGGGGGGAGGAAGAAGGATTAGCTGGTAGCTTCTAAAAGTTTTCTTCCTGGATCTTGGTTTTCCGCTTGAGACCACTTGTTGGATATGTGTGCAGGGACTCAGATACACCAGGACCAAATTTCTAATTATCTAAACAGATGATAATGTTGTTTTAGGATATTTGAACGATATTCTTGGAAAGTTGTACTGAGCATTTATTTAATTGTATTATATACACACCTTCATCCTGTAAGAGGATGAGTTGATGAATTGATGTGACTAGCTTGATTGTAGCCTTCTCCTTGATGGGATTGGCCTTTGTATTGGTATATAGACCTATGATAGTAAAACCTCTTATTATCAATTTATGATGGTTTTGATAAAGCTAGTGATACGGTTATTTACCTTTTACATACCTGCTAGTTGCAATGATTTGTACATACAAAGAACTTGTTTATGGGAGTATTTCAGCAAATGATTTATAAAGCAAGGGCTAATTTAGTCACAACAGCTTACCACCAAATGTATAAATATCCTTAGTTTTACTAAAGTCACTCTCCTGCCTCTTGAGTATCGGTTATACAGCTACCACTGCACCACCAGCGGTCTAATGAGTCCAGTCTACGTCATTATGCCCTGTGGGCGTAACACATATGATGGCTTGTTTTTTTGTAGGACAATTTGTATTTTCAGATGAAATAATTTATTTTATTATATAGTTTACAGGAAAATGGGGAAAAATTCCAAGTGCACCGAATTTGCAAAAAAAGTGCCATTAAATGTTTGTTTTTTGGGCTTTTTATTCACCATGTTCACTATATGGTCAAACTGACATGTCGGTATGATGCCTTAGGTTGGTAATAGTTCACAGATACCAAACATGTATACTTTTACTGTTATCTAAAATCCAGAAGTTTTTAAAGAAAAAGAATTGCGCTTTTGTGCCATTTTCCATGACCCATAGCATTCTTATTTTTCAGGATGTGGGATTGTATGATGGCTTATTTTTTGATTGTTAAGCTGACGTTTCTAATTATACTATTTTTGAGAAGATTTGATGTTCTGATTGCCTGTTATTGCAATGTTGCGGTGACCAAAAAAACATAATTTTGGCATTTGGACTTTTTTCGTTACGTAGTTTGCAGATCAGATGAATTGATTTTATATTTTGATAGATATGGCATTTCTGAACTCGCCGATACCAAATATGTATATTGTTTTTTAATAGTGATATTTTCCATGGCGCACAAGGGGGGTGATTTAAACTTTTATGTTTTTTTTTTTTTAGTTAAATCAATTTTTATTGAAATTTTCAAATACAGATAACTGGAGGGTATAGACCCCAGACTAAACAATGCAGTATAATGTATAAACCTGGAAGACACTTCCAGGGTATGAAAATAACAAACACAAAATCAAAGAATCCATCAGTAAAGTCCAGGTGATCTGCTATGAGCCACATAAATTCTAGAGGCATCTCAGGTTATGTACCCCTGCCCACATTGTTGGACCACTTGAACAAAATATGTCCCGCACCTTTTCAAGAACAATTCACAAAAATGGTGTCAAGAAACAAGGTCTGACTTTCAAAACATAATGAGAAAAGGAATAATTTCTAGAAAAAGCAGAAAGAAAGAGAAGGTGAAAGAGTAGAAGAAAGAAAGCAGTAGACTTGGGTAGGGCACCATAACTGACTCAACAGGGAATATCTTTATGTGTGTGTAGGTCCAAACATGCTTAGGACAGCGATGAAGTAAGACCTGAGGACATTCTGTACAATATCCAAGGGGACCAAACATTGCAGTGTCTTTCATTGCTATGATCGTCGGGCATGTTAAAACTTACTAATTCCTCCATCCTGCAAATCACATTCATTTATGTTTTTTTTCCATACTTTTAAAAACTTTTTTTTCATTATTTTACACTCGTCCTGGAGAGCCTCAGTGCTGCACACTGTGATCGCTTCTCTGGTCTTTAGATGAGCTACTGCTGGGACATCATAGACAGCAAGTGAATCAGGACAGCTTCCGGGGTCATTACAGGACCCTGGGCTGTCCAGGTAGCAAGCACTGCAGGTCCTGTGATTGCTTGACGGGACCTCTGATCACAGCAGGGAACAACGCAATCCCCGCCGCAGTGATTTTGATCGTGCTGTCAGTCACTGACAGAAAGATCCAAAGGTTTAACAGAGCCTATAGGATCACTGATCTGATTGGTGCTGTTAGATACACATCTCAGCTGATCAGAGCTGGAGTATGCATCGCCATGCTCGAGTACACGTGGTACTCAGCCCAGTGGGAGCGTCTTGCAGTGTTTGAATGGCCTCACTGGGGGTAAAATCAATGTTATTGGATGCAGTGTGTACTAAAAAAGAAAATGATAAAACCCTGCCCTCCCTCCATCCCTTGGAAGTGCTTTATCTATTGCTGGCTGTATGAATGCGGAGATCCGAACTGCCCAATCAGAGACTTCCAATGAGGTTCCACTCAAGTTTGAGTCCAGAACAGAACTTTGTAAAAAAAGGCCAGCTGAACCCCTAGAACCCAAACTTCCATATTTACACTCATCCCAATTATGTTAATACTAGCTGGGTGCCCGATGCAGATGCATCGGGATTCTAGAAGACGAGTCTCTGACTCGCAATGGCCGCTTCGCGGCCAATGCTTCGCGCTGCTAAGGCGACTCGCCATGCCCGCTGCGCGGGCATAGCGAGTCGCCTTAGAACTGCTCGCAATGGCCGCTGCGCGGCCAATGCTTCGGTCGTATCCACATGACGACACTGACTCGCAGCGCGAGCGGTCTCAAAAGGGGCAAAAACCCATTCGTGATTATTATGTTAATATTCCAAAAGAAATCTAAATGATCCCATAAATAATCCAGTGACAAATCTTATGATTCTGTTCTCAATGCTTGTAGTGATTCTTTGATCCTCTTGATATGAACTTTATGTCAGGTGGTCGTGGCTAATCACTGTCACCTCCACATACTCATTACGTATATTAGCTGATGAACATAGGAGCCTTGACAGTTAACATTGTTGGAACATGTTGAGCTTTGACATCTCAGACTCAGTGGCACATTTTGTTCTAGAACTGCTTGTTTCTGCATTTTTAGACCTGAGGACCAACTAGCTATTTTTATACAGTTTCTCATAAATCAGTCTGCAGTCATTGCTTCAGTCACTGGTTCCCACTGGTCAGAATTTTTACAGTAATTGCTCTGAGAATGTGAATAACAAATGTAGAGGACTGAAAGACTGCCTGACAGCACCGCCTGGACATTTGACAGGTGCTGTCTGCCAAACCAAACAATGTTAACCAACTTGATGCCATTATCCCAAAATATATTTTGCTTACTTGGCAGAGTGTCTTGAATTAGGACAGTATGGGCTATAAAACTGCTTAGAATTCCCAACCCATGATGTGTTACAAATTAGAATGACATCATTTTAAGTTAGTGAAATGTAATATAGTAAATAGCTATTTGGGGACCCTAGTCAAATTGCATTGTAAGACTACCTTGGGCTACGTTCCCACGATATGTATTTGAAGAGTTTTGATGTAGCAGATTTTCTGTAGCATTTCTCCATTAATTTTCTTAATTAGGTTATTTGCAGGGGGGAGGGGTTATGCTGCTTCTTTTTTCTACATGTGTTTATAGCATTTTTCAGCTGCAGTTTTTGTCTCTTTTTGATGTCTGGTTTCTTAGCTTTAACACAATTTTATTGATAAAGTCATGTGTGGATTACATGCATTTTTAATTGGTTTCCAGCGCCGAAATGCTAAAAAAAATGCATATGTTTTTTGCCTGCAGATTTTCCTCCTCCATTTCTAGTCTAAGGGGAAAGTCTGCAAATAAAATGCACATATGCCCTCGGCTGTGGGGTCGGTCCCTGCTAAGCAGGGCGATTGGTGCCTACCACGCAGCTCCACTAATTCTGCTCACCCTGTCCGGGGATACATACGGCCGTCTGCTTCATTCTCTGCTAGGAACCTGTGCTTTCTTGGCAGGTCTCCTGGGAATGCTCTTACAATGCGCGTGCCACTTCCTGTTCACACTTAAAGGAGCAATATGACGCGCCCCAGGGGTTTCGGGGTACTCGGCTCTCGAGCTGTTTCAGTCAGGGAAGTCACGGGTGGCCATCCCGAAGCCGTGGTCCTGGGGGTCAGCTGAAAATGCGGAGATATTTACAGGGGATTATTTACAAGATGTCTTCGTGACGCCACCTGCTGAGTCTGGTGATGCTCACCAGTGCCGCCACAGTCCTCCGGTGGTCGGTGGTATTGCGGCTTGGATGGAATAGTCCCCGCAGGCGGGACTGGGCCACCGGGGCAGTGATGCTGTAAAGTAAACAGTTTACATAGAAAGGATGCAGCAGAGTCAAAGCTTCACTTCACCGGGTAACTTTACTTGAACACTTTCTTTCAGCCTTACAGTTCAACAGTTCGTTAGATGGTATACTGGCGAATGCTCCAGGCTGCAATTGGGCTTTCTAGCTTAAGATGGAACCCTCCTTTATGTTCCTTTCCTTTCCTTCTTTTCTGTTCCCAGTGTTATGAAGCCTGATCTCCTGTAGATAATCTGGTCTCCTGCTACTTCTGCTTCCCTTCTCCTCCCTTGTACCCCTCGGGTCAACCTTCTGTCAGAACTGCAGCGCCCTGCTAGTCCTGGCTTCCCTCTTGTGGGATCTTTGGGAGTCAGAGCCATATTTGCAATATCCCTTTTGTACGGATTTTCTGTGAGACTTAAAGAACTTACAGGTGCGGGCTCCGGTACCTGGGTTTCCTTCCTATGGGGCAAACTCTATCCGTTACTTGCTCCCCACTCAAGTTAACTCTGCGCTTCTGAGTCTCCTTGCTTTCTTTCTCTCTTTTTGGGATCTTTTCCTTCTCAGGGCCCCTCAGCCGAGATGGCCCTCCTTGTCCTTTCAGGCTGGCTGCCTGGTTCCCTCCGACTCACTCCAACTCCTCTGTGCTCACTCTCAGAGACTCAACTCACTGTCTGGCTAGTTCCCCCTAGAGGCCACTATATATCCTCCCAGTGTTCCCTCCAACCTACTGTTCTAGTGTGTGGGTGTCATTTCTAGGGCTCCACCTTGTGACCATTGTCCTAATTGCAGTGGAGTACTACACCGCTTTTCTGGGTGCAGTACCCCTTTTGTGGCACCTACGTAGTGGGGCACCACACTCCCCCTTGATTGAACATGCTCATCCCCGAGCATCACATTCGCCCTTCGGAAAGAGAAAAACATTTTTATATGTTTTTAATCATCAACATCAACGGGTAACTATATACAATCATTAACATTTAGGTTCTTCCCAGTCCGGGGAGGCGCATATCTTTAAATGTTGCATATAAAACACACATTATTCTTCACACTGGCCCAACGGGACCGACATCGCATGCGGGCCCAGCGATAATCTCTAGTCCTACACAGTCCAGTGTGCGTTATCACCAGTGGGCCGCTCTTCACATCATCACACATAAAGGGGTAAATGTTCAATAAAAAAAAGGTCTCAAGGGTCTCCAGGGACACACTCTTCATTAAAAGGTTCTCAAGTAAGATAAAGGGGGTATATACAGGGGAAAGCAGTGTCTCTCACCGGGAGTCCATTATTTCAACTATGATTAGTCTGTTTTGGAGATCCTAATGGCGAACCATCCTAATGGTGCAGGATAGCGTTCATAAGTCACTTGTTTGCCTCTGTATAAATCAAGCCGGGGCTGTCCTTTTCTTAGAAATGACTCTACACTGTGCTTTTTTGTGCAGGGAAAATATGCAGCATCCAAAACTCACCAAAAATTAATTGTGGGAGCACAGCCTTAGGGAGAGAAAGAAGTTCAAATAACATCTGCTAAAACTAAACTGCAATACCCCCTTAAAAAAGTAAAAATATAAATAAATTTAACATCAATCTGTATTGTCTTCACATTATTTTACATGATATGGTTTCACTTTGTTCTCAGGAATGAATCATTGCACTTTCCTACTTGCATTCAAGCATACATGTAGTATCAGCAGTGGCGTAACTTCAGGCCCAGGGGCCCCGGTGCGAAAGGTCCAACGGGGCCCCCAATTATTGCAAATCTTTAATAGTATTAGTCTTTTTCTATAGGCCAAAGGGACTTTTGGGGCCCCCCTAGGCTGCAGGGCCCGGGTGCGATCGCAACCCCTGCATCTATTGTAGTTACTCCCCTGAGTATCAGTGTCAGAAAAACCAATAAAGTAACGGGAAAAAGCTAATACATACGGTGCCCACTACGGGATATGGAAATAAAATGGATAGTTTTCTTTTCCCAGAGTTCACAACTTGCTATGTTTTGTTCTGCCTGCTTGCAATGTCTGATTAATGTATAAAATAATATTTTTACTTCCCCATTACTTCAACATTTGTTGATTTTTATGATCTCCTTTGCCCAATTTTGGAAAATGCTATTTTTGCTATTTTGGTTCACAGAAATAACTCTGGTCACCTTATCATTTTCCACTTATTTCCAAGCCATAAATGTTAACATCCCCAGGGAGGTTTCATAGGAAATGTATTCTGGTCACTGTCATCATCATTGATGCTCATGTCTAGCCAAAATTTATCCATATGTTTTTTCGAATGTATGGGGAGTATGTGTATGGGGGAGACCTGTCACTCAGCGGGCAGGGAGAAGCCGCCGGAGACTTGCATGGCCAAATAGTCTCACATTTAATTCAGTCCCTGGTGGCTTTAAACTATATTTTTCTCTGAAAGAGTTTCAAACTGAAATTGCATAGTCAGTGTCGGATACATTGGATAAGACTGTATGTATAACCCAACGGGTTCCCTTTAATTTTTCTTACTTGTAAATAGATTAAATATATAGAGTCACCTTTGGGAAAGGAATCACAAACTCAGTAATTCCCTGAAATGTACTTATTACCAGAATTGCTGGCTTTCAGAGTGGGTGGGTGCTCTGATTCCAAGCAGGAAAGCCATGAGAATGTTCATGTCTCTGCTGATGGATTTGCAGGGCAGTTGCTGGGAATTCAAGCTGCATATCACACATATTTATTATCTCACAAGGAGTAATGCCAATAATAAACATAAGCTTACACCTATCCTTAAATTCATGGACAGTAGGTAAAAAATATTTTTTTTACAAAATGAACTATAAAACTGCCATCAGCTGATGAGTTGGAATTATTATCTTTCTACACGAGGCCATCGCTACCTGACTGCACGATTGTGGAAGAAGACGCTCTGGGAAAATCTCACTCAAGTCTCATTGAGTGTTCTCCATTGACATTGCCGAGGAAGAAAAAGTAATGTAGATTATTCAGTACATGACTGAAGCGTGCTAAAATCATCTTTTTCAATAATATTCTACATAATAATTGCATTATAAATAAATTAATATTTGATCCCTCCACTGGACAGTGTGAAAAGAGTGATGGGTTAGAGTTGGCAAAAGCAGTCACTGCACTCCATCTATAGTTAAAAGTCACCGCATATCCTAGGAATACCTATTTATTAGACTTTTTACAGTCATATGCCCAGACTCGGAATTGGACCACTGTTTGTCAGAGGCAGTTTTATTGTTCTGTGTATGTTTTCTTTGGTTATTTGAACAATGTACTGGAACATGCAGCATATTCATCAAAAAGCCGTCTTATTGCTTACAAATAGTAGAATTCATTTAAGCTTTGTAATAAACAGACCCTTGGTGCCTTTGGTTTGCAGATTCCTGTCCTCATTGTATGTACTGAGCTTCAGTACTGAACATCTTGTTCATAGTGATAGTTTGCCAGTGTTTTAAAGCTAAGCTGCAGTGACATCACTGTTGGCTACTAGATCTGTATGGGGGTCATAAATCAAGCCGCACACGACATGTCTATAGCAAACTGAATGTGGCGTTCTACATATCTATACAAGCCTCATATCATGTCATCTTACATCAAGTTATTGATTATTCACTTGAAAATAAAGGTGTAACAGACAATGTTAAAATGTCATATGAAATTCAAATGATAGACAACCTAGCAAATTAAAATACTGAAATCTACAAATCATCACATGCTGACAACCTAATTTGGTGTCTAAGTGGCATGTAAAGTGTGCACACCTTGGGCTATGTGCTCACGTTCATGTTTTGCAGCATTTTGGACGCAGCGTATAGCCGCTGCATCCAAAATGGTGCATGGTACAGTACCAGCACAGTGGATGGGATTTCAAGAAATCCCATGCTCACTATGATTCTCCCGACCGCAGCATTCTTTCAGTTGCGGTGCGGGTTTCCAGACTTCCGCATCTCCACAGCATCTTAATTTCATGATGCAGAGTTGGAAGAGATAACCATCGGGTTGCACGAAGGGACAAGCGGCTGTGGAATCCGCAGTGCCTCCGGATCATGAGCAGTATTTGATGCTGATTTCTGCACCATATCTGCATCTCTTGTCAGGAAAAACGTAGAAGCAAAAATGGGCAGTTACTACATCTATCACTTTCTGTATTTAACAATTGCCTAACAACGCCTGGGAAAAAAATCATGAGTTAGAAGGTGACCAAAATGCCAAATATCATTGCCAAATATAACATATTTCCTCCCTAATTTAATAATATAAGCTATGACCCAGTAAGAGAACTAGACAGCTTTGAGAGATTTCTTGCTTCTGAGCTGGGAGATACCACAATGTGGCTCAGTTCACGATGAATCAAATTTGCTTTGAAGAAATTTGGAATCAACTAAATTCAAATTTTTTGTAATTAGTTTTGTGTAAATCCAGCAAAATATCGGCTTGCTCGCTGCCAAATTGCTGGATTGTAGTGGGCTGGGAAAGGAGTTAAAAGATATAAAAATAGCAGACTTACATGCTGCACACCTCTCTTGTCACCACAAAATCCCATCCAGTCCTCCTTTGCTACCTTGAGCTCTTCTCTCTCCTGGTCTTCATGACAGGTGACATTTGCTTACACCTCCTCCAAGCCTCTGCACTGGCACTTATTGCACTGAGTAGGCCTTGGGCAATGTACTTTATGTCTGACATTGTGTTAGTGATGATCAAAGCTTTTGAGGATTGAAATCACGAGATTCAGCAAATGTTTCTACAACATTCAGTTTGTGGTGAATATATTTCCCCAGGTAAAGAATATTTATACGTGTTAGCCAGTAGATAGAAAAATATATTGCAATCTGAGAGTCCTCAGTGGTTGATACCTTTTAATGGCTAACTGAAAAGATGGTAAACATAGCAAGCTTTCGGGACGCTGAGTTCCCTTCTTCAGGCTGATAATGACACAAATTCTGAAGGCACATACATTTATACATAAGCAATAGAAAAAAAAAAAGGCAAAACAGTGTTATATGCTCTGGTGGATATGACAGGTGACGCAAAGCAGAGTCGGGTAGGGAGGGGTGGAGGAGTAGGGACAGAGAAACCAGCTTTCTAAGATAAGCGAACCAATTGTATTAGGTAATGCTTAGTAACCCATGGAGACCTGAAAATACTTAGAAGTCTGCTCTCCACAACTTAACTAAGTGACATAGTTCACAGAAGTGTCAGGAGTTCATAGTCCTATGATTTCAGTGTGTAGCAAGCTGTCTCCAAATGCACTTTCATTTTATATAAAAAATGCATGAATCTGCTATCCCCAAATGTCCGTTCATTTTACATAGAAATCCCAAAAATCCATGTGAAATATTTAATCCGGTTTTGAGTGTGTTGAAGGCTGTTATCAATTTGTATTCCCAAATTCTTCTCTCTCCTGAGACTGAAGTTACTCTTTAAACTGAGCAGCCTCATATCGGATTCAGTGTTGTGGTCAGAGCTGCAAAAATGGTTCGCTACAGGTAGGTCCATACGCTTTTCTTTTATTGAGTGGTGATGAGAATTCATTCTTGTTCTGAATTGTAATCCGGTCTCACCTACATACATACCACCTGTTGGACATTTGGTACATATAATTAAATACACCACATTGCTTGTGATGCAACTGAAGTTACCTGGGATTATATAGTCCTGTCTGTCCCAGGAATCCTTATTTGTCAGTTGTCATTATAGATGGACAGGTTTTGCACCTGTTCTGGTTGCAGGGAAAGGTTCCTGTTGTGGCTGGAGATGACAGGGCGCTTCTCACAATGACGTTTTTTAGATTCGGAGGTTGTCTAAAGCACAAGAGTGGGGGATCCGAAATATTGATTTTAGTCGGGCATCTTTTTGTAGGAGTGGTTGCAGTTTCCGTGCGGCTCCTCTTAGCACCTCCAGACTTGGATTGTAGGTGACTACAAGAGGAACTCTGTTGTTTTCTTCTCTAGTTTTGTAATGTAGGAGATGATTCCTTGATATTCTGGTGGCTCTTGTAATCTGGTTCTCGATTGTTCTTGGATGGTAGCCCTACGTCGCCTCATGTAAAGGGGCGATGTCGCCGATGCTGGGCGGTCGCCTGGTTTCAGAGCAGTGCTCTGAAACGAGGTAACCATCATTGGGCGATGTGCACACATCGCCCCATGTAACCGGGCACCGGCGACCTGTCAGGCGATGGGAGCCTTAGGCTCCCATTGTCCTGTATCGCCGCAGGGTTTTCCAGACACCCTGGTGGCGATGCCGCCTGACAGATCGCGGCGCGGGGCTGGTGATGTCGCCCCATGTAAACGGGACGGCGGACGCTGGCGGGGCGCCAAAAACGTACGTGCACCCGCCAGTCGCCGCCGACATCCCCAGCCCCGTCGCCAGGTGTGACGGGGCCCTAAGGATATGCTGACCAGGTCAAGTGCTGATCCTGCATAGACTGCTTAGTACTTGTTTATTAAAATGGTTTAACCTAATTGCATATATGTGAAATATAAAATTAAAGACAGCTGTTATTATGATAAAAATAATATTAGGACACCATCAAAAGCAAATAAATTGTATTAGGTTCACTTTGAGAATCTCTAATTATTGTATGTGAACTGCCAGTTGGCTTGTACTGTAAAGGAAGACATTTCTTTAGGGTTCTCTGTCCTTCATGGTAACTGGCATTAAAAGACTGTCGCCCACAATAGACTAGTTATTAGTTAGATCTGTGCCTGTCTGCACTGTGCAGGTGTAGGATACGCTCAGGTGAACTTGGATACAAGTTCTTTTGAAGTGGTCAATCAATCACCACTTAGAAAACACAACATTTCTCAGGAAAGGCAATGCTTTCCACCAGATTACACCCACGGATGTTTTCATTGGGTGCAATAGTCAATGTTTTTCTTATGCATCAGTTCAAGCTTCTCATCGCAGCTGTAATAAAGCTATTGTTAGACCTTTCTAGGTCTACACCCATTATAGTAGCTTCATATGAATACATCTACTGTCTGAGAAGGATGCTGCTTTATTATATATGCTTGCACTCCCATGATATTGTTGATGAATGGGTGATTACAGTAGTTGGAGCACTGCTAATGAATGGCATGGTGTGTACTAAGTGGAAATCCTCAATATTTGTTTTTTCAAAGGGCTGTTGTACAAACGTAATGTAAATCAGCTTTGAAAATTATGCCATGTTGACTGTGATTGTATAATCTGTGTACAAAGAATTAGATACAGAGTTATAGCCCATGTACAAAACATAGCATTACAAAATGGTACAACCTTTCCAATATTTTGGGCTATACTGTAGCTGTCCGTAACACTGTAGAGAGGTTGTGTGTTAGGCTGGGGTTAAATGATCATATGACATGTAATGTGCTAACGAAACTCGGCTCAGACCCTGCTACGAACATGAGTTCAGTGTCTTGCAACGTTGAACCGATCCTGCGATCAGATCACAGGTGCGGAGAGGAAGGAGAGATTAATCTACCCTTCTCCTCCCTTGTCTGTCTTTGCATATATTGCGTGGCAGTCACATAACTTCCAAGTTAAAAGCTTTGTTTCACTCACAGCCATAGACTTGTATGGGTAAGAGTGAGCCAAGACTCTCTGACGATCACAGCATGATGCAATTTTTTCCTCAGTCCTATTGGGACTGAGGAAAAACTCACAGATATGAGCGGCAACATTGTTTAAAATGTCTCCAAGTGCAATGCTAGACACCCTGACTCATGCCAGATTCAGATGATCATATTTACCATACAGTATGTGTGCTATCTCTGTAAGAACCAACCAGATATCACACAGATCATGGTTAATGAACAGGGCCGTTCAGAGGGGAGGTTTTCACATGGACTGAGTGTCAATAGGAATATAATTGCACTATGCACTATTTTCATATTTTTGTGACAAGATTTTCCTGTTCAAGGCTATAAGTGAGCAAAATAAAACAGGCAGCATACCAACTACTACTACTACTACTGTTGGCCCTGGCCCTACCCTCACTTCCTCTTACCAGCTGGGTTTCATTTTATGTTCCACTGTAGAATGCATACATCAGGTTGGTGCCGCATCCTCCACAATAGTAGGTGGCACTTCCTGTTTAATGCGTTCCACAGTGGAGCACACACCAGCATTGCAGCCTCCTGAGCCTTCAGCAAAGGAGAACAGAGCAGCGGGGGAACGAGGAGAGGTAAGTACAGATTTATGTTTTTGAGTACAAGGTGGCCAGAGGACTATGGGTGGAGAAGAGGGGTACATTATACAGCATGGAGAGTTATGAGGCTGCACTATATAGAGAGAGGAGGCTGCACTATATGAGGTTGTACTATATAGAGAGAGGAGGCTGCACTATATGGGGAGAGGAGGCTGCTCTATATGAGGTTGCACTATATAGAGAGAGGAGGCTGTGGGGAGGGGAGGCTGCACTGTATGGAAAGAGGAGGCTGCACTATATGGAGAGAGAAGGATGCACTATATGAGGTTGCACTATATAGAGTGAGAGGGCTGCACTATATGGGGAGAGGAGGCTGCACTATATGGAGAGAGGAGGCTGCACTGTATGAGGTTGCAGTATATAGAGAGAGGAGGCTGCACTATATGGAGAGAGGAGGCTGCACTATATGAGGCTGCACTATATGGAGAGAGGAGGCTGCACTATATGAGGTTGCAGTATATAGAGAGAGGAGGCTGCACTATATGGGGAGAGGAGGCTGCACTATATGAGGCTGCACTATATGGAGAGAAGAGGCTGCACTATATTGAGAGAGGAGGCTGCACTATATGGAGAGAGGAGGCTGCACTATGTGAGGCTGCATATATGAAGAGAGGAGGCTGCAGTATATGAGGCTGCACTATATGGAGAGAGGAGGCTGTACTATATGGAGAGAGGAGGCTGCACTACATAAAGAAGAGGCTGCACTATATGAAGAGATGAGGCTGCACTATATGGAGAGATATGAGGCTGCATTATACTATACTAGATGGCGGCCCGATTCTAAAGAATCGGGTAGTCTAGAATCCATATATAGTTTATTTACTAATAGTTACGGGAGTGCGGTGAAATGAATTGTGTGTATACAGGTGGCTCAGTGGGTAGCAGAGTATACGGTGGCTCAGTGGTTAGCAGTGAGTGCGGTGGCTCAGTGGTTAGCAGTGAGTGCGGTGGCTCAGTGGTTAGCAGTGAGTGCGGTGGCTCAGTGGTTAGCAGTGAGTGCGGTGAGATTGGTCAGCGCAGCGACGTGGGCAGAGTGGTCAGCGCAGAGGACAGGGGGCAGAGGCGGCTGGGCAGAGGACAGGGGGCAGAGGCGGCTGGGCAGAGGACAGGGGGCAGAGGCGGCTGGGCAGAGGACAGGGGGCAGAGGCGGCTGGGCAGAGGACAGGGGGCAGAGGCGGCTGGGCAGAGGACAGGGGGCAGAGGCGGCTGGGCAGAGGACAGGGGGCAGAGGCGGCTGGGGCAGAGGACAGGGGGCAGAGGCGGCTGGGCAGAGGACAGGGGGCAGAGGGCGGCTGGGCAGAGGACAGGGGGCAGAGGACAGGGGGCAGAGGACGCAGAGGGGGCAGAGGACGCAGAGGACGCAGAGGACGCAGAGGGGGCAGAGGACGCAGAGGACGCAGAGGACGCAGAGGACGCAGAGGGGGCAGAGGACGCAGAGGGGGCAGAGGACGCAGAGGGGGCAGAGGACGCAGAGGACGCAGAGGGGGCAGAGGACGCAGAGGGGGCAGAGGACGCAGAGGGGGCAGAGGGGCAGAGGGGGCAGAGGACGCAGAGGGGGCAGAGGACGCAGAGGACGCAGAGGACGCAGAGGGGGCAGAGGACGCAGAGGACGCAGAGGGGGCAGAGGACGCAGAGGGGGCAGAGGACGCAGAGGGGCAGAGGACGCAGAGGGGGCAGAGGACGCAGAGGGGGCAGAGGACGCAGAGGACGCAGGAGGGGGCAGAGGACGCAGAGGACGCAGAGGGGGCAGAGGACGCAGAGGACGCAGAAGGGGCAGAGGACGCAGAGGGGGCAGAGGACGCAGAGGACGCAGAGGACGCAGAGGACAGGGGGCAGAGGACGCAGAGGACAGGGGGCAGAGGACGCAGAGGACAGGGGGCAGAGGACGCAGAGGACAGGGGGCAGAGGACGCAGAGGACAGGGGGCAGAGGACGCAGAGGACAGGGGGCAGAGGAGGCAGAGGACAGGGGGCAGAGGAGGCAGAGGACAGGGGGCAGAGGAGGCAGAGGACAGGGGGCAGAGGAGGCAGAGGACAGGGGGCAGAGGAGGCAGAGGACAGGGGGCAGAGGAGGCAGAGGACAGGGGGCAGAGGAGGCAGAGGACAGGGGGCAGAGGACGCAGAGGACAGGGAGCAGAGGAGGCAGAGGACAGGGGGCAGAGGAGGCAGAGGACAGGGGGCAGAGGACGCAGAGGACAGGGGGCAGAGGACACAGAGGGGGCAGAGGAGGCAGAGTACACAGAGGAGGCAGAGGAGACAGAGGAGGCAGAGGAGACAGAGGGGGCAGAGGACACAGAGGGGGCAGAGGACAGGGGGCAGAGGACAGGGGGCAGAGGACAGGGGGCAGAGGACAGGGGGCAGAGGACAGGGGGCAGAGGACAGGGGGCAGAGGACGCAGAGGGGGCAGAGGACGCAGAGGACACAAAGGGGGCAGAGGACACAAAGGGGGCAGAGGAGAGGGGGCAGAGGACACAGAGGGGGCAGAGGACAGGGGGCAGAGGACAGGGGGCAGAGGACAGGGGGCAGAGGACAGGGGGCAGAGGACACAGAGGGGGCAGAGGACGCAGAGGAGAGGGGGCAGAGGACGCAGAGGACAGGGGGCAGAGGACGCAGAGGACAGGGGCAGAGGACGCAGAGGACAGGGGGCAGAGGACAGGGGGCAGAGGACGCAGAGGACAGGGGGCAGAGGACAGGGGGCAGAGGACGCAGAGGACAGGGGGCAGAGGACGCAGAGGACAGGGGGCAGAGGACACAGAGGACAGGGGGCAGAGGACACAGAGGACAGGGGGCAGAGGACAGGGGGCAGAGGACAGGGGGCAGAGGACAGGGGGCAGAGGACAGGGGGCAGAGGACACAGAGGACAGGGGGGCAGAGGACAGGGGGCAGAGGACAGGGGGCAGAGGACACAGAGGACAGGGGGCAGAGGACAGGGGGCAGAGGACACAGAGGACAGGGGGCAGAGGACACAGAGGACAGGGGGCAGAGGACACAGAGGACAGGGGGCAGAGGACACAGAGGACAGGGGGCAGAGGACACAGAGGACAGGGGGCAGAGGACACAGAGGACAGGGGGCAGAGGACACAGAGGACAGGGGCAGAGGACACAGAGGACAGGGGGCAGAGGACACAGAGGACAGGGGGCAGAGGACACAGAGGACAGGGGGCAGAGGACACAGAGGACAGGGGGCAGAGGACACAGAGGACAGGGGGCAGAGGACACAGAGGACAGGCCGGAGGGGGTCACAGAGGACAGGCCGGAGGGGGGCACAGGACACAGGCCGGAGGGGGGCACAGGACACAGGCCGGAGGGGGGCACAGGACACAGGCCGGAGGGGGCACAGGACACAGGCCGGAGGGGGGCACAGGACACAGGCTGGAGGAGACAGAGGCTGGAGGGAGCACAGGCTGCAGCGGAGGCGGCGGGCACAGGCTGGAGCGGAGGCGGAGGCAGGAGGGCAGACTTACCGGTGGGCGCGCGTCGGGTGTAGGAGGAGAGGAGGGGCGGGCAGAGCTGCAGGACAGTCAGTCCCGCCCTCTCTCCTCTCGAGGCGCGGAGCACGGGTACCCCCAGAGGTTGTGTGGCCCCCCGAGGTGGCGGGGGAGCGTTGCCGGCGGAGGCCGCACACCGGAGTGTGGGCCGGTCCGGGCCGGTTCCCTCATGTTGGTGGGCGCACACCAGGCTGTGTGCGGACCCAGTGGCGGCATGGCGGTCCCTGATGGAGAGTGGGCGGTGAGCTGCAGGGCTGTGGGCCGGATGTGGGTGGGCGCAGACGGGGCTCTGTGGGTCTGGTGCTTCCGGTTCCGGTGTTTGACACAGGAGGGAGGCCATCACGGAAGCGGAAGCGGATTTTGGGCGGAAGTGGCCTTCGGGTTTTATATAATAGATGGAGGGCTTTGAGGCTGCATTATACTATATGGAGGGGCTATGAAGTTGCATTATACTATATGGAGGGTGGATAATGGGGGTGCATTATAATAATTGGATGACTATGGGGGCTACCTTATGAACGGGGGACATTGGGATGTATTATAATACATAGAGGGCTATGTGGGTACATTGTAATATATGGAGGAATATACTTTATAATAATTGGAGGGCTATGGTCGCGGCAGGAGGAAGACTATATATACCAGGTTGGAGGACGTATATACCATGATAAGGGCCATATTCCAGGATGAGGGACATTAATACATAATGATAGGGAGAGGGGTCAATTTGTTGTTCTTTATAGGATTTAGAACGTTATACAGGGCCCATACAACTGACCTATGTGTGTGTGGGGCCCAGGTCTAAATTTCACACGGGGGCCTTTGGACTCTAATTACGCCACTGGACTCATGCATTACACAGTACATAGTAAGAGCACATTTATAAGATTATCTTAGCACAGAACATTTTTTTTTATTAATATCCAAATGTGGAACTTATTGTTATTCATGATCTGTTGATTAAAATTAACTTTGTTTTGTGGAAAACCCCTTTAAAGTTTTGTCATGGTGGTGGTCATCTAGCAACCATCCAGTACTCCAACCATAATGGGAACCTCTCGGCTCCTTTAAGCCCCTCCTATCACTGCTCCGCACCTTGCTAGCTCATCCTAACCATCCAAAAGATGATTTATCACCTTATTGTTGCCTTTTGCACACAAATTAAAATTATTACAAGATTTTATTATTCTTTGTATTTATTTCAAAGTAGTCTGTCTGCAGGGGGCGTGGCACGATGGGGGGGCGTGGTATCGAAGCAGGGGGCGTGGCACAACAGGGCGTGGTGCGATGGGGGATGTGGCGTGACAGGGGGGGGGGGGGGCGGCACCGCTGACAGTGCCTAGGGCAGCAGGAACTCCAAATACGGGCCTGTCTGTATGTTTGCTTTTCACATCCATATGGCATCTGTTTTGTACATGAACAACTTAAATAATAATGGACAAACAGCTTTCTTTGTAAATAAATGCACAACAATCATGAAAAATTTGTAACAGACAGATGGTAAGGCTGGCTTCACAGCCCCGAACCCGATTTTGGACATAATGTAGCCCTATGGTGCCAGATAGGGCCGGATGGCAGTGATTTGCCATCCAGTTTTGGCCCTGTCTGGCAGCATCAGGCTGCATTTGATTTTTGCCCCAGACACAAAATCGTAGCTTGCAGTATTTTTGTGTCCGGGGAAAAAAGTTAAACAAAATCAGATCCTCCTGGATCTGGCGCCCAATAACATGGGAGCCTATGGGCGCCGGATCGTGCCGGACCTGTCAGAAACATCTGCCCGGTTCCCAGGCGCCAGGTGCTGAAGCTCAGCGGCGGGCGGCGCTGAACATCAGCACCTAGAGAGCTCCCCGCTGAGATTTCAGAACTGAGGCTAGATTTTGAAATTTCAGGACCTGGACAGCGGCAGTAGACGTGCAGTCCTGAATCCAGCAGAAAACAGAATCCGGGGCATATTTGCCATCTAGTTCTGTTCTGTCCACAGCTGTCAGGCTGTGTCCGGTGCATCCGGCAAAACACCGGACACAGCCTGCCGATGTATCACAAGACTTCACTACTCTCACGAGACTTTGGCACTGACAGCGGCACCCGCTCCACTGCGCAGTACAAGGGGAGAGAGAGCACAAGGGGGATGGCAAGCCACAGCCACCTTGTGCAGTAGTGGGCTCCCCAGCTCCTCGGTTGTGCTGCGTTTAGTAGTGGAAGTAGTTGGACAAATATATAATTACATATGTTCTAGAATTGCCCGATGCGATTGAATCGGGCCCCTGTCTAGTACTCTAATAAATAAAGAGTTGCACTCTGAAAGGCAAAGGCTAGGGTCACACTTGCGTTTGACGCTATTCGTTTTTGCAAGAGCACCAGAAAACGCAGTCTGCAGCGTTTTTGGGGCCGTTATAGAAAATGCATGCGTTTTTTTAACATGGAAGTCTATGGGCAATGCATCCGTTAACGCATGATACATGTATGTACCATGGATTAACAGATACAATAATGGATGCGTTAACGCAGGGTACATACATGTACAACCTCTGGCAAAAATTTTGGAATGACCTGGCTCGAAGGATGTTCATTCAGTTGTTTAATTTTGTAGAAAAAAAGCAGATCACACATATGGCACAAAACTAAAGTAACTTTAAATGTCAACTCTGCCTTGAAGAAACACTGAAAGAAATCTTGAAAAAAAATATATGCTAGCCAGTAACGGTTACTGAAAAATAATGGAATCACTTAATTCTGAGGTAAAAATTATGTAATCATAACAAACAAACAAACAAAACAGCACTCAAATACATTACTAGTATTTTGTTGCACCATCTCCGGCTTTTATAACAACTTGCAGTATCTGAGGCATGGTCTTAACAAACAGTACTCATCATCAATGGGGCTCCAACTTTCTCTGATTGCTGTTGCCAGATCAGCTTTCCAGGTTGGAGCCTTGTCATGGACCATTTTCTTCAACTTCCACCAAAGATTTTCAATTGGATTGAGATCCGGACTATTTGCAGGCCATGACATTGACCTTATGTGTCTTTTTTCAAGGAATGTTTTCTCAGTTTTTGCTCTATGGCATGATGCATTATAATCTTGATAAATGATTTCATCATCCCCAAACATCCTTTCAATTGATGAGATAAGAAAAGGGTCCAAAATATCAATGTAAACTTTATTGAAGATGTAATGACAGCCATCTCCCCAGTGCCTTTGCCTGACATGCAGCCCCATATCATCAATGACTGGAAATTTGCATGTTCTCTTCAGGCTGCCATCTTTATAAAACTCATTGGAGCGACACCAAAAAGTTCCAGCATCATCACCTTGCCCAATGCAGATTCACGATTGATCACTGAATATTACTTTCATCCAGTCATCCACAGTCCACGATTGCTTTTCTTTAACCCATTGTAACCTTGTTTTTTTTTGTTTAGGTGTTAATGATGGCATTTGTTTAGCTTTTCCGTATGCAAATCCCATTTCCTTTAGGCGGTTTCTTACAGTTCGGTTACAGACATTGACTGCAGTTTCCACCCATTCGTTCCTCATTTGTTTTGTTGTGTATTTCCTGTTTTGGAGACATGTTGTTTCAAGTTTCTGGTCTTGACGCTTTGATGTCTTCCTTGTTGTTTCCCTTTAACAACCTTCCCATGTTGTTTGTATTTGGACCAGATTTTAGACACAGCTGACTGTGAACAACCAACATCTTTTGCAACATTGCGTGTTGATTTACTCTCTTTTAAGAGTTTGATAATCCTCTCCTTTGTTTCAATTGACATCTTTCATGTTGGAGCCATGATTCAAGTCAGTCCACTTGGTGCAACAGCTCTCCAAGGTGTTATCACTCCTTTATAGATGCAGACTAACAAGCAGATGTTATTTGATGCATGTGTTAGTTTTGGGAATGAAAATTTACAGGGTGTTTCCATAATTTTTACCTCAGAATTGAGTGATTCCATAATTTTTTTCCCCTGCTTGGTCTACAAAGGTAACCGTTACTGGCTAGCACATTTTTTTTTATGATTTCTTTCAGTGTTTCTTCAAGCCAGAGAGTTGTCATTTGAAATGACTTTAGTTTTGTGCCATGTCTGTGATCCGCTTTTTTTCTACAAAATGAAACAACAGATTCCATAAATTTTGCCAGGGGTTGTACCATGTGTTAACGCATCAGTTAATTGAGCCTACAAGTATGCACACATGATATGAAAACGGCAAGGGAAAAAAAAGGATCCTTTAATGCATCCTGCAAACGGATGCAACCTCCCAAGTGTGACCCTAGCCTAAGGTGTGCAAATATTGAAAATAGAAATTTAGACATCTATTACTTAAAAGGAAATACATATAAAAATTAAGACATTTGGCACATAAAAAAGGCCAGTCTTAAGTGAGCCCAGCAGCCAACAATAGGGCTAGGTCCCTATCTAATATGTTTATTTAGGTTAAAAAAACTACAATTTATTAGATGCTAGAAACCTGCTAATAGAAAAGGTCAAATCGTGTAAAGCTGGTGGAAAGGAGTGCTCAGTCAGAAGGCATGACCCCAGAATCTAAAATGAAAAAAAATTGATGGCACTTTCTAACAAGTGTGAACAAGTGCAAAACTGAACATTAAATATACTCTAATAAATAGTTAGTCCCAGTTCACATCTGAGGTGTGTTGCGTTTTGTTGCATTTGCGTTTCTATGCATTTTTGCACTGATACATATTTGATTCTTTGTTATATTAATACACTGCGAAATCTAATGGGGGCAGTCACACATGTCACAGAGGGGAGGAGGAAGCAGGATTCTTCCTCCCCTCTGTGACATCACCTGCGCTTTCTGGAGTAAAGAAAGCGCAGTGTGTGAAAGCCCCTGTGTATTTTGTTGCACTTTTTTGCGCGGCCAAAAATCGCGGCAAAAAGCGCGCACAAAAAAGCGCAACAAAATACGCTATGTGTGAACGTACAGTTGTGGCAAAAAGTATTGACACCCCTGCAATCACAAATTCTTTGGTATTATTATCTTCATTCAATTTGTCTTCAATGAAAAAACACAAAAGAGAATGAAGCAAAAAGCAAAACATTGATCATTTCACACAAAACTCCAAAAATGGGCCAGACAAAAGTATTGGCACCCTCAGCCTAATACTTGGTTGCACAACCTTTAGCCAAAATAACTGCGATCAACCGCTTCCAGTAACCATCAATGAGTTTCTTACAATGCTCTGCTGGAATTTTAGACCATTCTTCTTTGGCAAACTGCTCCAGATCCCTGATATTTGAAGGGTGCCTTCTCCAAACTGCCATTTTTTAGATCTCTCCACAGGTGTTTTATGGGATTCAGGTCTGGACTCATTGCTGGCCACCTTAGAAGTCTCCAATGCTTTCTCTCAAACCATTTTTTAGTGCTTTTTGAAGTGTGTTTTGGGTCATTGTCCTGCTGGAAGACCCATGACCTCTGAGGGCGACCCAGCTTTCTCACACTGGGCCCTACATTATGCTGCAAAATTTGTTGGTAGTCTTCAGACTTCATAATGCCATGCACACGATCAAGCAGTCCAGTGCCAGAGGCAGCAAAGTAACCCCAAAACATCAGGGAACCTCCGCCATGTTTGACTGTAGGGACCGTGTTCTTTTCTTTGATAGCCTCTTTTTTTCTCCTGTAAACTCTATGTTGATGCCTTTGCCTAAAAAGCTCTACTTTTTTCTCATCTGACCAGAGAACATTCTTCCAAAACGTTTTAGGCTTTCTCAGGTAAGTTTTGGCAAACTCCAGCCTCTCTTTTTTATGTCTTGGGGTAATAAGTGGGGTCTTCCTGGGTATCCTACCATACAGTCCCTTTTCATAAAGACGCCGACGGATAGTACGGGTTGACACTGTTGTACCCTCGGACTGCAGGGCAGCTTGAACTTGTTTGGATGTTAGTCGAGGTTCTTTATCTACCATCCGCACAATCTTGCGTTGAAATCTCTCGTCAATTTTTTTTTCTGTCCACATCTAGGGAGGTTAGCCACAATGCCATGAGCTTTAAACTTCTTGATGACACTGCGCATGGTAGACACAGGAACATTCAGGTCTTTGGAGATGGACTTGTAGCCTTGAGATTGCTCATGCTTCCTCACAATTTAGTTTCTCAAGTCCTCAGACAGTTCTTTGGTCTTCTTTCTTTTCTCCATGCTCAATGTGGTACACACAAGGACACAGGACAGAGGTTGAGTCAACTTTAATCCATGTCAACTGGCTGCAAGTGTGATTTAGTTATTGATAACACCTGTTAGGTGCCACAGGTAAGTTACAGGTGCTGTTAATTACACAAATTAGAGACGCATCACATGATTTTTCTAACAGGACTTTTGTCCATCCCCTTTTTAATGTTTGGTGTGGAATTATATCCAATTTGGCTTTAGGACAATTCTTTTTGTGTTTTTTTTCATTGAAGACAAATTAAATGAAGAAAGAAAGGAAGAAACTGAGTATTATCTGACAGAATTGCAGGGGAGTCAATACTTTTGGCCACAACTGTAGCCTTAGACTTGCATTACTGCTACCCAGCAAAGAGATGTTCCTTGAATTTGGCTGCTGGGCTTACATAAAAATGGCCTTTTTTATGCACTAAGTGTCTGAATTTTTCAATGTATTTCCTTAGCAGTAATACATATCTAAATTCCTGTATTCCATTTTTGCTTGCATACCTTAGCATTTCAGAGTGCAGCTATTTATTAATTAGATTATTATGAATTAGGAGGTGGAAGAAGACAATATTTGGATCTCATAATAAATTGGGGAGTGGTGGGAAAGGATGCTGTCAAGTACTTATCAAAATTTGAACCTATGACCCCACCTTCATGTTTGTCAGATGTATGGGCCTTTTAGCATTCTAAATCTTATAAAGACCTATTTTACCCCCCATATATTAATGTCCCTCATTCTGGCTCCTTCCTGTAACAATGTCCTCCATGCTGGGATTCTTCATAGTATAATTTGCCCCATCCTGGTATAATGTCCCCCATCCTGAGCTCTTCCTGATGTAATGTCTTCCAACATGAACCCCTTCCTGGTATAATGTGTTCCATCTTGGACCCCTTGCTGGTATAATGTCCCAATGATGGATGCGTTTCTAGCATAATGTCCCTCATCCTGTGTCTCTTCAGAGGAGGCACATCGAGCTGAAATAGTTGCTGGTATTGGCAGGCCCCCATCATTTCTGTATAGGCTACGGCGGCGATATGTCTGCCTATGTTAGGCTAGGGTCAGACCAGCGTCCAGCAATGTATTCATGGGTTTCGTCTAAAACTTAGAATTTTTCAGCATTAGCGCAGTGTAAAGACTCTCGCGTCATGTGATGTGCTTGGAAAAATTGCGAGATTTGTAACTCCGGCAGTGTGAAGCCAGCATTTGCAATGCACTCAGGTTCCGTCTGCCATAGGATTGCATTGACAGCGTTAACGCAGTGTTACCTTTCTGGTAACACTGTGACACGGCCACTCCAGGGTCAGGGGTACTCAGTGACTGGGCAGCTGTTGTTCTTCACTCTCGGTTCTTTTCACGGGGACAGACGGGGGCCGAGACCCGGTCTCGTGACCCTGGCGGTGTCATTTTAATACACGGGGATAGATGACGGGGAATGACTAGGGGAAGGGGTATTTGTGATGCTACCTGCGGTATGTGGCCAGGACGGCCGCAGCTTCAGAACCTCTGGGGATGACGACCGGCAGCATGGATGGCTCTGCTCCCTGCAGGTGGAGCGCAGTCCCCAGGGTAGTAGTATGGAGGAGTCAGTTCGTACCTTGGCAGATGTTCATTAGGTCATCAGAACCCCAGTGTCTCATGCGGCCTCTGCGGCCAGTGCTCGCTTCTAAAGAAAGTCTCACACACCACAGCTGGAGTTTTGTCACTTTTACTCAATGGTTTCAGCATGGCCGCCGGGTACTTTCCTTGCCAACCTCTGGTTCAACGGTTCGGGCGTGAAGCATCCGCGCCGTGTTTAATGCCAGGTCCCTGTCTACACTTTTTCTGCCAGCTACGTTTGGGTCCTCCCTCTGGGTCCACCCACCATCCCGGGGTCCTAAGTGTTGTGCGTGAAGCTCAACTGCACCATCCCAGTACATGGAGACCAACTCTTCCTCTAATGCACTCTAATGAGTGCAGTACCTCTGGTAGTGGCCTACCCGGTGGGGCGCCACATCTGCGCTAATGCTGAAAAATTCTAGGTTTTAGATGGAACCCCCTGAACGCAATGCTGAATGCTGGTCTAACCGTAGCCTTATGCAGTATGAATTTTTCTATGATCATATATACAATTATAGAGTACCCTTTAAGCATGTATATGGAAATACTCTGTTGGAAGAAACTGAATCTTAGATTTACCATTATATGTCATTCTTTATCATGTTTAACTTCAAGAAAGCGGTTTCAATCCAATAAGCTCACTACTTATTGTATACAATATACTTACGTGTTATTATTCAATACAATGATGTGTTGTTACTCCATTACTCACCTTATTACCAATGCTTTCTTTTTGGGTGTAATTTCTTTTTTTTGCTATTCGCTAATTATCATAATGTCCATAACTAATTGTTAATTATATTTTCTGCTTTAATTAAAGCACATTTGTAACCATATTTCACAATACACACTAGATACATTAAAAACTGCATGCAAACCTAAGACCTGATGTGGCTAGTTTACATACTTGTGCATTCTATGACTCCAGCCTTTGCTAAACTCATAAAATGATCATTTTTATTTCAAGATTAAATAGCCATTCAAGCATGGAATTTCAAATTAAAGGCGAAAGCTGCATGATGTAGGTATGAGTATGAGTTCTGCAATACCAGGTCTAAAACTGGTCAGGGAATGCCAAAACCAGCCAACGAGAGGATCAAATTCATTAACACATACCACCCTTTTTCACCTCTTGTTAAAAAAGCAATACTACAACACTGGCCCCTACTTGGCAGTGCGTATCCCGTGATTTCAGAATTTAAAAACCCCCCCTTTGATCTGCCATAAAAGGGCCCCCAATCTGAAACAATTACTTGTAAGGGCCGACGTTGGTTCTGCTACCGCTCCACTCAGACAGAAGACCCTGGGTACAACACGAAGGGGCACTTTTCCTTGTTTAGGCTGTGCACAATGTACGAATGTCACAAAAGGGGACTCATTCACGCACCCAAGGTCAGGAAAGAGATTTAATATCAATGGGTTTTATACGTGTGACTCGAGTTATGTAGTGTATCTAATTAAGTGCCCGTGCGGTCTCGGATATGTTGGGGAGACCACCCAGCATATCCGAGACCGTATAAGCAAAGACAAGTCCACTATCAGGTGTCAGAACACTCTGTTGCCGATACCAGCCAATTTCATCGACAAAAAACACAATTTGAGCCAATTAAAATTCCAAGTGATTGACCAGGTACCCATTGCAAGACGGGGGGGTGACCGTATCCGGAGACTCAAGGAAAGAGAGTCTTACTGGATCCACCATTTAAATACACTCACCCCATTGGGACTCAATAGGGAATTTGAATTGCTCTATTGATTGATAATATGTCTAAATAAATGTTTTGGTAGCCGTAAATACTCTATTTTAAATATCCAAAAAGTGTTGATAAGGTATAATGATACACACAGATCTTTCACAATGTGTAACTCTGTCCCTTAGGATTCTGTGTAGTAGCATAAAATACACTGTATATCTGATTTGATTCTAATTTTTGTCTTTTCTATCATAGAAATAACAAGATTTGTGACGTATTCTCCATGAAATATCTTCAACTGGGCACCACCTCTGTATCTGCACCAATCTCTGTGGAAACACCGAATTGTCACTTTATGCTGTTTTTCACCCAAGCATGCCTGAGCCATTGCTACACATAAACACTAATTTTGCTTCATTTTACATACCCACTACTAACCCACTTCTTACTCCTACCTACATATCCCATGCAAAAAGCACAAAAGCGCCTTATATAATAACCTAATAATGGAATTCCCTTCTATGTATTCTTTCCTATAGCGCTTCCGCGCATGCGCCCCACGACTCTCCGGTGGCGCATGCGCAGTAGGTATGTCGCCCCTATGAACGATTTCATCTCCAACAACATGGCGCCCGCGCATGTGCGGTGACAGCGGATGACGCACATCCGGTCGGATGATGCGCTTCCGCGTGTCCGCTGTTCCTCCTCCTCCACGAGTATTTAGAGCGGCAGAACGCCGCTCTACTCCACTCCTGGGTCGATTTCCCTACTGCCACAAGCGTTCCCAGATGTCTCAGGTAACTGTGCCCCCTCTTTTATGTTATTATTATTATAACCCCATCCCTGGAAACCTTTTCCTAATACTTTGATCACGTTTTACAGGCAGGAGTCACATCCCATGCTAAAATAGCAGGTATGTGCTCCAAACCCTAATTTTACTTTCTATATTCACTGGTACTGAAACAATAGCCTTAATCCTTGTTCTCTGCATTATTTAGATTCCCATCCTAAGTGTAGTGTCTTATCCACATAAGACACACGACCCCACTCATATCCTGAGCGGGTCAGACCAACAGGTACTGTTCCTTAACTAGACTTAAACCTATGGCACAGTTTCCTCTAGCCTAAAAATAAATGCTAAAAGCACCACTTTTCCCTCTCAGGTCCTCCAAAAACTGAAGTTCTTACACTTCACTAGCTAAGTTTACAATTCTTAGGACTACAAGGTATTGATTTTGATCATACTCCTTCTCCATGACTCATATTAGAATTCCTTTCCCCTGTGCACTATTTCTCTCTTTATCTAGTAACTAACCTTCCACGAGACTTTTTGACTTCAATACACGTCTACCAATAATACGTTTTGCACTCTAGTATATTTTCTAAAAAAACTCACACGTACACGAGCACTCTAGCCCACAATATACAATACTTTTCATCTACATGATCACCCCTTCACAAAAAACACTATAAAAATGGTTTGTTTCCACCACTCACATCACATCACTCACATGGATCATCCATTAATTTGTTCTTTGTACAACATTGTGATTTTTTGTTTTGTATATATATCCTAGCACAATCCTGACGAAGACCCGAAGGGTCGAAACGTTGATTGATTGATTGTCCTCACTCTTTGAAACAATTAAAAACCGCATTAAGCAAAACTCCAAGTTCTGAATTCTTTGATGTGCCAGGGATAGATATTGAGTATCCGTAGGTATGGAGTCCACTGGGACGGGGTACTTGGTACCGGACCTGGGTATCACAGGGGGTATCACAGGGGTATCACGGTAGTCTTGGTCCAGACCGTGTCCCGAGCCCACAAGTAATGGGGTTTCTGATTGCTAGCAAGGTAGCTAATTCTTGTCCATGTGTGGCTACTTTGTGATTACTCTCATCCCCTTTATATGGTCACATGGTCCCAGCATGCTTTGCTGGTGATTGAACCTCATTCTTGTCCTGGCTTCCTGAGGAGAAGGAAGCTCTCTGGAGAACCTGACCATTGCCATGCCGTCTGCTGCCTAGGAGAAGTGACAGCAGGTGTGAAATTGTTTTTGATACTCCCTGCCTGTCTCCCCTTCCCTCTTGTCTTCTTTATTGCAGTGTTTGGGACTAGAGCTCCCACTGGCCATTTCCTATTGAGGGTTGACATCAGGACCAGCGAGGGACTAGGTATCCTGCTCATCGACAGGTTGAAAGAACCCATACAGGGACGGTAGGGAGATCAGGGTACAGCCACAGGTGAGTGCAGGAGGCCACTTCTTCCCTGTTCCCTATGAGCAGGGTCTTCCACTGTGTATCCCCTACCCGGTGTTTCTCCGTCTGTAGTTTCATGTAGTGCACCGGACATTGTTGGTCCGTGCGTCTACTGTTACGCACAGTAGCTGGACACCCCCTAAATTCAGCGTGACAAGCAGAGAGTACGCACAGGGGAGCAGAAAGCATGCCCAGAGGGGAAAGAGAGTGCACACGGGGGGCAGGGAGTGTGCACAGAGGGGGAAGAGAGCACGCAGAGGGGAAGAGAGCACCCACAGGTGGAAAGAGAGCATTCACAGAGGGTGGAGAGAGTACACACAAGGTGGAAGAGGAAGCATAGAGGGGGAAGAGAATGCACAGAGGGCAGAGAGGATCCACAGGGGGAAGACAGAGCATACAGGAGGAAGGGCGAGCACACAGGAGGCCAGAGAAAGTATACAGAGGTCCAGAGAGAGAGTGCACAGAGGTCCAGAGAGAGTGCACAGGGGGATAGAGAGAGCACAGGGGGACGAGCGAGCACACAGAGGGGAAAGAGAGTGCACAGGGGTAATGGGCAAACATACAGTGGGCAGAGAGAAACCACAGGGGGCAGAGAGAGCACACAGAAGGAAGAGAGTGCACAAGGAGAAGGGGAGAGCACACAGGGGGGAGACAGCTCAATGCAAAGAGCACATGAGGGGAGAAGACAAGCACAGGAGGAGGAGATAGATAGCTCACAGGGGGACACAGCTCAAAGAACAGAGCACAGAGGGGAGAAGACATCACAGGGGAAGAGAGACCACCTACAGGGGAAGAGGGAGAGTGCACAGGAGGAAGACAGCTCAAAGGAGAGCGCACATGAGGGCAGAAGAGAGCACACTGGGTAGAACGCCTGGGGGGACAGACAAACAGAGAGATAGGTCCAGGGCCGGCTCCAGGTTTCTGTGGGCCCCGGGCGAAAAGGTCTCAGTGGGCCCCCTTTAGTACATATTGCGGAATATATATATATATTGCCGCACACTTACCGCAAGCCCCATAGACAATGCATGGGGCTTGCCGCAAATGAGTAGCAAGTGCAGCCGCCAGGCGGAAAATGCGGCAGATACAGGGTTTTTTTACCGCAACTGCCACATTTTTAAAAAACCGCCTATGTGAAGGCAGCCTTACAGGAACAGTGACTGCTGAAACCAGCAAGAGCTGTTTCTGACAGTGAGTATATTACACATTGTTAGGAGCGGGCTAAAATGCATTTGCGTTCCCTTGCACTTTTTAAAAATACCCTTCAAATGCAAAATGTTGCATTTTTGTGCATCTGAGAATGCTCGGTATATATGCAAGCATCCTGAAGAGCACAAACAATTCAAGTAGCTCAATGGAACTGCACTGCTATATGGGTGGCACCGCAGCCAAGCGGAGTGTCTGGCCGTCTGGATCTCTCTTTCTCCTCACCTTTCTTCTCGCCGCTCCGGTCTCCTCCGGTCGCTCTGCACATATCAGCACAGTAATGACAACATCGTGCCCCTCCATGCTGAGCTGCAGAATGCAGACAGCAGCAGAAAAGACTCTGGAGAAGAATGCTGCTGGCAAAGGTGGCTGGGACTACAGGAGCGGAATCCGCGGGGGGCTACCACTGGTACACATACCTCGTACACACGCGGCTCTGCTCCGTACACCTCATACACACGCGGCTCTGCTTCATACACCTCATACACACGCGGCTCTGCTCCATACACCTCATACACACTCGGCTCTGCTCCATACATCTCGTACACACTCGGCTCTGCTCCATACACCTCGTACACACTTGGCTCTGCTCCATACACCTCGTACACACACGGCTCTGCTCCATACACCTCGTACACACTCGGCTCTGCTCCATACACCTCGTACACACACGGCTCTGCTCCGTACACAAACGGCTCTGCTCCAGACACCTCGTACACACTCGGCTCTGCTCCGAACACCTTGTACACACACGGCTCCGCTCCATACACCTCGTACGCACACGGCTCTGCTCCGAACACCTTGTACACACACGGCTCCGCTCCATACACCTCGTACGCATGCGGCTCCGCTCCATACACCTTGTACGCACGCGGCTCCACTCCATACCCCCCGTACACACACGGCTCCGCTCCGTACACCTCGTACACACACGGCTCCGCTCCATACCCCTCGTACACACACGGCTCCGCTCCGTACACCTCGTACACACTCGGCTCCGCTCCATACCCCTCGTACACACACGGCTCCGCTCCGTACACCTAGTACCCACTCGGCTCCGCTCCAGACATCTAGTACACACTCACCTCTGCTACATTCACACTGTAAATCCCTCCTGACCCCACACATAAACTTCACCTAATTGCCATACACCAAGTACACACTCGCCTCTGCTACATTCACACTGTAAATCCCTCCTGACCTACACAAACTTCACCTAATTGAGCATCTTCATGGTGTCCAGCACAGCAGAGCCTGCATACACTGAGGAGCTGATCATGTGACCCCTGACTCCTCCCCTCCATTCACATCATCACAGGTCCTGTCAGCACAGAGTGTGCACTGTGCAGCTCTGTCGGCTCCCACGGAGGGGGAAGGAGGGAGACCTTTGGTGCTGCAGGAAGCTGAAAATGACCCCCCAGCTGCCCCCTGATCCCTGGATATGGCCCTGACTGTGGGGGCAGTGCTCAGGGGCCCCTGAGGCTAGGGTCACACTTGCCCTGTGACCCTAGCCTGATGCAAATATTTTCGGCTGCAGGCATAGCATTTAATGCTATGCGCTGGAGCCCATAGAAACCCGAAGTTTACCTTGTCAACCATAGCATTAAACGCTCTGCGCTGCAGCAGACAATACTTGCGTCAGGCTAGGGTCACAATGCAAGTGTGACCCTAGCCCTCAGGGGCCCAGTGGGCCCCCTCCAAGCAGTTAGGCCCCGGCACTTGCCCGGGTGCGCCGGGTGCTGACGCCAGGCCTGGATAGGTCAAAGGAGAGAACATGGGGAGAGGAGACAGCACACGAGGCAGAGCGCACAGAGCCTGCCCCCAATGTGACATCACCACCTTCTCGATGTGATAGCATTGGATCCCCATCTAGTGTAGTAATAATTGGCTTTTTTGCACTTTTATACCATACAGTAATATATTCCCTATATGCACCTATGCAAATCACAAAAGTAATCTTATTTTGTGTCCATTAGGGCCCTGACAACAAAGTAAAAACAAACTTCTCCTTCCTTACCATGTTTCCACTGCTGGTAATTGCCAATTTGACATTTTCCAGAATTGACAGATGGGCAGCCCAAAGATGCCTGATGAGTATTCTTCCTTTGCAGATAGCAACAATCATGGGTATGGAGCAATACCAAGCTTCTACAGCAAATTCAATTTTTGTAAAAAAAAATATTTCTTTACACCATGGCAGATGCATTTTTACATATTTGAATCCCATCGGTGACAATCATTTTTTTTAAAATACTACAAGTGTGAACATAGACTTACATAATTACCCTTGTATAAGCAAATGTTATATCTTCTGCAGAGTTTAATTATGAATATAGGAAAAGTGTAAAGCTGGCATCTATATCATGTTTCATAGAAGCAAATGTTTTACTAATAAGCTGGCCATATGGCAGCTGCCTTGTGTCATATCAGCTTCCAGCGGAGAATCCAGATATTATTTTCAGCAAACATGATATACCGTACTCTGAATTTACATTTATGAAATTAATTTCCTAGTTTCTTTTTCACAGCTTCAAATTTATTATCATTTAATTAGCAGAGTCCAGTATTGAGTATTTTTTATTTTATGACTTTTATATATAACATAAATCAATAAATTGATGTAATTTAATATTCAGTATTAATATTTGTTATGTGAAGGACAAGCTCTTTAGCAACAGACCATTCACTATACTGCCATCCAAAGTCAATGCACTGGTTACCGGCAGAACTGGGTAATTTAGCCCAGTGATAGCCCGCCGGGGTAAGTGTGTGTGTAAAACAGGTTTGGTACCATGTCAGCCAGTTGAAAAAAGATTGATTGCTCTCAATGTGAGAAACAAAATAGTAATCTTGTAGTTGTGATACCTTTAATGGCTTATGAAAATAAAGTAATTGATGTTACAAAGCAAGCTTTCGAGACTTCTCACATCTCTTCATCAGGCATGGTATGACAAAATATCAGAATAAACGCAATTATACTATATTCGCACAACCAGAGCAGATGCAAGGTATAATAAACAGACATTTAAATAAATAAATATAGTTTAGAGAGAGAATTCTTAATTAGTCCAGTTTAGTGGTGTGAAAGTTTTTATGGTCCCAATTAATACGTACATTCTCAACCTGGAGCCCTCAGTGTCCTGGAAAGTACTCTCAGATCTTGTAGTGAGTCATAAATACTTCTGACAGATTTAAACCTGCTTGAACAGAGTCAAATGTTGTAATTCATTTTCATTCCCAGACCCAATGTTTCTGTGATTTGAAATTGCCTTTTAATATGACAACTTTCATATTTTCAATGTTATATCCTGGACCACAGAAATGGTTGGCCACTGGTAAATGGATTTTTTTTGTCTGCAATTGTGTGACGATGAGACCTCATCCTAACTCTGAGTCATTGTCCTGTTTCTTTAACATATTAGCCCCCCACAGGACATATAGTGCACATAATTAAATACACAACATTAGAAGAGGAACATGTGAATGTGATGGGAATTTTATAATCCGGTGTATGTTGGGGATCTGGATCTTGTCTATGGTCTCTATCTGAGCACAGGTTTTGCACCTCTTCCCATTGAACGGATAAGATCCTCTTGGTACATCTGAGAACAATGAACTTCGGTTCATGATGTTTCTTAAATTGAAAGGCTAGCATAGCAAGGGTCAGTCTTTGAATATTACTTTTAGTATGTTATCCCTGTGTAGAATATGGTGAAGTTTTTCTCAGAGCCTCAAGCTGTGGGTTGTAGGTCACCACAAGAAGTACACAATGATTTTGTTCTTTTTCTCTTATTGAAGTGATTTACATCTAGGGATCCTTGTGGCTCTAATGATCTGATCATCAATGGAGGTGGGGTGGTAGCCTTGGTTTAATTTTTTTTTTAGATGGATAAAGGTTTCATCCCTGCTCATTGAGTTGGAACAGATACGGTTATATCTGAGGGCCCAGCTGTAGACAATGGACTTTTTAATGTGTTTCTGGTGGAAACTGTCGCACCTTAGGTACAGTGCATTGTGAAAGTATTTGGCCCCCTTGAACTTTTCAACTTTTTGCCAGATTTCAGGCTTCAAAAATAAAGATATAATTTCTAATTTTTTTGTGAAGAATCAACAACAAGTGGGGCACAATCATGAAGTGGAACCAAATTTATTGAATATTTTAAAAATTTTTAACAAATAAAAAACTGGAAAGTGGGGCGTGCAATATTATTTGGCCCCTTTACTTTCATTGCAGCAAACTCACTCCAATGTTGTCCTAAATGAATGGTAATGATAAATAAAATCCACTTGTGTGTAATCAAGTCACCGTATAAATGCACCTGCTCTGTGATAGTCTCAGGGTTCTGTTTCAAGTGCAGAGAGCATCATGAAGACCAAGGAACACAACAGGCAGGTCCGAGATACTGTTGTGTGAGGTTTAAAGCTGGATTTGGATACAAATAGATTTCCCAAGTTTTAAACATCTCAAGGAGCACTGTGGAAGCGATCATATTGAAATGGAGGGAGTATCAGACCACTGCAAATCTACCAAGACCTGTCTGTCCCTCTAAACTTTATCTCGAACAAGGAAAAGACTGATCAGAGATGCAGCCAAAAGGCCCATGATCGCTCTGGATGAACTGCAGAGATCTACAGCTGAGATGGGAGAGTCTGTCCATAGGACAACAATCAGTCATACACTGCACAAATCTGGCCTTTATGGAAGAGTGGCAAGAAGAAAGCTATTTCTCAAAGATATCCATAAAAAGTCTCGTTTGAAGTTTGCCACAAGCCACCTGGAAGACACACCAAACATGTGGAATAACGTGCTCTGGTCAGATGAAACCAAAATCAACTTTTGGCACGATGCAAAAATTGTTTTGAAAGCAAACAGCTCATCACCTCAAAACCCAACCATGTCAAACATGGTGGTGGCAACATCATGGTTTGGGCTGCTTTCTTCAGCAGGGACAGGAAGGGATGGTTAAAATTGATGTAAGGGACAGAACCAATACAGACTATTGTGGAAGAAACCTGTTGGAGTTGAAGACTGAGAGGAGCGAGATTTATCTTCAACAAACAATGATCCCAACATAAGCAAAATCTACAATGGAATGGTTAAAATAAAGTACCAGGTGTTAGAATGCTAAGTGCAGTCCAGATGAATCAATCGAGAATCTGTGGAAAGAGCTGAAAATGCTGTTCACAAACGCTCTCCATCAACCTCACTGAGCTTGAGTTTTGCACAGAAGAATGGCAAGATTCAGTTCTCGATGTGCAAAACTGATGAAGCATACCCAAGCGATTGCACTTAATCGCAGCAAAAGTGGCGCTACCAAGATTAATCCTCAAGGGAGCCGATTATATTGTCACGCCCATTTTCAGCTTTTTTATTTATTAAAAAGTTTAATATGCAATAAATTTCATTCCACTCACGATTGTGTCCACTGTTGATTTTTCACAAAAATGAGAATTCTATCTTATGTTTGCAGCTGAATGTGCAAAAGGTTGAAAAGTTCAAGGGGGCCAAATACTTTAAAGGCACGTGTTGGGACGGTCAACTGGTTCCAGTACACCGATGTCTGCAAATGAATCATTCAGCATTTTAATGGTGATGTCAGAATTGATTTCTTTTTGAGTTGTCCATGTCAAGTTATGTGCGATAATTTGTTGAAATTGGCATGAAAATTTAGAAGTTCTGGTTCAGATTCAGTCTAGATTATTAAAATGTAATCATGTAATCAATGTAACAGAAATAGGCTAAGGTTGGCATACTGGGGTCCATTTTATTCCCTTAGTGTTCGGTATTTGTATTATAGTTCCTCACCAAAAGAGAAAATGTTGTGTGTGAGGATAAATTTGGTGAGTCTTAGTTCAGACTCAGAAGGGATCCCATTAATTTCAAGAAACATTCCGCAGGTGGTAAGTCCAACTTCGCGTGAGATGTTAGACTATAGGGATTCCACATCCATGGCGGCTAAGATATTACTCTTGCAGAGGGGAGCTATTGTAGATAGTTTTTTTAAAAGGTCCATAGTGTCTTTTATATAGCTTCCTTACCAGCGATTTAAGGACATTTTTTATCCATACTAAGATTTTTTCAGTGAGTGTTCCCACCCCTGAGATGATTGGATTCCCTGGGTTAACTGGCTTATGAATCTTGGGAAGCAAATAAAAAAATCCCATCCTTGGATCCTCAGTTATTAAGTCCAGAAGGTTTATGGAATCTGTACCCAAACATTTGATGACTCTTTTCAACTCCCTTTTATATTTTGGAGTTTATCTGTTTGGTGTAGTACTGTATATCCATCAGCTGTCTGTGTGCTTCTTCAATGTAGTACTTTGTATTCAGGAGAACTATGGCACCATCTTTATCTGCAGGCTTAATTGTGATCTCGCCGTTGTTCTTAAGGCTATGAATTGTCTTTCTCTCTTGCACACTGATATTCGATGTTTCCTTTGTTTTTTTTTTATCTGATATTGTGGATTATTCGAAATGTCTGAATGAGTCAATATATTGGTCCAAAATGGGGTTGCAGCCAGGATGAGGTGTCCAATCAGAGTTTTTCTAGTTCTCTAGTCAGATTTGTGTTTTGCTGCTTAGGGTGCTTTCACACTGCATATTTCTGGGATAACGGACAGCCACGGATCTGATTTGACCCCCATGTATCCATATGGGCCATGGATCTGATCGGATTTGGCCTTATTGCCATCCAATTTGTGTCAGATCCAATTCTGTCCGATTTTTTAGCTGTACCCAAAATGGAGACTACTCCGATTTTGGGCACAGCAGAACAAATTGGACAGAATTGGATCCGACCTGATCCGTGGCCTTTAACATGGGGGCCTATGGAGCACGGGTCCGAGAAAACAGCTGATTATTTCTCAGACCCGATTTTGGTGTACTGAGCATGCTCAGTACACTAAAACGGCTCCTAACGGTCTAGTTTCACTTCCGCAATGTATATACATACATTGCGGAAGTGAAATTAAGTAAAGCAAGGGTTAAAAATAAAAAATGTATTCTCACCTTTCCAGTGATCCCCTGATGCCTCTATCTTGCTCCCAGTACAGGACCTGGGGTTGCTTGGCAACCCGATCAGCTGATCGGGTTCACATGACCAGTTACCGCGGTAACCCGTCATGTGACTGATGATGCTGATCGGGTAGCCCCGCCCAGCCAGGTCCTTCAACCATCGGGAGCTGGATGGATGCGTCGGGGGATCGCTGGAAAGGTAAGATATATATTTTTTATTTTTAACCCTTGCTTTACTTAATTTCACTTCCGCAATGTATGTATATATATTGCGGAAGTGAAAGTGCCCCGCTGCCTCCTGTCAGCCGTTTTTTCTGTGCCCGGACCTGTGAAAATCACGGCCCCCGTACACAGAAATAGCAGCCGGAGGTCACCTCCAATCGTGTCCGTTTCTGTCCGTGGGGTCCTACAAAAAGTAGGATCCCACAGACAGGAAAAAATATGTGAAAGCAGCCTTAGAAGCCTCAAGTTTTTTTTATCATCAAAGAACTCCTTCAGTCTCAGTCTCCTGAAGTACTGTTCCATGTCACTATGAAGTTTAGTTTTATCTACAGATTTTCTAGGACAAAATGTGAGACCTTTGGAAGCACACTGAGTTATAGATTAGTGGGTTTGTTTGATGACAAATTAATAACACAGTTGACTGTACCTGTGTCCTTCTGGCAGTTTTGCTCCTCCATGCTATTGTGTTTACGAGTAACTTGGCTGGTGTGTGAGTATAATCCTGCTTTCAGTCAAAGTCTGTGAAGTTTATTTTTCTTGTTATACATAAGGTATGACTGCAGTGAAGTATAATAATGCTGCATTTTCTTCTGTATGTTATCAGTAACTGTGCTCTTTAACCCCATTGCCCCCAGGTGATTTTCCATTTTCCGTTTTTTTTTTTTTTCCCTCCCCTTCTTCCAAGAGCCATAACTTTTTATTTTTCCATCAATATAGACATATAAGGGCTTGTTTTTTGCAGGACGAGTTTTACTTTTGAATGACATCATTTGTTCTACCATAATAGTGTACAGAAAAATGGAAAAAAGTCTAAGTGCAGTGAAATTGCAAAAAAATAGTGCAATTCGCGTTTTTTTTTTGGGTTTTGTATTCACCATTTTCACTAAATGGTAAAACTGACATGTCGGTATCATGCCTTAGGTCGGTACAAGTTCATAGATACCAAACATGTATACTTTTACTGTTATCTAAGGGAACATAGAGAACATCCTTTACTGGGATCTTTCTGCTTTGTGCTTAGAAAACTGGACAGTGGAGGTAGCTGTCTCCTACTCCTTCTGAAGTCATATATTGGCCTTTAGCTAAAATGACCTTTTCTGACTTGCTTTCACCAAGGACAGTGAAGAAATCCTTGTTATTCGTCATATGGCTGGTAGCACCAGAGTCTATACACCATATATGCTTTGCAGATGACCCTGTACTGGTATTAAATGCAGCTTCAACACATGCAGACTTTTCCTTTACAGCTGTTTTCACCTTTTGATCACTGTTCTGCTTTTTAAGCTGACTCATTCTTGCTTTCCAAATTCTGCAGTCTGCTTTAAGGTGGTCGGTCTTTTTACAGACAAAACATTCCAATTTCTCTTAGATTGCTCTCATTTTTATGAAAGTCCTGTGTCTTTAATGCTGTTTCTGCTGTGGATTCATTACTGCTGATTACATTGTGTGTTTTTCGCTTAAATTCATCTACAAGCTTGCCTTTGACATATTCTAGTGTGAGCTCATCATCTGACCGTGCATCTAGTGCAGTGACAAGTGTGTCATAACTTTCTGGAAGTCCACTTAATAGTAGTGCAGCAACATGAAAGTGTTTAATTTATTCTCCTATGCCCCTGAGACGCTCCACAATCTCTATGGTGTTTCTTATATAGTCCTGCATATTCTGGCCATCACTTAGTTTAGACCAGTACAGCTTTCTCATGAGATAAAGCTTATTGCTGAGATTTGATCTTTCATGCACTTTCTGTAACTCATCCCACATCTCTTTTGCAGTTGTACACTTGCATATATGCACAATCTGATCATCATCTACACTGAGGGAGATAGTGCTTTGTGCTTTCTGATCCTTCTCTACCCAGTCATCTGGTAATGGATGAAGCACTTGTTCCTGCGTATATTTCCACATACATTCTCTTATGAGCAGCATCTTCACCTTAAATTTCCAGCATTGATAATTCTGAGAGGTGAGACATTGCACTGAGGAGTTGCAGTGATCCCTGCTTGTGGAAATCTTCTCTGTTGCTCTGTGCTGCTTTTGCTTTGGGCTTCTGTTGCTGCATTATTCTTCTGTGTCACTCCTGGGGTTCTGTGTCACGCTGGGGTTCTGTGTCACACTGGGTCCATAACCTGTTGGTAGCGGATGGTCTTTCCTGTGTGTGAGCCTCTTTGAGTGTTTTTTTTTTTATCTAACTTTATAGACAATGCACAAACTTGGCAATAGAACACTTACATGTACAGGATTGGAGTTGTTGCACTAAACATATTCCAAAATTAATTTTCACCTGTTAGCATTTTGCATGGTTACCTAGTTGTCACGATTCAGCATGTAGAGGAGCAGCTAAGCACCCGACTAGAGGCGTGTTGTTTTGGAGCCTGGCTGTAAAATCACAACTGGATATTTACACCCCTATTCACCTTTGTAGACGCTGCTTGAAGTGCATTGCACTGAGCAGTCATGTCCTTCTCTCTGCATCACTGTGTTGAAACCGACCCTTCTGTAAAGGAGATGAATGCTCTGTGCAGTGCTGTGGTGTCTGCGCCATTCATTCTTCTTATCTGTGCCCAGGCTGTCACTGAAGCGATCCTCCTCTTTGTATCATTGACACAGCCGTTCCATCTGTGAAGGAGATGAACCAGTGCAGTGCTATGAGCGCTTATCTCCTTCACAGAGGGGATGGCTGTGGCAGTGATGCAGAGAGGAGGATTGCTTAAGTGACAGCATGGACACAGGGAAGAAAAATGAATGGCGCACACGCCGTAGCACTGCACAGATCAATCTTCTCCTTCACAGAGCAGTGGTTTTGGCATAGTGATGTAGAGAAAAGGAGATGACTGCTTATTTCAATCAGTGTCTACATAGGTGAATGGAGGTGATCCTATTGTGCCAGTTTCCTCAGAAGATCATTTACTTCCATAGATGTATATTCTGGTATCCTCTATTTAATTAGAAGAAAAAAGTATGCTCTGGTTGTGCATATATACAGCTGGTACAGAAAGTATTCAGATCCCTTTAAATTTTTCACTCTTTGTTTCATTGCAGCCATTTGGTAAATTCAAAAAGGTCATTTTTTCTCATGAATGTACATTCTGCACCCCATCTTGACTGAAAACAACAGAAATGTAGATATTTCTGCAAATTTATTAAAAAAGAATAACTGAAATATCACATGGTCCTAAGTATTCAGACCCTTTGCTCAGACACTCATATTTAATTCACATGCTGTCCTTTTCGTTGTGATTCTCCTTGAGATGGTTCTACTCTTTCATTGGAAGTCCAGCTGTGTTAAATTGAACTGGTAGGACTTGATTTATATCTGTCTATATCATCTATATAAGACATCACAGCTCACAGTGCATGTCAAACCAAATAAGAATCATGAGGTCAAAGGAACTGCCTAAGGAGCTCAGAGACAGAATTATGGCAAGGCACAGATCTGGCCAAGGTTACAAAAGGATTTCTGCAGTGGCCTCCATAATCCTTAAATGGAAGAAGTTTTGGACCACCAGAAGTCTTCCTAGACCTGGCCATCCAACCAAACTGAGTAATCGTGGGAAAAAAGCCTTGGTGGGAGAGGTAGAGAGGAACCCCAAGATCACTGTGGCTGAGCTCCAGAGATTCAGTAGGGAGATGGGAGAAAGTTCCACAAAGTCAACTATCACTGCAGCCCTCCACCAGTCGGGCCTTTATAGCTGAGTGGCCCGAAGGAAGCCTCTCCTCAGTGCCAGACCGCAGTGAATGCCCACATAGAGTTTGCAAAAAAACACATGAAAGACTCCCAAACTATGATAAATAAGAATCTCTGGTCTCACGGTTTTGAAGATTAGGATGGGGTCAGCACCACCTTGCAGCGTCTCCCATACAGCCTGGGGAGATTTCACCGCTGCCTGCAAGCTTTCAGCCCTTGGCTATGGAGGATGATGAGGAGGGTCCTCCCTGCTGCACCGCTCTGCACGCTCTGGTGCTCACTCCCAAAAGTCCGATACGTCACATCCAGTTTTGTATTATAGGAGAAGAAAAAAAAAAAAAAAAGGAGTCGCACTCAGAGCTTCTATAAACAGCGGTTCTTTATTGTGCTTCAGTGCGCACAGCAGGTGGTGGCATGCGGGTGGGAGGACGGGGGGCACGACGTTTCGCGCCGTATAAGACTAACCTGCTGAAGCGTCTTATACGGCGCGAACGTCGTGCCCCCCGTCCTCCCACCCGCATGCCACCACCTGCTGTGTGCACTGAAGCACAATAAAGAACCGCTGTTTATAGAAGCTCTGAGTGCGACTTCTTTTTCTTCTCCTATAATAAGAATCTCTGGTCTGAAGTGGTATGTGTGAAGAAAACCAGGCACTGCTCATCACTTGCCCAATACAATCCCAACAGTAAAACATGTTATGGGGGTGTTTTTCAGCTGCAGGGACAGGATGACTGGTTGCAATTGAAGGAAACATGAATGTGACCAAGTACAGAGATATCCTAGATGAAACCCTCTTCCATAGTGCTCTGGACCTCAGACTTGGCTGACGTTTCACCTTCTACCAAGACATTGACCCTAAGCACACAGCTAAAATAACAAAGGAATTGCTTCAGAACAACTCTGTGACCATTCTTGACTGGCCCAGCCAGAGCCCTGAGCTAAACCCAATTGAGCATCTCTGGAGAGACCTGAAAATGGCTGCCCACCAATGTTCACCATCCAACCTGACGGAACTGGAGATGATCTGCAAGGAAGAATGGCAGAGGAACCCCAAAACCAGGTGTGAAAAAATTGTTACATCATTCCCAAAAAGACTCATGACTGAGCCAGCTCAAAATGGTGCTTCTACTCAATACTGAGGAAGGGGATTGAATACTTATGACCATGTGATATTTCAGTTTTCTTTTTTAATAAATTTGCACAAATATTTACATTTCTGTTTTTTTTTAGTCAAGATGGGATGCAGAGTGTACATTAATGAGAAAAAAACGAACTTTTTTGAATTTACCAAATGGCTGCAATGAAACAAAGAGCAAAGAATTTAAAGGGATCTGAATACTTTCCATACCCAATGTATATTTGCACTTCTTCTAATATTTTGTGATCCCATGCCTGAAGAAGAGACATTAGAAGTCTCAAAAGCTTGCTTTGTAACATCAATTACTTTATTTTTGTTAGCCAGCAATAGGTTTCACAACTACAAGATTACTATTTTGTTTATCCCACTGATAGGAATAATATTTTTTTTTAATGCAAAATGGCATGAGTGTATATGTGTAAAACAGCAATTTATGTGTGTGTTAAACGGCACAATAGGTGACATTATTAACAGATTAGGGACCAGGATGGGCACATTACTACAATATGCTGACATTACTAATTCTACAACAAGAAAATCAAGATGGGGATAGTACTAGAAGAAGGGGACAAGAATGGGGACATTACTATAAGAACAAAGACCAGGATGGCAACATTGCTACAAGATAGAGATCAGGACAGAGATGCTACTACAAGAAGATGATTACGATGGAGACAGTACTTCAAAATGGGGATCAGAATGGGGGAAATTACTACAAGAAGGGGATCTGGATGGGGATATTACAACAAGAAGGATATCAGGATGGTGACTTTACTACAAGAAGGGGATCAGAATGGGTGCATTACTAAAATATGGGGATCAGAGGGGGGGGACATTATTATAAGATGGGGACAAGGATAGGGGACATTACTACGTAAAGGGGATCAGGATGGAGACATTATAACAAGAAGAGGATCAGGATGGGGACATTGATACAAGAAGGGTTCAGGATGGGGACATTGCTACAAAAAGTAGGTCACGATTGTGACATTACTACAAGAAGGGAATCAGGATGGTGACACTACTACAAAAAGGGGATCGTAATGGTTGCATTATTACAATATGGGGATCAGGATGAGAGACATTACTATAATGTGGGGATCAGGATAGGGGACATTACTACATAATGGGGATCAGGATGGAGACATTACTACAAGAAGGGCATCAAGATGGGGACATTACAACAAGATGCAGATCAAGGTAGGGGACATTACTACATAAAGGGGATCAGGATGGGGACATTACTACAAGAATTGGATCAGGATGGGGACATTGGTATAAGAAGACAATTAGGATGGGGACATTACAACAAGAAGGGGACCAGGATGGGGCATTACTACCAGAGGGGGATCAGGAGGAATACATTGCTACAAGATGGGGATCAGGATGGGGACATTACTAAAAGAAGGGGATCAGGATGGGGGCATTACTACAAGATGTGCCAGTCCACATGTGGCTCAATACCCCCTGACGAAGGTCTCGAAATGGCCATCGGGGTCCGTGCCTCCCATGACTGAGCACCCTTTTGGTGAGATTACTTATTGATGCAGCACTTGTGATTTATGTCAGCAGCTCCTGTCTTACTATTTCAGATCGCTTGATCGCTGATTCTGTTCAAATGGTTCAGCAAGGATATTAATATATTATCTTGGATACTGTAAGCTATACTTTTGCAATGAGTATGCTATTTATATTTTGCTTATACTGTTAACCCTTTGGAGGTGATCTGAACGTTCTTTGTGTGTACTCTTATATTTTTATACTAAAAATCATGCACTAACATCCGCACTTTATCCACTGTGGCATGCTATAAATTGGTAATTTACATGAGAACCATGCACCCTGTTGTGACATGTAGGGTTGATGATTTTTAGGCAAAGGATGTACCACAGTAAGGGGATCAGGATGGAGACATTACTACAAAATGGGGGTCAGGATTGGGGACATTACTTGAGAAAGGGGATCAAGATGGAAGCAATATTACAAGATGGTGAACAGAATGGGTAAATTGCTACAAGAAGGGGACCAGGAAGGGAACATTACTTCAAGATGGGGACAATGAAGGTGGACATTAATACAAGATGGGAAAATGATGGGCACATTACTACTAGAAGGGGACCAGGATAGGGACATTGCTACAAGAAGGGGACCAGGATGGGTATATTAATGAAAGAAGGGAACAAGGATGGGGCAGATTACTACAAGAAGTGAACTAGGATGGAGAAATTACTACAAGGTTAGGATTGGAATGGGGACATTACTGCAAGGAGGGGACCAAGATGGGTATATTATTAAAAGAAAGGAATAAGGATGGAGCCGATTACTACAAGTTGAGGATCAGAATGGGGATATTGCTACACGAAGGGGACCAGGATAGAGTAGAGGACATTAATACAAGAGGCGGACCAGAATGGGAGATAAAATTAAAAAGATAGTGACTGGAGTGAGCACATTACTGCAAGATGTTGGCCAACATTACTATATAGTGCTAATTGTAAAATTATATTACTTGCAAGAAGGGGATTAAATTTAAAATAAATTATAAAGAATTCAAAAAGCATGACAATTGTTTAACCACTAAAAATGCTGTTTTAATATAAACTAAAACAAACAAAAATAGCACACAAAAAATGGTAATTTCTTATCCCACATCCATAATGACCCAAGCTATAAAACTGTGCTATATGTAACCCATATGATGAATGCCATTAAAAAAAATAAACAAAACGTGCAAAACAATTTAAAAGTGATCAAAAGGTGAACTCACTTGAGGTGAACTCATTGAATGCAGTGAACTCATCTCAGGCAAACTTATTGAACTTAGTTTCGGTAATCCAGCATTGAGTTCAATGGTTCAATGATTACCTGATTAGGCTATGTGCGCTTGCTGAATATTTGGTTGCAGAAATTTCTGCATCTCCTGGCAGAAAAACGCAACAAAAATGCAACTCGGTTTTTGAAGCATTTTTCTGCCAGGAGATACAGATTTGGTGCAGAAATTTCTGCAACCAAATACTTAGCGTTTGCACAAAACCTAGTCAGGTAATCCAGCACCATTGAACTCAATGCTGGATTATCGTAATTGAGTTCAATAAATTCCTTTTCGATAAGTTCACCTGAGCTCGAGGCTGGGGTGCCGTGGGGAACATCAGCTGTGACATCAGGTGAACTCTCTGACATCACCGCTCTCACAGGTGCGGCCACAATGCGAACGTACTCTTGTATACTATCTCATCCTCCGGCTTATTTTTTTCAAAATTTTGTATTGTGTACAAATAGAGGTGTGGTTCTTCTCTCTGTGATAGTCATTTCACCTAGATTTCCATGGACAGGTGACTGTAGTTGGGCGCCCGTCCTTCTCTCTCCTTATCCACATTGGTGTCACTGACACAATGAGACAGGATAGAACTGTCTGACTGCATATACCTTTTCACGGTGGGAAGGCTTTTACACTATTTGATCATACAGTGTTAACCAAGCACCCTACATTATTTATATTTATTACTACTATTTACTTATATACTTACTATATGGTATATGCTTATTTTATGCTTTTCTATTGGATTTTGGCTACTACTAGCACCACCCAAACTAATGAAAGAGGGCTGAGGATCATTATGGAACCATAATTACCTGACTACAAGTAAATTGAGTTTCAGAGTGTGGGTTTTATATTCATACTAGTTTATTGTTGGTACTCAGGTTATGGGGCTATTATTCTACAATCAGTGATCTGATGAGTCTAATAAAAGTATCGTGTCTACTGTAGTTTTAATTGACCTCAGAGAGCTCTGGCTCTGATAGCAGAAGAAACATGCATATTATAGCTTTACTTAGTAGAATAAGAATTCCCACATTTGTAAATGATTAACATATTCAATTTTTCTTTGTATAGGATAGTCTTAGAGTTATAATCTGCACACAGTTTCTAGCACGTACCAAGCTACACGTGATCATACTCACACATCATATCTAACTGCGTAAAATTGTACTTTAAACCTTTCACTTTTGCTGGTTGCACGCCAAATTGTAATAATTTACTTAAAGAACACTTTCACCTACTTCTCTGCAGTGAAACTAGTTTTCTATGGGGTGCAATTTATTAGAATGCTTGATTTATTTAAAGTGTGAACTAGTAGATCAGTGGTTAGCACAAAGCTTTTTGGGGATTTCAAAATTGCGGCCCTTGTACCTAGCTTCAATGTCTTGCCATTCCTCTCGGCTGTCTTTCCATATTTCTTCATTAGTGCCAGGCGAGGAGATGCAAAGTATGAAAGCAAAATTGATGCTACTGTACAGAATAATATTAGCCCCATCACTTTACAGGAGCATTGTGTCTATAAATTATGGTTGACTACAAAACAAAGGTCACAATAAAGGGCATCTTCATCTCAGCTGCTTAATGTCAGAGTGTTTTAGAACCCCTTTAAGTTGATTTGTCTACTTCTTATCCTTACCCTGGTTTAACTTTACCCACAAACTTGGAACTAAATAGGGTGATCCACATTTACTAATTATTAAGAGGTTAATTATGGAAAATTGTCGTCAATATATTAAAAAGCACTCGTGTATGTACAGTACAGACCAAAAGTTTGGACACACCCTAATTTCATTATGACTATGAAAATTGTAGATTCACACTGAAGGCATCAAAACTATGAATTAACATGTGGAATTATATACTTAACAAAAAAGTGTGAAACAACTGAAAACTATGTGTTATATTCTAGGTTCTTCAAAGTAACCACCTTTTGCTTTGATTACTGCTTTGCACACTCTTGGCATTCTCTTGATGAGCTTCAAGAGGTAGTCACCGGAAATGGTTTTCACTTCACAGGTGTGCCCTGTCAGGTTTAATAAGTGGGATTTCTTGCTTATAAATGGGGTTGGGACCATCAGTTGTGTTGTGCAGACGTCTGGTGGATACACAGCTGAAAGTCCTACTGAATAGACTGTTAGAATTTGTATTATGGCAAGAAAAAAGCAGCTAAGTAAAGAAAAACGAGTGGCTATCATTACTTTAAGAAATGAAGGTCAATCAGTCTGAAAGATTGGGAAAACTTTGAAAGTGTCCCCAAGTGCAGTTGGAAAAACCATCATGTGCTACAAAGAAACTGGTTCACATGAGGACCGTCCCAGGAAAGGAAGACCAAAAGTCACCTCTGCTGTGGAGGATAAGTTCATCTGAGTCACCAGCCTCAGAAATCGCAGGTTAACAGCAGCTCAGATTAGAGACCAGGTCAATGCCACACAGAGTTCTAGCAGCAGACACATCTCTACAACAACTGTTAAAAGGAGACTTTGTGCAGCAGGCCTTCATGGTAAAATAGCTGCTAGGAACCCACTGCTAAGGACAGGCAACAAGTAGAGGAGACTTGTTTTGGCTAAAGAATTTAAGGAATGGACATTAGACCAGTGGAAATCAGTGCTTTGGTCTGATGAGTCCAAATTTGAGATCTTTGGTTCCAACCACGGTGTGTTTGTGCGACGCAGAAAAGTTGAACGGATGGACTCTACATGCTTGGTTCCCACCGTGTAGTATGGAGGAGGAGCTGTGATGGTGTGAGGGTGCTTTGCTGCTTTGAAGCTCATCAAGAGAATGCCAAGAGTGTGCAAAGCAGTAATCAAAGCAAAAGGTGGCTACTTTGAAGAACCTAGAATATTAGACATATTTTCAGCTGTTTCACACTTTTTTGTTAAGTATATAATTCCACATGTGTTAATTCATAGTTTTGATGCCTTCAGTGTGAATGTACAATTTTCATAATCATGAAAATACAGAAAATCTTTGAATGAGGAGGTGTGTCCAAACTTTTGGTTTGTACTGTATATATATGTATATAAACAGATAGATAAATATCTATATACTAGATGGTGGCTCGATTCTAACACATCGGGTATTCTAGAATATAGAAATAGGGATTGAATGGGGAAGACAGTAAGGGCTGAATAGGGAAAGACTTTGAGGACAAAGCGGCAGGGGGAGGACGGCATGGCAGGGGGGAGGAGGATGGAGGGGCACAGGTAGGGGGAGGATGGAGTGGCGGGGAGAGGACAGCATGGCAGGGGGGAGGAGGATGGAGTGGCACAGGCAGGGGGAGTACGGAGTGGCAGGGGGAGGACAGAGCACAGAGTGGCAGGGGGGAGGACAGAGGACGAAGCAGCGGGGTGGGGGAGGATGGAGCGGCACAGGCAGGGGTAGGACGGAGCACAGAGCGGCGGGGGGAAGGATTACGGAGGACGAAGCGGTGGGGTGGGGGAGGACGCAGCAGCACAGGCAGGGTGAGGACGGAGGACAGAGGATGGAGGGGAGGAGGACAAAGGAAGTAGGTCGAAGCGGTGGGTGGGGGAGGATGGAGCGGCACAGGCAGGGGAGGATGGAGCGGCATCGGGAGGACGGAGCACAGAGCAGCGGGGGGAGGAGGACAGTGGATGAAGCGGCGGGGTGGGGGGCCAGAGCAGCACAGGCAGGGGGAGGACGGAGCGGCAGGGGGAGGACGGAGCACAGAGTGGCGGGGGAGAGGAGGATGGAGGGCGGAGTGGCGGGGTGGGGGAGGCTGGAGTAGCACAGGCAGGGAGAGGATAGAGGATGGAGTGGAGGACAAAGGAAGGAGGAAAGAAATGATGGGAGTGCTGGTATATCACGGTCCACGCTGTTCCAGGGCTAAATAAAACTCACCAATGAGCCAGTCAACTTTTCATCCTGTTTATTCCTCCTTCTCCTACGCGTTTCAGCGCCACACCCGGCGCCTTCCTCGGGGATATTCAATATGAATTGAATATCCCTGAGGAAGGTGCCGGGTGTGGCGCTGAAACGCGTAGGAGAAGGAGGAATAAAAAGGATGAAAAGTTGACTGGCTCATTGGTGAGTTTTATTTAGCCCTGGAGCAGCGCGGACCGTGATACACCAGCACTCCCATCATTTCTTTGATCGATACCACTATCCAGTGGTGGGTGGAGGTCCTGCAGAAGCTTGGAACATTGTTTCCTAAACGCCTTCAAACCAGTTGTGGGGATCACAACTGGAACAGGTGAGCAGCTTCATAGCACCACCACATTATATCAGTGTCACTAGTGATAGGGCACTATTGCGCCACTTGTCCCCCTCCCTATTTTATATTTTAAAGGAAGGAGGAGGAAACGGTGGGGGAGGATGGATTGGCACAGGCAGGGGGAGAGGATGGGAGCGAGCAGGGCGGGGGGAGGAAGAGACGAGCGGGGGGGGGAGGAAGGAGCCAGTGGGGAGGATGAGCACAGGTGGGGGGGAAGGAAGGAGCAGCACAGGCAGGGGGAGGATGGAGCACAGAGTGGCGGGGGGAGGATAGAGGACAAAGTGGCGGGGTGGGGGAGGCTGATAGCACAGGAGGGGGAGGATAGAGGATGGAGGGAGGAGGACAAAGGAGGGGAGGAAGCGGGGGGGAGGATGGATTGGCACAGGCAGGGGAGGACGGAGCGGCAGGGGGAGGACAGGAGCACAGAGTCCGGGGGGGAGGGGGACGAGACGAAGCGGGGGGGGGGGAGGAAGGAGCAGCAGAGGCAGGGGGAGGATGGAGGACGAAGCGGCGGGGTGGGGGAGGACGGAGCAGCACAGGCAGGGGGAGGATGGAGGATGGAGTGGCAGAGGGGAGGAGGACAAAGGAAGGAGGAGGAAGCAGTGGGGTGGGGGAGGACAGAGGACGAAGCGGCGGGGTGGGGGAGGATGGAGCAGCACAGGCAGAGGGAGGACGGAGGATGGATGGCGGAGGGGAGGGGACAAAGGAAGGAGGAGGAACGGTGGGGTGAGGGAAGGATGGAGCGGCACAGGCAGGGGAGGATGGAGCACAGAGTGGCGGGGGGAGGAGGAAGGAGGATGATACTGCGGGGTGGGGGAGGACGGAGGATGAAGTGGTACAGGCAGGGTGAGGATGGAGGGCGGAGTGGCACAGGCAGGGGGAGGACGGAGTGGCACAGGCAGGGGGAGGATGGAGTGGCACAGGCAGGGGAGGACGGAGTGGCACAGGCAGGAGTAGGACCGAGTGGCACAGGCAGGGGGAGGACCGAGTGGCACAGGCAGGGGGAGGATGGAGTGGCACAGGCAGGGGGAGGACGGAGTGGCACGGGCATGGGGAGGTAGGAGCACAGAGCGGTGGGGGGGAGGAGGACGAAGCGGTGCTGGGGGGGAGAAGGACAGAGGACGAAGAGGAGGGCAGAGGATGAAGCGGCACAGGCAGGGGCAGGAAGGAGCAGACTCACACCCACACAGACTCAGACCCACACACAGAGTCACACCTAGACACAGACTCACACCCACACACATACACGCACAGACTCACACCCACAGCCAGACACACACACCCACAGCCAGACACAGACACCCAGACACAGACACACACACACACACCCGGGCTCTCACCTCTCCGTCCCCTGGCTGTCCCAGTGCTGGCCCTCATGCTGGTGTTGTCCTGCAGAGTAAGTGTGGAGGAGGCGGGCGCAGAGGCGGTGGTGTGCAGGATGATCCCGGGTGTCATGTGCTGCTGCCACCCAGCTGCACTGACAGGAGGCAGACACCCGGGATCATCCTATGGCCGTACAGTCTGTGACAGACATCTGTCTTTTTAGCTGACTGTTAACATGGACCCGAATACCTTAACAAAATCTTGGGTGCTGCAGGTCCCAGAGAAACCTCCAGATTCACACCACAGAGGACAACCAACTATGTGATACATAACGACAAGTCAAAATGCAGGCGGTCACCATATTACATATCCCTCCTGTATGCCTAAAGCCGTGAGACTTAGCACCATTCCTTCCTTAGTCCTTGAGACATAGCCTCACTATTACCAGACCCTTTTTAGTAATCACATCTATTAGGTAAGCTTCTATGTCAGCCCTCTCTCTCCATGACCGAATCCAACAATTAGTGTGGTAGTGAATTTATTTTCTTAACCTAAACCACATTTCGGAGGGTTTCAGCTTTGAAAAGAGTAATTTATACAACCGATGGATGAATTTAACGTCAGGTTATAATCTTTTATTTACATAACATGGATAAGCGACATAAGTTCTGTCAGGGAGTGTATGTGCAGACATACATACACATACAAACACGCACACACATATATGCATACACACATATACTGTACACACACAAACAAATACACATGCATGTGTTTATATAGGTTGTTTTTACTATAAAGTTTTAATGCATGACCAACAAGTATAAAATCTTGTGGAGGTAAAGTGAATGGTGCCTAATTTACAATTACACCCAGGGCGTGAAAGTTTATTGCTCTGGCACTAATGTCTGTCTGCTAGTTGTGTAAATACTTCTAAGATTGCATGTCTAACACGCCTTTGTAGTAGACAGTTCTGTGCATGTTCTTATATAATATACTTTTATATGTTGAAATGACCCTCCACATCACAAAAAAATAAACAATATATACCGTATATACTCGTGTATAAGCCGAGTTTTTCAGCCCAAAATTTGGGCTGAAAAGTCTCCCCCTCGGCTTATACACGAGTCAATACGGGTGGGGGCTGTGTCCAGGGCTGTGGAGGCTGCAGGAGGCAGGGGGGGGCTGCTGTATGACCGGCCCCGTCACGTGGGGCCGCTCATTAAATATGCACTGCTTCCCCCTGTCAATCAGCGGCAGGGGAAGCAGTGCATATAGCCCCCAAATGCTGGCACTCACCCCCCTTTGTAAGGCCCCCCCCCCGATGGTTATATTACCATTCCGGACTTCTGATCCTCGCGCTCCTCGGTGCTCCTCGCTGCTCCGTCCGTCCGTCTGCTACATCCGGGATCTCCGGCCGTCGCAGGCATATGACGTCATCGCTGGGGATCCCGGATGTAGAAGACGGATGGACGGAGCAGCGAGGAGCGCCGAGGAGCGGCGCGGATCAGAAGTCCGGAATGGTAAGAGAAGCGGTGGGGGCCCTTGCAAGGGGGGGGCGAGTGCCAGCATTTGGGGGCTGCTGGGGACCCGCAGGGGGCTGCTGGGGACCCCCAGGGGGCTGCTGGGTACCCCCTGGGGGCTGCTGGGGACCCCCAGGGGGCTGCTGGGGACCCCCAGGGGGCTGCTGTGTACCCCCTGGGGGCTGCTGGTGGACCCCCAGGGGGCTGCTGTGTACCCCCAGGGGGCTGCTGGGGACCCCCAGGGGGCTGCTGTGTACCCCCTGGGGGCTGCTGGGGACCCCCTGGGGGCTGCTGTGTACCCCCTGGGGGCTGCTGGGGACCCCCAGGGGGCTGCTGTGTACCCCCTGGGGCTGCTGTGTACCCCCTGGGGGCTGCTGGGTACCCCCAGGGAGCTGCTGTGTACCCCCTGGGGGCTGCTGGGTACCCCAGGGGGCTGCTGGGTACCTCCTGGGGCTGCTATATGCATCCCTGGGGGCTGCTGTATACCACTGGGGCTGCTGTATACTACCACTGGGGCTGCTGTATACTACCACTGGGGCTGGCTGTATACTACCACTGGGGCTGCTATATACTACCACTGGGGCTGCTATATACTACCACTGGGGCTGCTGTATACTACCACTGGGGCTGCTGTATACTACCACTGGGGCTGCTGTATACTACCACTGGGGCTGCTATATACTACCACTGGGGCTGCTATATACTACCACTGGGGCTGCTGTATACTACCACTGGGGCTGCTGTATACTACCACTGGGGCTGCTTTATACTACCACTGGGCTGCTATATACTACCACTGGGGCTGCTGTATACTACCACTGGGGCTGCTGTATACTACCACTGAGGCTGCTGTATACTACCACTGGGGCTGCTATATACTACCACTGGGGAGGCCTCTATACCACTGGGGGGGGCCTGTATACCACACTGCTGGGGGCTGTATACCTGTGCTGGGGTCCACCCTCGGCTTATACACGAGTCAATAGGTTTTTCCAGATTTTTGGGGCAAAAGTAGGGGGGTCGGCTTATACACGGGTCGGCTTATACACGAGTATATACGGTAGTTAATGCATAGTTAATATGCTAGATATCCTCTTTTTAAACTTTTTTCAGGGATAAAACAGCTCAAAAGGGGCGCCCAATAGTGTATATCTCTTGGCAGAATGTGTAGAAATAAGTAGTGAATTCGCTCACCTATTTGGGTTGTGAGACATAACACCACCCTTTTCGCTTATGACAACTTTAAATGTCAAGCATTTTTCGCGGTCTGCACCTGTCTTCCCCCCCAATAGTAATCCAGGTAATAGATATAAGAATAGGGACTTGTGGCCGCGCTCCCGCTCCTAAATAGTTCAGGCATCACAGATTGTTTGAATTTATATGGTGGTATTTATTTTGACGCGTTTCGGGGTAAACCGCTTCCTCAGGAATACCACAAACAAATAAAAAGGTACAACCCATTGTTGTGGTATTCCTAAGGAAGGGGTTTACTGTGAAACGCGAAGAAATAAATACCACCATATGAATTTAAGCAATCTTTGATGCTTGGATTATTTTGGAACAGGAGCGTGGCCACAAGACCCTATTCTTATATTTACTACCCTGGATTAAACTTTTTTCGCGCACGTGTTTTTCAATCCCATTTCCCCTTCACTTCTATAAAATCAGCTTGTCAGACCGTTGTATGTACAGCATGCTTTGGACATTTGAAACAATCCTTCAATGCGTCTGAGATACTTTTTGATGGACTCTCTTAGGGTTGGGGGAGACTTCTACATGATTTTGATGTTGATGAAATCCAAAATGAATGTACAGAACTTTAATTGAGCAGTCATTCTGGAACTCTGATCAAAGCTGGGATAAGATAGTTGTAATTGGGGCAGGTATCGGGAATTTCTGGACCCAACATGCCTTGACCCATATGCTTATGCCACTATATTATATGCGCACAGTTCCTAAACCACTCATTAAATGCATACAGCACACACTACTCACATATTAGATGCATAAAGCACTTATACCACTCATATATTAGACACCAACAACACTTGAAGCCTACTGTACTGCAGCGAGTTGCTTGCAAATAGCAGGCATACACTGTGTTCCAAATTATTATGCAAATGTTCTTTTTCTCTGATTTTTCTAAATGGTCTGTGCAAATGACAGTCAGTGTAATAAAAGTCATCACCCGTTAGAGTATACATCGAATTTTATTGAAGAAATCTCCCTATGAAAACAGTATAATTTTCAAATTAATAAAACTCTAAAAGCACTGTTCCAAATTATTATGCACAGTAGAGTTTGTAAACATTTGATATGTTTGAAAGAACTGAAAATGCTCATTTGTGAATTTGCAGCATTAGGAGGTCACATTCACTGAAATAAAAAGCTATTTAACTCCAAAACATCCTAACAGGCCAAGTTACATGTTAACATAGGAACCCTAGTTTGATATCACCTTCACTATTCTAGCATCCATTGATATTGTGAGTTTCTGGAGAGTTTCTGCTTGTATTTCCTTGCATGATGTCAGAATAACCTCCCAGAGCTGCTGTTTTGATGTGAATTGCCTCCCACCCTCATAGATCTTTTGCTTGATTATACTCCTAAGGTTCTCTATAGGGTTGAGGTCAGGGGAAGATGGTGGCCACACCATGAGTTTATCTCCTTTTATGCCCATAGCAGCCAATGGCACAGAGGTATTCTTTGTAGCATGAGATGGTGCATTGACATGCATGAGGATGTTTTGCTCCTAAAGGCACGTTTTTGCTTTTTGTACCATGGAAGAAAGTTCTCAGTTGGAAACTCTATATACGTTGCAGAGGTCATTTTCACACCTTCAGGAACCTTAAAGGGGCCTACCAGCTGTTTCCCAATGATTCCAGCCCAAAACATGACTCCTCCACCTCCTTGCTGACGTCGCAGCCTTGTTGGGACATGGTGGCATCCACCAACCATCCATGGACATGTTCATAAAGTAAATCAGGAGATCAAGTGAAACAATTAGAGTATAGTTCAGATAGACTACGATAAACCTTCATATACAATCCGAAAAATTATCATTCATAAACTTTGATAAAACTGCTGGTGCATTGGTTAATCTAAAAGACAGCACAAGATTTTCAAATAGGCCAGGCCTGTTAAAAACACCGTCTTTCACTCATCACCCTTCTGGATGCATATCAAATAATAAGCCCCTCTGACATCAAGTTTGGAGAACAATTTAGCCCCCATAAACTGATTGGGGAAAAGTGGAAGTGGGTAAATATTCTTAACCGTACTTTTGTTAATTGATGGAAGTCAGGGCACGAATGGAGACCCCCGTCTTTCTTTATAACAAAGAAAAACCCTTTGGCTAGTGGTGCCAGTGATAGGGGTGCCATGTCCTCATCGGGACCTGCTCTTGTGGTTCCTGCCTCTGTCGCTGGGCATCGCCATGCTCCTTTTGTGGGTGATGCTGGTTACAATAGAGAGGTCCCTGCAGAGGCATCTGGTATGTGCAGGCTTCGCTCTTCTATCAGAAGTGGGGTGGTTGGTACAAGTCGCGCATCACCATCTGGCCTGGTTGTAGGGGCAGTCCAGATGAGCTCATCAAGCTGTCAGCTCCAGCCTATGAGAAGGAGACCGCACTCTCCAAACACCTTGGAGCCTGTCCTGCAAACCGCCAGATATATTCTTGGTTTTCCCAGCTATTTAGTTTGTGTTCTATTATATTGACTCTGTCCTTTACCTGGATTTTGACCCTTCTACCGCCTGACAATTTTGTACTTTTTGCTGTCGTCCTGGTTTTTAGACTGCCTTCTGACTATGCTTTTGGATCCTAACTTTGTCTATTCCCTAACCTCCTAGCCTTGTCCCTTTTTGGCGACCTCCCTGATCTGGTCTGCTGCTCACTTGCAGGTAGCTACCTCCTGGGCTCCGCTGTAAATCCAAATCCCTGTATAGGGGTAAAGGATCTCTGAGTTTCACAGGGTGCTGCCTTACCAGCAGCTCAGTCTTTGCAGCGGACAGTCATCACACAAGATAAGATGGTGGCATTCCGGCAGGATAAGGGGTAAGGGTTCTTAGTGGAACATGGTACTAAACATGGGTGCTACGTCAACCACTTCACCTTGAGGCGTTACAATCTTCCCCAAAGACTACTACCATCTTTGTCAGGGATGAGGTCACATTCATAATAGTACAGAGCATGGTTTGCGGTTATGTTGGGTTGGCAACACCGACCAATTTGAAAAGAGTCAGGAGGAAGCCGACCTGGAGTGAAGTTGCTGTCGGTTTCAGCCAAAGTGTCTGTTGGTTGGTCAGCTAGATGCACCCAAACCTACAGAGCATGTGAATGTTCCCCAAGATGGTCCTGACGCTGTCTATCCTAGAGTGCGTGATTGTCCCCTAGTTCCTCCATCATCCTCGCCAGTGGTGGCCATGATGGAGTGTGCTGGGGAGCAGGTGGTGGTGGAGGATAATGTAAAGTAGCCCCTGCGACCCCCCTAAGAACATCCAGTAGCAGAGTACCATGAGAAAGTGCGACAGTCATCCAGGGCATGGCTGAAAATGGCGAGAGACAATGTCACTGGACCTTCCTAAAGGCCTGTTGGGTCGGTGAGACAGTGACCCATCCCTTATTTAGAATTTTGGCCAAAGAATTACGTTTGGGACTTGTTATTTTTCCATTTTTTTGTTGTCCTTGACCAAGGCCTGTGTTTTTATTAACGTTTTAGTTTAAACCTTTAAACATTTTGCTTCGTTTGAGCTACCCCCTACTGATCATGCATGCAACATTTTGGGTCCAACTGAATGACCTTAATGGACTCTGCCGTTCATTGCCTTTCCACCCTTTAACAGTCTGTGTGCAGCTGCTGAACCCTGTGGGACTTTCGTTATATTTATATACGGTACTATGTATATTATGTTTTTTTGCTTTAGACTTACGTCTTTGTGAGTGTATTTAGTAAAGTTTTTTTATTTAACTCCTTGTGTGATTGACTGTTTCTGCAAACAGGTGCTTTGATACTGCTGAACAAGCTGCAGGCCTCTGGTCTGAAGGTGTGAGGTATGGAACTGCAAGATACTACACCCACTCCAGTAGAATAGGGCTTGCCAAGTGCAGTTCTCAAGGGTCACAAAGAGTGCATGTTTTCAGGATTTCCTTAGCATTGCACAAAGTGCTGAAATCATCCATCACCTCTACAGGTGATGAATTTAGCACCTGTACAAGGCGAAGGAAATACTGAAAACTTGCACTGTTTTCAGACCTTCTGGACTGCACTTGGATACCCTTGCCCTAGACATCTCTGTGGAAGTAGCCAGGTGGCAAAAGGAATCCTTGAGCTCTTTCACCACAACTGCGGCTGTCACTGGACTGTCTTAGGCACTGTGTGCTAATGACGGGCCAATGTTAGACCCGGCCATAAATAATTTCAAGTAAATAGTAAAGACACAACACAGAGAGAAAACATTTTATCAGAAATAAAACCACAAAAACATATCTGGACTCCATCTTTATTACTCCCTCGTACCCATCTTCGATCCTCTGTGATGTTTTCTTGATTGGAGGCTGGCATTAACCCTTTATTAATCAGTTTGCCACTGCTACATAGCAACTTGAAAAGCCAGGTAAAATGCTTCTTCTGAATGCACCAATTTCTGGGGCAACTGTGGGCTCCTATTCTATAACATGAGGGGGTGGCAATAATGATGGGCCCTCACGATGCTGAGAATACCAGCCCTAGGCTGCCTAGTTTTACCTTGCCTGGCAAATAAAAATATGATTTTACATACTATGGCGCCAGGTTGGTTGCCATACACTAATGTGTATGACAACCAAGCACAGACACCATCCAGATTGTGGAAATGCAGTCTGATTGCAACAGCCAATCACAGACACTCTCACAGAGCATGTGTGTCTATGATTGGATGTTGCCGGTCAGTGAAGTGAATATGCATGAAGCTTATTGGGGACCCCAGAAGTAAGTACGCAGGAGAATGAAAGACTGTGAGCAGACCTGGAAGCAAGCAGAGGGAGACTGGATCGACCTGTGTGTGTCTGTCTGTGTATGTGTTATTTGAGCAGCGTTTGGCAGCTTTTGGACACCTTTGAAGCTGTTTTCTACATGTTTGATGTTGCCTGCCATTGATTTCAAAGGTATTCGGGCGGTTAGGCGACCAATTCGGTGAACACCTGGGCTTTCGGTGAACGAATTGGAACACTCAGGTGTTCGCTCATCTGTATTCATAATGTCTCTTCCGAATACATCCATCCATACGAATGGCCAGAGTCATGGCCATACCCAAGGAACAGGATTGAGTATGTAGTGCCAAATCATCCTTAAGGTCCCGTTACACAGTACGAGATCATGAACGATATCGCTCAAACGTCACTGGTTTGGAGTTGTTCAAACAACATCTTTAGGACTTCGTTGTGACTACAATAAATTGTTGGATGATTGATCGCAGATTTGAGAACATGTTCTCAAATCAAACAATCCTCGATCAGCCAATCTGCTGCATCGTTGTGTGTGACACCGCGATAACGATGTCGTTAACAACTTTGCCTATTCACAACGGTGAACAAGTATCTTTCGCTGGGTTGTGCGAACGATAGCTGCTCACTACATCGTTGGTGCGTTGTCCACGATATCTAGACGTGTGACAACTCACCAACGATGTCAAAAAGATGTCCTAATGACCGCGCTCCCGTGAGATCGCTGGTGATATCGTTACAACATTGAAGCATGTAACGGTACCTTTAGACTGCTTTTACATCAGTGTTTTTGCTGATTTGCGGCATATCCAGCAAATTTACCGCATCTGCCGCCTGACGGCCGACTTGCAGCAAGGCCCCATTCATTCTCTACGGGACTTGCAGCAGGTGTGGCAAATACGGTTTTTGCAGTCCGGCAAATCTGGCAGTTGCGGCAGGTCAAAAAAATGTGGTTAGCTGTGTTTTGTTTACTTGCCGCAACTGCTGGATTTGCCGGATCGCGGCAAAAAATGCACTTGCCGCACCTGCCACAAGTCCCATACAGAATGAATGGGGTCTTGCTGCAAGTTGGTAATTAAGCGGTAGATGCGGTAAATCTACCAGATCTGCGCGAATCAGCAAAAATGCTGATGTGAAAGGGGCCTTAGGGCATCCAAAAGGCCTTTGTGGAACTGACACCTGAGAGATACTTCATTTCACAGAACTTAATAGGACCATTGATGGAACTCGGAACTATAGTCTTCAGCAGTGTGGGCAACCTGCGTCAGGTTCATGATCTTAACCTCTGCCATCTGGTCTGTGAGATCAACCTTAATGCATCAAAAAAGGCTACAACAGAAGAATGTACTGGGGCTAGTGGAGACAAAGAAAATGCCAAATCTTAGGACCCTCTTGTAGTAGAGTCATGATTATTCCCTCCCACCGGAATTAATATCTCTGAAGATTGGCGCTGTAAAGTAAAAAAAATAATTTACATGCCTCCCTGAAAACTCTGAACTGGTCTCTCTCCACTGAAAATTTAAGGAAGTGCCAAAACAGGTTTGAGAGAGACCAATTGTATGTCAGAAGGTTAAAAAATCAAATCTATACCTATTGGTAGTAGAGAACTTTGGGAAGCACAGATGGTACTAAAACAAGTGACCTAGTAGCTGGGACTGTGAAGATTCTACTTTCTGATGTTCCATGGCCAGATCCTGAACCATCTGGGTCACATTAATCACCTGTTCACAGAGTGTACGAACTGGATTCATAGGTGGGAAAAAATGTATATGGCAAGTCTTAATGTGATGCTAGTCACCAATATGATACTAGACCCTACATAGAAAGGTTGTGAGGCAGGGTAGTCAAGCGTTCCACCGTTAAATATCTGGATAGCAAGTGAAAGATAAAAGAATAGACAGAGGCATAATCAGATAATGGTCTGGAGTTAGAATACTTAGGGAGACTCAGGAGCAAAAGAACTAGGCAAAAGAAAAGTCAGATGAGGTCACAGGTCTGGCAACAATGATCAGAACACCAAAGGTAGTGTTAAAGGCACCACTCAACTTATTGCTTAGTGTGGCACCCCATGGGTTAATGTGCCACAATAACATCACATGGGTTCTCTCCCCCACTACACACTGACAAACACTACCACCTCTGGGCAATAGAGGGAGCACCTCCTGCTCCCTTATATACACTGGCCCATGAGGGAGAGCTCAGTTCAGTTCCCAGAGAACTGAGGAAAGGACACAGAGCAGAGTTAGCTCAGTGCAGACCTAGCAGGGGTCAGAGGAGCAGGAGAACGAAAGACAGAGGAACACGTCTGGGAGCTGGAGTGATACCATCACTTGCCCCAGAAGTACGCACAGAGAGACGGACACCGGATCCGGTACTGTGTCTGGCACCAACAGCACAGTGAATCCAGGAACAGAGGGATCACTAGATGCCCCTAGTACCAGAGCGAAGCAACCCGGAGGGGTCAGCACAGCTTTAAGGACTCAAGTTGCCTAGCCAAGTGGTACGAGCAGCATACAGAGAGACGTGAGAGATCCCAGCAGCTTAGCTAGAAGCAGCAGCTCAGGACACACACACAGTGCAGCAAAAGGAAGCCAAAGACCCGGACAGGGTGTGGGGAGAGAGCCCAGCTCCATTACAGACTCCGTGGACTATAATCTGCATTAATATCAGCAGTAAAGCCTTGGAAAACAACTTTGGAGTCTGTGTAGTGATTGTGACCTTTGCTCCAGATTCAGCACAGAGACAATTCCTCCCTGCAGATCCAGCCTGTCAGCTCTGCAGCATCAGGACAAGGATGGAACTACAGTATCAACTAAACGTGAGTGTGTGTCCTCCAACTCTTCCCCACCATCTATAACCCCAATAGACATTAACCTTTACTGCCCCGGGGGACATAGTTCTCCCCACTGGAACTGTACCATCTCCGCTGCCATTCCATCACCCCCGGAGGTTCTGCAGCAGCGGCGGCCCCATTACTGGCCGCACCAAGTGGGTGGCGTCACCCGTGACATATCCCTTGTACATATCCCCTTTTATTGTGCCGAGCCTAGGGACACGGTCCGGACCAGGCCACCTGTGACATCCCCAGTACCATCCGGTCCGGCACCGAGTACCCCACGTCTCTTGGGGCTCCACAACCTGGCGTCACGAACAGGATCTACCCGGTCCAAAATAATTGGACCCTGTGCGCCATCTGAACTGTATTTTTGAGAATCCGCCATTTTGGAGCGCGCGGTGCGCGGGAAAAGAAAGGGGGCGGTACCCTGTATTGGCGCGAACCCAGCCTCCTCCCCTTGGTGCTGACGACATCCGGCGAGGAAGGAGATCCCTGCTGCGCCCCGGAACCTCCCAGAGACATCCGGACGGAAGCGGAAGACGGAGGGCGCATAACAACTAAGGGGGCCCAAGATGTCGCAGGCCGATGCGCAAGGCGGCGATGGAGCAGCCGATGGAGCTGCAGCGCCGGACCCAGCGATAGTACCCGGCGGTGCAGCGGCGCAAGGAACAGCATCCATAATGCCATTCCTGATGCCGTATACTCCAGGGGCAATGTGGCTGCCCCAATACTCCGGTGAGCCTCATACACTAACTGACTTTATGCAAAAGATTAAAGAGTATTATGTGATGTATCCCCTCACTGAAGCCCAGCGTGTAGGCATGATAATGGGACAGTTAACGGGCAATGCACGGCGTGAGGTGGCGTCCTGGCTGGACACAGATAAGGACACTGTAGAGCATCTAGCAGCCAGACTGAAAGCAACGTTTGAATCTGCTGTTGATGCCCGGGCTAAGATGAGGTTCTTTGCATGCCACCAGAAACCTAAACAGAGTGCCAGAGACTTTGCCTTGAACTTACAGGAAGCACTCAAAGCCCTTAAGCTGGCAGAACCTGCTTTAGCCCCGGGAGCTGATAAAATGCTATTTGACCAATTTATTGAGGGCCTCCATTCCCCTTCCCATCGAGGACAGTTAAGCATGGTACTGCTGCAGAACCCTAACATGACATTTACTGAGCTGAAGGATAGAGCTATCCGTTTGCAGCAGCTGGAAGAGCCAAGGGAATTAATATCTGTGCTTGACACTGCAGCAGCACCTCAGCAGGCGGCAGCGCCAGCGACATCTGCCATGTCAACGACTGCTGTTGAGGCCGGGGACTATATCTCAAATGCAGCCATCAACCAAAAGCTAGATGCCCTGACAGACACCGTGATCTCCATGGCCAAGGTCATCAAGGAACTGCGAGAGTCAAAACCTGCACCCAAGATCGAGTTGGCGACCAACAGAGAGGATGTTCCGTGGATGAGGCCCAGAAGATACCCAGCAGCAAGAGGACGACCCAGCGATCGCTACCAACCAGATGGACAGCCCATTTGCCGCCGTTGCCAGAAATCTGGCCATCTTGCTCGTGAGTGTCCTTTAAACGACGATTCCCTGGGCAGGCGGGCCGCTCCCCAGGAATGAACACTCAAGGCCCCTCAGCCTGGTATGACAGATTTGTGGGAGGAAAGCCGGTGATCCCTATTGTGTTAAATGGCATCCCCTTGAGTGCCTTGCTAGATACTGGATCCCAAATAACATCTATCCCACATGTTCTATATAAAAGGTACTGGGCTGATTCAGACATTACTAATGCGCCAGATGGCTTTAACTTTGAAGTGTGGGCTGGTAATGGATTGATGATACCAAAGGTTGGATTTAGAGAGATGAATATTCAGGTTGGGAAGGTAGAATTGCAGAACCAGGGTATTATAATCGTAGATGTCGACCGGCGAGGCCGTGAACCCGTGATGGTGGTAGGAATGAATGTCATTGAAAAATGTTTTTCCGAAGTGTTAAGTGTTTTGCAGCAAATCGCCGAGACTGCCGGAACTGGACAACAGAGGCTTCTGCACAAAGAGATCAAAGCCCTGATGTTGAAGCAGCAGGTAGAAATCTCCGGAGGTGAGATCGGCAGTGTAAGAGTAAGTGACCCAATACCCATCGTAATTCCTCCCAAAACTGAAATGTTGGTATGGTGTAGAGCCGCAATAGGCATTAGAGGGCAAGACTATCAGGCCCTGGTAGAACCCGTGTACTCAGACAGTAGACCGACCATACTCACTGCTAGAGGAGTGGTTGACGTACACCGGGGAAGAGTGCCATTACGCCTGTTGAACTGCGGAGAAGATGAGGTCACATTACCAAAGTATGCTACCATGGCTAAGTTGTACACGGTTGATAACAACAACATCACAGCCGCCGAGCCCTTGAACCCGTCATGCCAGGCGGATGACAATGGCTCAGAGGAGAAGCTGGAGGATTGGTGCCAAAAGTTGCATGTAGGTACCAGTTTTACACCTCCCCGTCACAAGCATGGAGTATACCGGGTAGTGAAAGAATATGAGCAGATATTCAGCAAACACCCGTTAGACTTTGGGCAGATCAAAGGGGTAGAGCACACTATACCCACAGGTAACCATCAACCTATAAAAGAGAGGTATAGGCCCTTACCACCAGCTCACTACCAAACCACCAAAGACATGCTCAGAGAAATGAAATCTGCAGGGGTAATAAGAGACAGTTGTTAGCCCCTGGGCAGCACCTCTAGTGTTAGTCAAAAAGAAGGACGGGACCATGAGAATGTGCGTAGATTACCGGCAGATTAATAGCATCACACATAAGGACGCATACCCACTACCTAGGATTGAGGAGTCATTAGCTGCCTTAAAATCTGCTAACTACTTTTCCACCCTTGATCTGACTAGTGGGTACTGGCAGGTTCCTGTGGCCGAGGCTGACAAGGAGAAGACAGCGTTTACTACGCCGATGGGCCTCTGTGAGTTTAATTGTATGCCGTTCGGACTCTGCAACGCACCCGGGACCTTCCAACGTCTGATGGAGAGCTGCCTAGGACACAAGAACTTCGAAACTGTCCTCCTGTACCTAGATGACGTCATAGTCTACTCGAAGACGTATGAGCAACATCTACAAGACCTGGCAGAAGTGTTCGAAGCTTTATCGAAATATGGTATGAAAATCAAGCCATCCAAGTGTCACCTTCTCAAGCCAAAGGTACAGTACCTGGGACATGTCGTGAGTTCAGAGGGAGTAGCACCGGATCCTGATAAGATCACCGTGATAAGGGATTGGCCAAGACCTACGAATGTAAAAGAAGTGAGGCAATTCCTGGGCCTGGTAGGCTATTACAGAAGATTTATCCGAGGATTCACGAAGCTAGCAGCTCCCCTGCAAGACATTCTGGTAGGACGGTCCAGGAAGACTTCAGACTGTAATTCCCTGGCATGGTGGGATGAAGAAAGAGAAAACTCCTTCAATCAGCTGAAAAGCGCGCTGACGGGAGAAGAGATCCTGGCATACCCTGATTACCATCAACCCTTCGTTCTTTACACGGATGCCAGCAACGTGGGACTGGGAGCAGTATTGTCGCAGAAGCAAGGAGGCAAAGAACGAGTTATTGCCTTTGCAAGCAGGAAGCTCCGGCCTACAGAACGAAATCCCGAGAATTACAGCTCCTTCAAGTTAGAGCTACTAGCAGTAGTCTGGGCTGTAACCGAACGCTTTAAACATTACTTAGCAGGTGCAGAATTCACCATCTACACGGATAACAACCCGTTGACTCACCTGGACACAGCCAAATTAGGTGCTCTGGAGCAGCGATGGATAGCCCGGCTATCAAACTACAACTTTGTCATCAAATATCGGGCAGGCCGCAAGAATGGGAACGCAGATGCCTTATCCCGGATGCCGCACCTGAAAGACGTGGAAGAGGAACCGGAAGAGTTGGAAGAGATTGAACTCCCGGCCTTTCATCGTTCAAGGGTAGAAGATTATCGACCCGGCATCTACCAAAAGAAACAGGAAATAAATCTTAACCCGTTAAGACACTACGGATGGGCTGAAGCTCAGGATACTGATCCAGCCGTGAAGCTAGTGAAAGAACTGCTTATGCAACAACATGCACACCCTGGTCAGAATGCCCCAGCTGAAGCTGTACAGCTATGGAAGGATAGAGGCAAGCTGTTCCTGCATCAAGGGAAGCTCTGTAGACGATTTACCAATCCCAAGACGCATGAACTGGTCTGGCAAATAATCGTGCCCAAGCGAGACACACAAATGGTCTTAGAGGCTTATCATGACAACGCAGGTCATTTCGGATGGAAGAAGTTAGAAGCAATCCTGAGAGACAGATTCTATTGGGTTGGCATGAGAGGATCCATTGAACTATGGTGCAGAAGATGTGCCGCATGCAACCTCAGAAGGAAAGATCTACAGAAAGCTCCACTTCAACCAATAATAACCAAGCAGCCTCTTGAACTAGTCGCGTTAGACCACGTCAAGTTGTCACCAAGCCGGTCAGGCTATGTCTATGCCCTAACCATCGTGGACCATTACTCACGCTTCTTAGTGGTGGTACCAGTCAAAGACTTGACAGCGAAGACTGCAGCAAAAGCATTCCAGACGCATTTCTGTAGACCACATGGTTACCCAGAACAAGTCCTTGCAGACCAAGGTCCAGCCTTTGAATCAGAATTGTTCAAGGAATTCTGCAATATGTACGGTTGCAAGAAGATTCGCACAACAACGTACCATCCCCAAACAAATGGTCTATGCGAGAAAATGAATCATATCGTAATCGAACTGTTAAAGACCTTACCAGAATCAGAAAGAAACCAGTGGCCAGATAAATTACCTGATTTGGTAGACTTATATAACCATGTACCTGTGAGTTCTACAAACTGCACTCCAGCTTATCTTATGCGTGCAAGACCCGGTAAGCTACCAATTGATCTCGAAATGGGAGTTGAAAAACCAGATACAGAATTGGAAGAGACAGATTGGGATATCAAACGTCAGAAACAGTATCACCAAGTGCAAGAATGTGTAGAGAGAAACCTACAACAAGCAAGAGCAAGACAAGAGAAGACCTTTAACAAACATGCTCAAGCGATGCCATTACAAGAAGGTGATCAAGTTCTCAAGAGAAAGAGACGTACAGGCAAACTGGATAATCAGTGGGAAGCAGTCCCATACACAGTCTTACCATCTAACCTAGACAATGTTAAAACCTATTTAATAAGCAAAGATGAAGGGAGAACTTCACAAGTCGTATCTCGTGATCAGCTTAAATTGTGTCCTGAAACCCTGAAGACACCTGAAGTCATAGAACCCGTACAGGTCCAACCTATCCAAGAAAAAGAAGAAGTATTCCACACGGTACTAGGAGATTTTCCTAAAACATGGCCAAATTACCATGGAGCAGTTGTCGTACCAATGATTGCATTCCCTTCAATGATGGACTCAAAACCAGAACCTGTGTTACCAGAACCTGTGTTACCAGAACCCGTGTTACCTGAAGAAGACCCAAGACTTGAAGAACTGGAAGTAGAATCTGAAGAGGAAGAACAAATTCCTGGTCCCAGTGAACTTGCCAGTCCTGCAGTCAGACCTCCATCTGCCATAGTACCAAGCACAACATGTAGGTACATACCCACTAATACTAGTAGCCCACGTGCAAGCGGTATACCCGTTTTACGCAGATCAGAGCGTAGTACCCAAGGTCAGATACCAGCTAGGTACAAAGAATAAAATACCGCATTAAATGTGTAATGTAAATATGTTTGTTTAAATGTAAAGTAAATGTAAATTGAGCCTAGTAGACTGTGTCCAAGAGGGTGGAGGAACTGGATTGACCCCCAAGTACATTAAGTTAGGGAAAGAAAGTGCCTGGGGGTGGTGTAGCGAATTCAGGCCTCCTAAGCAGAAACGCCCGTGGACAAATGTATATAGTTCTTGCAACGTTAAAAAAGCCCAGTACCTACAGAGACTATCCTGTATGAACTTTGCAATCTCCTTATTTACTTATGGACCATAAATACCACGGACTGGTTGTGGTAAGAACTCTTGTATATATTAATCAGCCCGGAGGCAATAGACTAAACCTCTGGAAAGACTGCTTTTTGACTTTCGAACTCTTTTTCACATTTTAGTGATTTTTGTACTTTTTCATTTTTATGTCTATGTCAATATTAATTGTGTTTAATCGTTGTTTACGTGTTTTTCCACAGTCCCGGAGTACTGTATTTAACTAAGGGGGAATGTGGCACCCCATGGGTTAATGTGCCACAATAACATCACATGGGTTCTCTCCCCCACTACACACTGACAAACACTACCACCTCTGGGCAATAGAGGGAGCACCTCCTGCTCCCTTATATACACTGGCCCATGAGGGAGAGCTCAGTTCAGTTCCCAGAGAACTGAGGAAAGGACACAGAGCAGAGTTAGCTCAGTGCAGACCTAGCAGGGGTCAGAGGAGCAGGAGAACGAAAGACAGAGGAACACGTCTGGGAGCTGGAGTGATACCATCACTTGCCCCAGAAGTACGCACAGAGAGACGGACACCGGATCCGGTACTGTGTCTGGCACCAACAGCACAGTGAATCCAGGAACAGAGGGATCACTAGATGCCCCTAGTACCAGAGCGAAGCAACCCGGAGGGGTCAGCACAGCTTTAAGGACTCAAGTTGCCTAGCCAAGTGGTACGAGCAGCATACAGAGAGACGTGAGAGATCCCAGCAGCTTAGCTAGAAGCAGCAGCTCAGGACACACACACAGTGCAGCAAAAGGAAGCCAAAGACCCGGACAGGGTGTGGGGAGAGAGCCCAGCTCCATTACAGACTCCGTGGACTATAATCTGCATTAATATCAGCAGTAAAGCCTTGGAAAACAACTTTGGAGTCTGTGTAGTGATTGTGACCTTTGCTCCAGATTCAGCACAGAGACAATTCCTCCCTGCAGATCCAGCCTGTCAGCTCTGCAGCATCAGGACAAGGATGGAACTACAGTATCAACTAAACGTGAGTGTGTGTCCTCCAACTCTTCCCCACCATCTATAACCCCAATAGACATTAACCTTTACTGCCCCGGGGGACATAGTTCTCCCCACTGGAACTGTACCATCTCCGCTGCCATTCCATCACCCCCGGAGGTTCTGCAGCAGCGGCGGCCCCATTACTGGCCGCACCAAGTGGGTGGCGTCACCCGTGACATATCCCTTGTACATATCCCCTTTTATTGTGCCGAGCCTAGGGACACGGTCCGGACCAGGCCACCTGTGACATCCCCAGTACCATCCGGTCCGGCACCGAGTACCCCACGTCTCTTGGGGCTCCACATTAGTCTGACAGTGTTCTGGGATAAACTAAACTAAGCTAAGTAGCTGGGCAATCCCAGAAAAAGGGAACACCTGCAGAATCCCAGAACCTCTGTGTATAGGATTGGACAACTGAGCTGTCACTCAAAATACTGACAGCTGAGTATGCCTGAGCTCCAGGCTTGTCGACTGAGCTGTGACTCATCCAACAGACTGCTCAGCACCCTCTGATCACAGAATCATGACAATACATAGGCACAGCTCCCCACTGTATAATTAATATATACACAGCTCTACACTATATAGTATAATATATTGCAGTATGTTGCATGAAGCTATGAAGAAAAAACTGAGGTTCCGCGAGTTGTGTCTCCTGTGGAGTCTGGTCTTGATGCTCCATACTCCTAGCTCAACTCTACCCCCCTTTATTAAATCAGCCGCCGTCTTCAGAGACACTATAGCCTCTTGGAAGGCGGTGCGCAAAAAAACTCCATCTAGCGTGGAGAATTTCCAAACATCTGGAGTTATGGAGGCACCCGGCATTTCCAATGGGAAGGGAAACAAACTTTTTATATACTGGAGGGAAAAGGGGATAATGAAGGTCCAAGACTTGTTCCACACATCAGAACCTAGATGGGCGACTTGGGACTAACTAAGGAACAGATTTGGGCTGCAGGAATCACATACACTCCAATACAACCAAGTCCGTAGTCACATAATGGCCTCGCTGAAGTCGTTGGACGCAGAATATATTAACAATGGATGGGACACCGTACTAGCACTAGACCCCTCAATCACAAATATATCCACTATATTCCATTCTCTGAGGGACCATTTACTCCTGAGTGGGAATGGCAGGTTGTTCCAGGGGTGGGTGATGCAACTACAAGATCCAGAAATAGACACCAAAATATTGGCAGGCTGGAAACTACTGCGGGAAAACATAGCAGACGAGAGAAACTCCTTCTTCCGTCTAATTCACAGGGCCATTCTGGGCTTTAATCTTCGGATTACCAACGACAAACCTGACAGACTAAACTACTGCCCCAAATGCAAAAATGCAAACGACCGATTTAATACATGGGTTATGGGTCTTGCCCTGAAGTCAGACATATCTGGATCGGGATCACACAATTGACGAGGGAAATGACGGACATAGATATTCCACTAGATCCCGTGAAGTGGATTTTCCACGACACAAGAGGCACCAAACTGGGGAGGGTTGAGGCACGTATTTTTCACCTAACGGCAATGGCAACCAAAATACTGATCCTGGGGAGGTGGTTGGCTGGGTCCTCACCACAGATTGGAGATATTGTGGCTGAATTAAAAAAGGTGATGTCCTGGGAAAGAATATAAGCTGAAAAGGACGTAAAAAGCTGACAGACAAGTTTTTCAAAAAATGGAGGAGATTTATATCCTCTCAGCTATCCAACGATAATATCAAACACACTGTCATTCCCTTTTCACGCTCCGTCAGTCGGGAGGAATTGAGGGGCACCCTGGGTAATTTAAAACAATAAGATCTAAGGACATCACACCGACTCGAATATCTTGAGTGGGGTACGGAAATATCTTCCGCTGCTCTGATGGCAGAGGAAGGAGGGAGGCGGGTGGGATTCAGGGGATTTGTTATTTTGTTTCTTGTTTTTTTGTTTTTTGTACTTACCGTATATATTCATGTATAAGCCGAGTTTTTCAGCACAAAAAATGTGCTGAAAAGTCCCCCCCTCGGCTTATGCACAAGTCATATACGGTATTCCCTTTACCCCATTCAGTATACAGGCGACTACCCCCCATCAGTGGTATACAGGGCCCCCCCTGCTGCCGCACACCTGTAAAGTAATAGATCATTATACTTATCCCTGTCGCTGTCGCCGCCGCTCTGACACCGCGCTCCTCCGGGTCTTCATGCTTCTTCCTGCTTCCTCCTCCGGTGGGGGCAGGCAATGACGTCACTGTCTGTGCGCCGGAGGAAGAAGCATGAAGACCCGGAGGAGCGCGGTGTCAGAGCGGTGGCGACAGCGACAGGGATAAGTATAATGATCTATTACTTTACAGGTGTGCGGCAGCAAGAGGGGGCCCTGTATACCACTGATGGGGGGGGGGCGCCTGTATACCACTGGGGCCTGTATACACCACTGGGGCCTGTATAAATCACTGGGGCCTGTATATACCACTGGGGCCTGAATACACCACTGGGGCCTGTATACACCACTGGGGCCTGTATACCACTGGGGCCTGTATACCACTGGGGCTGCTGTATATACTGCTGGGGCCTGTATATACCACTGGGGAGGCTGCTGTATACCACTAGGGCTGCTGTATATACTGCTGGGGCCTGTATATACCACTGGGGAGGCTGCTGTAATACTGCTGGGGCCTGTATATACCACTGGGGAGGCTGCTGTCTACCACTGGGGAGGCTGCTGTATATACTGCTGGGGCCTGTATATACCACTGGAGAGGCTGCTGTATACTACTGGAGCTGCTGTATATACTGCTGGGGCCTGTATATACCACTGGGGAGGCTGCTGTATACTACCACTGGGGAGGCTGCTGTATCCTACCACTGGGGAGGCCTGTATACCACTGGGGGGCCTGTATACCACACTGCTGGGGGCTGTATACCTGTGCTGGGGTCCACCCTCGGCTTATACATGAGTCAATAGGTTTTCCCAGGTTTTGGGGGCAAAAGTAGGGGGTCGGCTTATACACGGGTCGGCTTATACACGAGTATATACGGTACCAAGCAATTCAATGTTTTCTTATCGGCCTTGAAATGCTATATAGTTCATTTACCAGCTTCTGGTAAAAAAAATTATCCAAAATATGATCTTTATTTCATCTTTTTTTAACAAATGTATACACCATGATGAAGATGGGGTTGAAAACCAGGAAGCACAAGGTAATGTGTTTCGAAAGCAATCCCACATTCTTTGTCAACCTTGCCAAAGTATGCAGTATTGCATTTGAAACGCATTACCTTGTGCTGCCTGCTTTCCCACCCCATCTTCATCATGGTGTATATATTTTTTTAAAGAGATAAAATAAAGATCAAATATTTAATAATTGTTTATCAGAAGGTTTTTATTCAGTTTATCCACAGTAGTCAGAACGTTATTCCATGCAGGTTGAAATTTTCATTATGCTGGGCTGGTGTATTCTCCTTGTCGTCATGAAGCTATGTATACAGTATATACAACGTGAGGTATGAATAATGAAAATTCCAACCTTCACGGAACAATGCTCTGCATACTATGGATAAACTGAAGAAAAAATGTCTGGTATAAAATTAATAGATATATTATCTTTGTTTCATCTGTTTAACAAAATATATACACTATGATGAAGATGGAATGGGAAAGCAAAGAGCATCAGTAAACGCATTTTGAGCGCACTCATTCGTACTTTGGCAAATTTGACAAAGAACGCTAGATTAAATTTGAAACTCATTGACTTTTGCTTCCTGCTTGCTCCCACATATATTTAATGCAGATTGGCATACAAGTATTCCATTGTGACCACAAAGTCACAGAAGCTGTGCCCCTGCCTTCACTGCCAGAACCTCTACTGTAACTGTCAAGCACAGCACTGTCTAAGATTTATATGGTAGCTTAAAGGGATCCTGTCACCCCCAAAACACCTCTAAACCTATTAAAAGCTGTCCCTAGAGCATATTAACACTTTCCCTACACTCCTTTTACCTCCTAAATGCACATAATCAAAGTGAATAAAAACGTTATTATAGTACCTCATTACTGATGATAATGAGTGACTATGCTATTCATAGTCACTCATCCAGACTGCCCCTCTTCTTCATATCACGCCTGAATAGGCGTGATCTACATCATAGATTCAAATTCGCGCCTCCCTGCACGCCTCCCCGCTGTGCCCTGTGTCGTCCGAGGCTGCAGTGTGGCTGGGTGACGCATTGCACATTTTGAAACTGACAGCGCGGCGCGGGTGTAAATACGTCACCCGGCGCCGGGAATGACGCGGATCGCGTCACCCAGCCACACTGCAGCCTCGGACGACACAGGGCACAGCGGGGAGGCGTGCAGGGAGGCGCGAATTTGAATCTGTGATGTAGATCACGCCTATTCAGGCGTGATATGAAGAAGAGGGGCAGTCTGGATGAGTGACTATGAATAGCATAGTCACTCATAATCATCAGTAATGAGGTACTATAATAACGTTTTTATTCACTTTGACTATGTGCATTTAGGAGGTAAAAGGAGTGTAGGGTAAGTGTTAATATGCTCTAGGGACAGCTTTTAATAGGTTTAGAGGTGTTTTGGGGGTGACAGGATCCCTTTAAGGCCCCATCACACGTAGCGACTCATCAGCGATCCCGACAACGATACGACCTATAGGGATCGCTGGTACGTCACTTTGGGGTCGCTGGTGAGATGTCAAACAGTCAGATCTCACCAGCGACTTCAGCAACGACCCAGAATGATAGGAGGTCATTGGAAATTGTCACTCTTGGGCGTAGTATTGAGATCGTTGGTCGTTGCCCCTTTCAAACACAGCGATGCAGCATTCCCAGCGGGAGCGCAACAACCAAAAAATGACCCAGAGCACTTTGTAACGATCAACGATCTCACAGCAGGGGACTGATCGCTGCTAAGTGTCACACGTAGCGAGATTGTTAGCGAGATCACTATTACGTCACAAAACCTGTGACGTTACAACGATCCCGCTAACGATCTCGTTATGTGTGAGGGGGGCTTTAGTCTGATGAAACTCGTTTTCTTTTTGATCATGTTTAAGTCTAGGTTAGGGTCACTTACCTAAGGAAAAAAAATTATAAAAGAAACCTATCAGAAAGATTTATCACATTAATGTATTAGCAGTGCTTTCTCAGCCTCCAAAGAACATTATTTAATAATACCCTTATTACAAATTATTGTGAAAAAATAACGTGTAATATTTTGAGCACTTGTATCCGATTAGACCAGAAGTGCAATCTGTTATCCCTGCAGTTCACTGGTATCATGCCCAGTGGCATGAATGACAAACCAGTGCCATAGCAAAGGAGAAACAGGACGTCTTCTCCTCCATACTCATACATACACGCACATATATACGCGCATACATGCACACACGCGCATACAGCACATACACACATGCACATACATGCACATACACACGAACATACGCACATATACACAAATATGCACATACACATACATGAGCATATACATTATTATTATTATTTATTTATTTATATAGCGCCATAATATTCCATGGCGCTTTACATGTTAAGAGGGCAGACTAGGACAAGTAACATAGTAACAATACAAGTAACAATGGCTGTGGACAATTCTAATGTACAGATACAATAGGGGAGAAGATCCTGTCTGCGAGGGCTCACAGTCTATGAGGGGCGGGTGGGGATACAGTAGGAATAGGAGATGTTGGTTGTGAGGCGGTGCTGTGACCGGGTCTTATTGCAGGTTGTAGGCTTGGCAGAAGAGGTGGGTTTTCAGGCCACTTTTGAAGGTTCCCAGGGTAGGGAATGCCTGATGTGGTGGAGTAGCGAATTCCAGAGTATTGGTGATGCATGGGAGAAGTCCTGTATAGGGTTGTGCGAAGAGGAGATGAGGAGGAGTTCTTGAGAGGATCGCAGGTTACGTGAGGGTAGGTATCGGGAGACCATGTCGGAGATGTATGGAAGGGACAGGTTGTGGATGGCTTTGTATGTCATGGTTAGTGTTTTAAACCGGGATCTCTGGGAAGTAGGGAGCCAGTGAAGGGCTTGGCAGAGGGGGGAGACAGGGGAGTAGCGGGGAGACAGATGGATAAGGCAGGCAGCGGAGTTCAGGATAGATTGGAGAGGTGAAAGGGAGGTAGCGGGGAGGCCGGTGAGCAGTAGGTTGCAGTAGTCGAGGTGGGAAATGATGAGAGCGTGAATAAGGGTTTTAGCGGTGTCGTGGTCAATGAAAGCGCAGATTCGATGACGGACAGGCATTGTGGAATTTTGGATAGTAGGGAGGCGATGTCAGGTCCAGACAGGTAGATTTGGGTGTCGTCGTCGTAGAGGTGGTACTGGAGGCCATGGGACTCAATGAGTTGCCCTAGGCCGAGAGTGTATATTGAGAAGAGTAACAGTCCTAGCACCGAGCCCTGGGGGACCCCGACAGATAGGGGGTAGGCTGAGGAGGATGTGTGGGGGTGGGTGAAGCTGAAGGTCTGGTCCATTAAGTATGAGGAGATCCAAGAGAGGGCAAGGTCCATGATGCCAAGAGATTCCAGGATCTAAAGTAGAAGGGAGTGGTCAACAGTGTCGAAGGTGGCGGACAGGTCGAGGAGGAGGAGGACAGAGAAGTGGCGCTTGCTTACATGCACGTAAATTACACATGCGCATACATACATGCACATACATACACACGCACATACACACATGCACACACATACACACAAACATACAAGCCAGCACATGCACGAGTATATACACGCACATAATCACACATGCACATTCACACACATCCACATACATGCATACACATGCATACATTCGCATACGTACAGGCACATACACACGCATATACGCAAACACATGCATAGACGCATACATACGCATACATATGCGCTGTGAGGCACCGACCGGGTCGGTATGCTGCGACTGGTATGTGCCTCCCTGGGTGCGTCCTACCGGTCTGCAGGACATACTCCATCCCGGGTGTTACATGTGATTCCTCTTCCCTGAGCTGAATGTGTTAAGAGGAAGCAGGAATCCTGGATGTGGTTCCTTGAGTCTGGAGTGAGATTCTCTCCAGTGCAGAGCCTGATTGAGGAGCTCTGAAGGAAAGTTGAAGTGGTCCCGGGAAGGGATTATCTCCGGTGGGGCTGATAGAGCCTGTCAGCGGTCGGGAGATACACCAAGCGGTGTGAAGTGTGCCGGCTGCGCTCCGGATCTGTGTTTTGGTGACTGTAACCGGACGGAGATCAATAAACCGTGAGTTGAGAACTGTCCGTGCCTGGTTCCCTGCCTCCCCGACACCGCTACACCTCACATATGGTGGAGAATGTGGGCATTGCCAGCCCGGTGAGGTGTAGCCGGCACTACCGTTGCCCTCTGTTCCGGTGGGGAAGTGACTTTTCATGAGGCTAATGAGCGGCTGCTAAGTAAGAGGAGCAGCAGTCATCATTGCGGCCAGTCTCTTGCGTGGTGCCCGGCATCGCATGTCCTGGATTCGGCCGGCTACATTACAACACAAACCGGCAGCCAGCATGGAGGAGGTGCTCAAGCACCTGGTGCTGGCCCAGCAGCAGCAACAGGAAGCTCAGCAGCAGCAGGAGAGGAGGCACCAGGAGCAGATGGCCCTGTTGACCGAGGCTGTGCGGGCCATACCGGGGGATCTGCCTAGAGGACCAGGTGACAACTACAGCGTCCGGAAAGCGGTAAGACAAGCGCTGCAAAAGATGACCCCGGGGGATGATGTGGCTGATGAGCGGGTGGCTGAACGGGAGAGACTGCCGGTCGCCCAGTGGGCCGAGGTGCTGGCGCCCTATTTGACTGGTGATCCCCAAAAGGCATACATAGACCTGTGTACTGAGGATGCCCTGGACTATGGCACCCTGAAGGGGGAGATATTGGCACGTACCGGGGTCAATACATATGTGAGGGCCCAACGGGTGAGCCAATGGGCCTACGAGGAAGGCAAACCCGTGCGCTCACAGGCCTATGATTTGTTGCACCTGGTTAAAAAATGGCTGCAGCCTGAAGCCCTGAGTCCGGCTCAGATGGTAGAGCGGGTGGTGGTGGATCGCTTCGTGCGTACGCTGCCCGTCCCCATACAAAAGTGGGTGGGACACAGTGACCCGGGTTCCCTAGACCAGCTGGTGAACGTGGTGGAGCGCCATGTGGCCACACAGGAACTGATCCGGGACACTGGGACAATGCGGGCTACCCGCAAGGCCGCGCCCACCACACCAGACAGTAGGGACCCCCAACCCGGCCCCCGGGCGGGCGAATGCCCGGCTCAGGCCGAAAACGGGCCTCCCCCTGCAGCAAAGCGGCGATCTGGACAGCCGCGGTTCGGCCCCTGGTATAGCGGGGAACCACCCCGATGTAGAAGATGCCGGGAGGTGGGACGTATGATGGCGCAGTGTCCCCTCAACGGGGAACCAATGGACTGTGACTATTCCCGGAGGCGGTCCATGTTCGCCCACCTCGTTGGAAAACGGGGCTCGGCCCCCCGGGATACTGAGAATGTACTGTGCCGCGTACGGCTTAACGGTCATGAGGTGACGGCCCTACTGGACTCAGGGAGCAACGTGACCCTCGTGTGTGCCTCCTTGGTCTCCAGGACAAAACCCACCGACCGAAAGGTCAGGGTGATGAGTGTCCATGGGGATCATCGCAGGTATCCGACGAAGCGTGTCACGTTTGCTACCCCAGCCAGGAGGGTTCAACATGTCGTGGGGGTGGTAAAGGATCTCCCTTATGATGTTGTGCTGGGGAGGGATATGCCCTTGTTCCGGGTATTGTGGAACGAGTATATGGCCCCCCGGATGAAGGACAGACAGGGCCCAGAGCCCAAGAATTCCGCCGCCAGGATACCCAGAGGACTTGATGTGACTGATTCCTGGGTGCAGAGACCAGTGCGCCGACTCGCCGTCCGGAGCGGTGCAGCAGTGCCGCGGGCAGACCCCGTGTTGCTCGTGGGCCCCAGGCCGCTGTCGTTGATGCCCGTCCGGGGTTTGTGGGAGCCGGGGGTCCGAACGGGTTGGTTGCTCGTGGGGTCTGGCACCGCTGGTATCCCCGGGTGCCCCTGCTTGGCTCCGCCGGTTCTCCGCGCCGTGACGCGGTCTGCGCGCAGGGACCGGGGTTATGGCCTTGTGTTCAGCCCCATACGCTTGAACATGGGGGGGGGGTGTGAGGCACCGACCGGGTCGGTATGCTGCGACCGGTATGTGCCTCCCTGGGTGCGTCCTCCCGGTCTGCAGGACGTACTCCATCCCGGGTGTTACATGTGATTCCTCTTCCCTGAGCTGAATGTGTTAAGAGGAAGCAGGAATCCTGGGTGTGGTTCCTTGAGTCTGGAGTGAGATTCTCTCCAGTGCAGAGCCTGATTGAGGAGCTCTGAAGGAAAGTTGAAGTGGTCCCGGGAAGGGATTATCTCCGGTGGGGCTGATAGAGCCTGTCAGCGGTCGGGAGATACACCAAGCGGTGTGAAGTGTGCCGGCTGCGCTCCGGATCTGTGTTTTGGTGACTGTAACCGGACGGAGATCAATAAACCGTGAGTTGAGAACTGTCCGTGCCTGGTTCCCTGCCTCCCCGACACCGCTACACCTCACAGCGCACAAACATACAGACACTAACACACACACACATGCACATACATGCATACATGTGCATACATGCACACATACTCATACATACAAATGCGCATACATACACGCATAAATGCACGCATGCGCAGGCATACACTTGCACACATACTCACACATGCACGCACATACACACGTGGCCGACATCTTTGGACACTCAGGTATACAAAGATGGCAGTGGCGTGACACATCACACCCACCCCCTGCAAGATTACAGGATTACGTCAAATTGAAACTTGGTGGGAGCTAATAAAATGGATAAAGGGGTGTCTCTGTCTATTTTATGTGTACTAAAAGATTTCTCTCTGTGTGTTTTTTTTCCTCTCTACTGAAAGCATTGCTAATGGCTGGCTGTCATACTGACTTCTAACATTAGCAATACAGCTTGATATTAGCTGCCAAAAAAAAGCTGACATCAACCCCTTTATTACCCATTCTGCCACTGCTACACGGCAGCTGGAAGAGTGAGGTAACCGCCAGTTTTGGCATCTCTCATAGATGCGCCATTTCTGGGGTGGCTGCTGGCTGCAATTTTAAGCATGGGGGGTCCAGAACGCTTGGGCCTCACTATGCTGAGAATTCCATCCCCCAGCTACCTGGGTTACTTGGTTGGCAATAGAAAATACAGCAAAGCTCATGCCAATTTTTTTTTTGTTATTTATTTAACTATACACCCAGTTCCAGAGGAAACTCAATACACACCCCTTTTTTTGGTTTTTCATTTGCGTATATTATTGGGGAAGATACATGTCTGTGCAGGAAGTTTACGTTGTTTATATATGGATTACGAGGGTGATGAAAGTCAGCTCACAGCCAGCTGAGTCCTGGGACATGTTGTAACAAGGGGAAAATAAAGAGAAAAACAGAACTCTGGAGTAGTAAAGCGATTATTTATGGAAAAACATTATGTTCTTTGCAAATTCACAATAGAAGCAACAATTAAACAAATTGAAGCTTTTAGCACTTTGTTTTTTAAACCAGAATTTTTGATAGGAAATAAGCTAAGAGATATATATCAGTTGGATATACATACTATTTCTGCAGTGACAGCTTATGGTGAGAGGTAATGCTGGGGCACTAAAATTATCAAAACTCCAAATGTGCCAAGTGAAGCAATGCAGAATCCCTTAATGCACTGTGCTTTTACTTTGTCACTCCAATACAAATAACATTATGCAGAGCCCATGTCCGGGAGCTCTCTCAGCGTCAAGTTGGAGAGAAGCCAATTAGTGACAATATAAGGACTTCTGTCTATATTCTAACTCAAACATATTCCTGATGACACTTTGCTGTGTACAACAGTTTCGACACAAAGATAGAGTGTTCAACATCTTTCCAAAACTCTACTTGCAGCAGTTTAAGTACAATATTATCTGAATTTGTATTACAATACAATAACCTATAAAGATAAAACAAAGATATTCCATAAAAAAATAGGTCTTGCGATGTAATCTTCTGACATGAAATACATACAGTGACATAAAAGGAAGTTAAATAGGGCAATTACTCTTCAACAGAGGGATGTAGCAGCCAACAAGAATCATGCTTGCCGCATTACGCGTCATGATGTGACTGCCAGATAGCAAGAGACAATGAGCTCTTATTCTGTCCCTCAAGCTGTAGGGACACCCTAGGCTATCCCTGTCTCCAGGATTACCCCTGATGGTGGGGACGCCTGAGCCATGACAGTTGGCAAAGCTTGAGAAAACCGCCTTGTGACAGTATCCCTCCCTCTAATGGTGCGTTTACACACTGCATATTTGTTGCAGTTTTTGTAGCCAAAACAAGGAGTGGAACAATCAGAGCAAAAGTCTAATAGAAACAAGTGCTCCACTTCTGTATTTAATCACTCACTGCTGGTTTTAATCAGCCACTCCTGGTTTTGGCCACAAAAACTGCAAGAGCACTCGTGTAAAAATATGCAGCAAATATGCAGTGTGTGAACGCACCCCAAGACAGGCTTTTTTGGATCCTCAGGACATGGCTCATCCAGATGGAGATGATGAAAATTCCTAACAAGGCGCTCAGCAGGCGTTCAGCATAGATAACAGAGGTTCAAACCCAGTTTCTCTCTTCAGAACCATAACCCCACTAATGGATCAAATATTACAATGAACAATGAATAAAACAAGACTCGACTTGCAAATCTGAAACTCACATGATCTATCAGCTAGGACCAGTAGAGTTGGTAAGGGTAGGGAAGTTCCAGAAGCTACATACTTCTTTAAGAGGGATTTTTGGAATACATTATGAATTTTAAAAATGTGGATAAACCCAGATGTAAAACAACATAATTAATGACAGCCATAATATTATATGAACCAATAAACCAGGGTCCTAACTTCAACAAAGGCATCTGATTCATGTAGCAATTTCAGTTTTCCTGTGGCATTGAGGTTTCCATTGATGAAGAATGGCCCCACTATCTTTGTATCCCATATACCACACCATATCATCGCTTTTGTGAAGTGTAAAGGAAATGATGGTTTTCTCAATGCCACTGGATATCTGAATCATGTAGCAACTTCAGATATCCAGTGGCATTGAGGTTTTCATTGATGAAGAATGGCCCCACTATCTTTGTACCCCATATACCACACCATACCATCAACTTTTGTGTTCCAACAGTCTTGGAGGGATCTATCCACTGTAGGTTAGAGTCAGACCAATAGCGGTGGTTTTGTTTGTTAACTTCACCATTCACAAAAAGGTTTGCCTCATCACTCAAGAACACCATTATTTTTCTTATCAAGATGTAGGGAAAAAAATGGTGTATCACAATCCGCGCTGCCAGAATCATCCGCTCCAAAAGTAATGCACATGAAGATGGAACTTCAACATAACTCCTTTATTTCCTCCTAAGCGTTTCGGCGCCCTCCTGGCACCTTCCTCATTTTTTTCCCTACATCTTGATGTGTTTCCACACTGGAGTGGACGGTGGAAATCCTGCAGCAGCCATCTGGTAATTAACATTGAATAAGCCTTCTAGCCAGTTGTGATAAAAGAGAGAGGGGAGGGGGACAAGAGGCGCAATAGTGCCCTTATCACTAGACACTAGATGTTTTAAGTGGTGAAAAAGGCAATTCACTCACCTATTCCAGTTGTGAAACCCACAACTGGCTTGAAGGCATGTAGAATAATATCCTGATGGCTGCTGCTGGACCTCCACCGGCTCCACTCACGTGGGTTTATACCAAGAAATTCAGGAAAGGAAGGTGTACTACGGTCCGCGCTGCCAGAATCATCAAGGAAGACCCAAGGCAAAGTTCTGATCCAAACCTTCTTTATTCTCCTCCTACGCGTTTCAGTGCCCACCTGGCACCTTCATCAGGGATACATCTATCCTCTCAAACAGTTCTTATATATACTGACATTCATACTATGATTAGTGGGTGTTACTGACTATGTGACGTCAAAAACGTCACAAAAACAAGGAGGATCTATGTTTTGGCGCACTTTTCATAAATATATACAAAATACACATATAAATGCTAAAATCTTAAGGTACAAAGGTTATAAAAAATCAGCTTAATAAAATCATTAAAAAACTTTGTGAAAAACCATGCGGAAAAGCCTGTAAATTCCGTATAATGGCAAACACATCTCAAGATACAAAAAAAGTTTTGTGAGTGGGAGCATATTTCAGACTAGGGAATAGAACCCATGGTGATCAGAGTCTCATTGTTTGTGAACATATCATTAGTTCCCTATGCTACCTTAGCTCACGGACAGTGTTATATGTGTATGTGTATATATGTGGAAGTTGTCTGTGCATAGCCTGTTGTATTCCCCAAATCAAGTTGGAGGGAAGAGGTTACAAGTATGGTAATTATGGACAAATTTTAAAAACATTTTTATTATATATCACTGTAAAAAAGTTTTTTTTTAAAAATTATATAAAAAAGGATGAAATATAAAAAATGATAAAAAAATTGTTTTATTAAAAAAACACAAGTGTGTCCCTTTCTTCGAACTTTACATATGTATTTATCACTTAATAGTGATGTAACAAAGAAAATATGCCCTTTGTTGGTAAACGTATATTGTGCATAGAAAGCTGGAGTGTTAAAAGAGTGTTCGAACACCTCTCACTAATGTGTGGAGTTGTAAGATATAAAAGGTCCATCAAGCCAGATACCCCGTGTTCTAACCAAGTCCAAGGCAGAAAACGTTGCTCCAAATGATATATAGGGAGAAGCATATACCGTATATACTCGTGTATAAACCGACCCCCCTACTTTTGCCCCAAAAATCTGGAAAAACCTTTTGACTCGTGTATAAGCCGAGGGTGGACCCCAGCACAGGTACACAGCCCCCAGCAGGGCTACAGGCCTCCCCAGTGGTAGTATACAGCAGCCCCAGTGGTAGTATACAGCAGCCCCAGTGGTAGTATACAGCAGCCCCAGTGGTAGTATACAGCAGCCCCAGTGGTAGTAAATAGCAGCCCCAGTGGTAGTATATAGCAGCCCCAGTGGTAGTATACAGCAACCCCAGTGGTAGTATACAGCAACCCCAGTGGTAGTATACCGCAGCCCCAGTGGTAGTATACAGCAGCCCCAGTGGTAGTATACAGCAGCCCCAGTGGTATACAGCAGGCCCCCAGGGGTACATATAGCAGCCCCCAGGAGGTACCCAGCAGCCCCCTGGGGGTACACAGCAGTCCCCAGGGGGTACACAGCAGCCCCCAGGGGGTACACAGCAGCCCCCTGGGGGTCCCCAGCAGTCCCCAGGGGGTACACAGCAGCCCCCTGGGAGTACACAGCGGCCCCCAGGGGGTCCCCAGCAGCCCCCTGGGGGTCCCCAGCCTCCCCCAAATGCTGGCACTCGTCCCCCCTTGCAAGGGCCCCCCCCCGCTTCTCTTACCATTCCGGACTTCTGATCCGCGCCGCTCCTCGGCGCTCCTCGCTGCTCCGTCCGTCCGTCTTCTACATCCGGGATCCCCGGCCGCGCGATGACGTCATATGCCTGCGACGGCCGGAGATCCCGGATGTAGAAGACGGACGGAGCAGCGAGGATGAAGCACCGAGGAGCGGCGCGGATCAGAAGTCCGGAATGGTAATATAACCATCGGGGGGGGCCCTTACAAGGGGGGGCGAGTGCCAGCATTTGGGGGCTATATGCACTGCTTCCCCCTGCCGCTGATTGACAGGGGGAAGCAGTGCATATTTAATGAGCGGCCCCACGTGACGGGGCCGCTCATACAGCAGCCCCCCTCCCATCTCCTGCAGCCTCCACAGCCCCGGACACAGCCCCCCCCGTATTGACTCGTGTATAAGCCGAGGGGGAGACTTTTCAGCCCAAATTTTGGGCTGAAAAACTCGGCTTATACACGAGTATATACGGTATATAAGGAAAACAGATAAGAAGAAAATGCCATAACATTTTACAATCTCAAACCTGTGATAAAAAACCTATATATAAAGGTTTCCCTTGTATTACCATGAGATGCCATTCTCCTGAATGTCCACAAGAACACGGGGTATCTGGCTTGATGGACCTTTTATATCTTACAACTCCACACATTAGTGAGAGGTGTTCGAACACTCTTTTAACACTCCAGCTTTCTATGCACAATATACGTTTACCAACAAAGGGCATATTTTCTTTGTTACATCACTATTAAGTGATAAATACATATGTAAAGTTCGAAGAAAGGGACACACTTGTGTTTTTTTAATAAAACAATTTTTTTTATCATTTTTTATATTTCATCCTTTTTTATATAATTTTTAAAAAAAAACTTTTTACAGTGATATATAATAAAAATGTTTTTAAAATTTGTCCATAATTACCATACTTGTAACCTCTTCCCTCCAACTTGATTTGGGGAATACAACAGGTTATGCGCAGACAACTTCCACATATATACACATACACATATAACACTGTCCGTGAGCTAAGGTAGCATAGGGAACTAATGATATGTTCACAAACAATGAGACTCTGATCACCATGGGTTCTATTCCCTAGTCTGAAATATGCTCCCACTCACAAAACTTTTTTTGTATCTTGAGATGTGTTTGCCATTATACGGAATTTACAGGCTTTTCCGCATGGTTTTTCACAAAGTTTTTTAATGATTTTATTAAGCTGATTTTTTATAACCTTTGTACCTTAAGATTTTAGCATTTATATGTGTATTTTGTATTATTTATGAAAAGTGCGCCAAAACATAGATCCTCCTTGTTTTTGTGACGTTTTTGACGTCACATAGTCAGTAACACCCACTAATCATTGTATGAATGTCAGTATATATAAGAACTGTTTGAGAGGATAGATGTATCCCTGATGAAGGTGCCAGGTGGGCACTGAAACGCGTAGGAGGAGAATAAAGAAGGTTTGGATCAGAACTTTGCCTTGGGTCTTCCTTGATGATTCTGGCAGCGCGGACCGTAGTACACCTTCCTTTCCTGAATTTCAAGCCAGTTGTGGGTGACACAACTGCCTCAGGTGAGTGAACCCCCTTTTTCACCACTTTGTACTTAGTGCCATAGTGAAAGGGCACTATTGCGCCTCTTGTTCCCCCTCCTTCTTTTACTATTTTTCTTATGAAATTCTTAATAAGTTTGATGATTCACATGACCCTCTTCCCATTGAAAAAAATTAAGTTGGAGCCAAAATGGCTGACTTCAAAATGGCTTCCATGGCCACCACCCATCTGGAAATGTTTTCCCCCTCCCATATACTAATGTGCCACAGACAGGAAGTTGATATCACCAACCATTCCCATTTTATTTAGGTTCATCCATATAAAAGGCCCACCCTGTTCTACCTCAGATACATCAACCTCAAAGCTGAGACACATCAGGTTGTATCAGTATCAGTACAGGTGCTGTCCAAAAGCATGGTTTAAGATGGTCGAATGCATACAAAGCAGCTTCAGACCACTTTGAGAAGTCTGTCCCTTTTTTTAGTCATATCAGTGAGAGGTCTTACTATGTTAGAAAAGTATTTATTGTATTTTCTGTAATAGTTAGCAAAATCTAAAAAAACGTTGCAGTGCTTTAAGATTTCCTGGACAGTTTAAATTTTATTTAGCCTGTAATTTAGATGGATCCATTCGAAAACCAGTAAAAGAATTTTTTTTACCTACAGGGGAGGGTGCTTTATATAGCTAATGCCTCCCATTTATAGGCTCCGGTACTTCCGGAGTATGTGTACCATCCATTTAAGAAGCAGAAGTGCATGGGCAAGTGCCCTAAGCATGTGGACAGAAGACCTACACAAAGTGGGCAGGCCCAGGGAACTGGAAGCTGAAGCTGGGACTGAAAGTGGAGCCATGGCATTGAGTATGTTGGCATCTCTGCCATGAGGGAGTCTCGGGCAGTGCAGGAATGCCAGTGTTACAATATCAACTAGAAAAGAAGGGAGATACAAGAGGCGCAGATTGTGCCCTATCAAACAGACACTATAGTTCTTATGTGGATTATAAGTGTATCCACTCACCTTTTATGGTTGTGAGACTCACAACCAGTTTAAAAGCATAAGGCAGCTGCTGCAGAACCTCCACCAACGCCACAAAACCGCGGGAAATCAGAAGATAAAACTGGAATGGTATCCACGGTCCGCGCTGCTGCTCTTTATCCAAGGAATCCACAAGAGGTTATTACCATCAAAAGTTCTTTATTTCATCACACCAACGCGTTTCGGTGCTGTCCCAGCACCTTCCTCAGGGCTGCCCTGAGGAAGGTGCTGGGACAGCACCGAAACGCGTTGGTGTGATGAAATAAAGAACTTTTGATGGTAATAACCTCTTGTGGATTCCTTGGATAAAGAGCAGCAGCGCGGACCGTGGATACCATTCCAGTGTTACAATATCAACAGGGTCTTCATGTGGCCCTTGCTCCAAATTTTTAGAGAGTCATCAGGCAACCATTACTCTAAATTTTAAGAGGGTAAACAGGTGGCTCTCGCTTCATGGATTTAGAGGTTCATCAGGCCACTCTTTCTCCAAATTTTACAAGTATAAACAGGTAGCCTTTGCTCCAAATTTTTAGTTGGTCATCTGGTCACCCTTGCTCCAACTTTTAAGACTATGAATTTACAGCCCTCACTCCAAATTTTAAGAGAGTCATCAGGCCACTCTTGCTCCCAATTTTAAGATGATGAACAGGTGTCCCTCGCTCAAAATGTTTAGAGGATCATCAGGTCGCCCTTGCTTCAAAATTTAAGAGGTAAACAGGCATCCCTCCTTCTAAATTTTTCCAGGGGTGTAATGTGATGCTCTCCTTCATAATTTTTTCAGGATTTGTACGAGGCCTACCTCTACAAATCTCTTCTCTTACATATATAGATGTATACCCTCCAGACATAAATGTTTTTCAGCCTTTGCACAGGCTTTACCAGGCTAGGACTCCCACTCCTTAAAAATGAGAAAAATATGTTTTCTGAGGCCCTTCTCTATGTCTCTTCCAGTGTTTATTTCAGTCACTCCTTCTAATTGTTGGCAGCCCTTGCACTTAGCGCATAGGCTTTATAGGAGTCTTACTACCTAACAATTTTAACAGAATGTGTATTAGGCCCTCCTTAATATCTAATATAGGGTGTATTGGAGTCCCTCTTCCTTTTAGTTTTTGGCAGTTCTTGCATTGTTCTCATAGGCTTTGTCAGTTTCAGAGTCCTTCCTTCATAAATTAAATAGGATGTGTCTGACCATGTCATACACATACCACACAACCAAAGAAAGTAGTGAATAGTGATGGGTGAACCCATCGATAATCGGGTTTGGTGGACTCACCCGGACTTTTTTAAAGTCCAAGTTGAGTCTGAATCCAGAACTCGGACATTAAAGTTATGGGATGAGGCAGGGGGCTGTAAAATAAAGCAGCTCATACTTACCGCGTCTTGCCATCCTGACGCTTGTACTTACCATTCATTAACTTCTTGGATATTCACTGCAGAGAGACCAAACAGCCAAACACAGACGCTGTCACAGAGAATGAGCATCTGTGATTGGCTGTTGGAGTAATCTAGAAACTGTCCATACATTCTAGATGCTAGAATGTATGGGCTGGTTTCAGGTTACTCCAACAGCCAATCACAGATGCCCATTCTCTGTGACAGCGTCTGTGATTGGCTGTTCCACTCCTTACCCATTGACCAACAGTAAAAATAAATAAATAATAATAAAAAAGTGGACAGCTACGGGCTGCCACCCCCAGCTGCCTGACTTTACCGTGGCTGGCAAAGTTTGAAAATTGTGAAATTTTTGATTTTTTTGTAAAATGTTTGATATTTCCATAAATAAATGCAATCATATCGACCAAACTTTACCACTAACATACCATACAATGTGTCATGGAAAACAATCTCAGAATCACTGATATATGAGCGTTCCAGAGTTATCACCTTGAAAAAGTGACACTGGTCAGAATTGAAAAAATTGGCCTGGTCAAGAAGGTTAAAACAGGCTTTGGGTGAAAGTGTTAAGTAATCGATTGCACTCCACATCATGTAAAATAAAATTCAGCATTACTTCGTCTAAAAGCTGATCTAATAGCATCACTTTTTAACCAACCAAAAGAGGTAACACATACCTGTAGCGTGACAATTAAAAGATCTAGTTGCTGGTACGTATTAAGTCATCGTACAACAATCTGGTTCATGATATGGAGGCAGTACACATATTTGTTTTAACCTTATCAACACTTAACGAGGAGTTTCCAATGTCATCTGACGTTGGCACATTTAGTATCCTGCCAAGTACAAGTATGTCTCTCCTTTCTTGGCCTTGTCAGCAAAAGCAACCGACCTGACATTTTAATATAACTGCACTCGTTCCTTTATTGTGTTAATGTCTCCAGACTAGATCTGAATGTAGTATTCTTATTCCTCAGGTGGCTTATGTTCAATCTTTCTGGTAATAAAAGAAGTAAATGAATACAATGATATTTTGACCTGACAGTAACAATGCTAGGGAACAGTGAAGGGATGCATAAAGCAAATCTTCATGAAAAAAAATAATTAGCATGATTTATATCATACAGCAAAGGAAACTGCCTCAATAAGGTGTTACATTTCATCTTCATGTCTTGCCCATATTTTAAAGGGAACCTGTCACTTCGATCATCTAGCTCTCTCTCCTATCACTATCTGTCCCTGCACCTTCCTAGCTGTTCCCTAACCATCCCTCTCTGAGCTAAAGGGATCCGATAACAATTTAGAAAAATGTATTAGAACTTATATATGGTCTCCATCTAGGAGACTGGAAAGGCAGGCTCGGGGCTCCATGACTCCCTCCTCGCGGTGTCCAAGCACGCCCTGCTGGGCGTCATCCCTCCTGCTGCTTTGCCGCCTCCTTTTGGAGTCTCTCTCTGCCAGTGTAATGCACGTCATATCTGGCCCGATGCATTATGGGCCTTATCACATGGATTATGGGCTTGATCTTGTGATCGGCCCGGCTCCGCACATGCGCAATGCGCATATTGAAGCCGGACAGATCAGGTGATCAGGTCCACAATGCACCTTGCCGATCACGTGATCAGGCCCATAATGAGAGAGGGCTAGATCGAGGTGACAGGTTCCCTTTAAGTTTATCACGAAAAATTTGTCAGCTTGTAGGCTTCCTTTTAGAGAAAATGTAATGATAAAATTTAATGTGTAATGATTGTTTGCTAAATTTATGTGTTGAATACATAGATGACTAACTGAGCCATCCACGTTAGCTGAAAGGTGGGCTCGGCCAATTTGGTCAATATGCTAAGAACCTTGAAAAATCTAAAAGTATACCACTTCTAGCAAAATGTCCCCAAAAATGTTACTTCTAGTGCATACATAGTACTGTTGTATATTTGCAGAGGTTTATTTGTAACTGCAGTCGTAGAAGATTTGCACCATTTTGTTTCATATTGTTAGTCTTAGTATACAGCAGCTGCAGGATTGTATTGTTGAGGGATTGTTTTAAGAAGGTCGCACAGTGTTAACTATTGAAGCTTGTTTATGTGCATGTAGTTGCTCTCTACTCTATATTATATTTATTATTTATTTTACTTGCTTGTATAGGGCCATTAATTCCACAGTACTTTACAGACATCATCATCACTCTCCCCATTGGATCTCACAATCTAAACATCCTATCATTATGTCTTTGGAGTGTGAGCAGAACACGGAAAAAAAACACACAAACATATTGAGTACATACAAACTCCTTACAGAAGTTGTTCTTTCTCGGCTTTTAACAGATCATTACAAGGCTATTGTGCTAACCACTGGGTCAAAGAGCTATCTATTAAATAAATACCATCCTCCAAATAGTATAATGCATACCCCATAGTTATCCATATGGTATTGTGGCCATTTGTCAAGAGTGTACACACTGAATTAAAAAAATATAGTCACCTCTCCTCCTTACCCCGCTGCTTGGTCTCCTTTCTTGTCTCCAATAATGATGTTATTACACTCGCTACCCTGAGATGTAAGAGCATTAACACAGTTGGAGAATGATGGAGGAAGGAGCAGAGAGCTCCCTCTTTCATAATTTCTTTCACTTTCATCATTTTTTCCAACTCATGGGCCCCACAGCGGCCATGTCGTCTGCCACCATTGACATTACGCCGCTGAGTTCATTCTCCCTTAATGTCTGAGGGCTGATGATTTTGCTAAAAGGTAAATACTACAACATTTCATAGGTACTGATTAATGTTGTATTTTATTTCAAGGTTTACATGGGTCTTTACTTATCTTATCTCTAAACGCAATCCTGGATGTTAAGTAATCAAAAACCACATACATTGTTTCATGCTAATCCTTTTTTAATTTAATTTCTGATATAGATCTCTCTGATTGACAGTGTTCAAGTTATCCTTTACCTATTTTTTAAGTTGGGGGGTATAAAACGTTCAACCTGGAAATCAGCTATCAATATTCAATGGGTTCTGTACAACGTTGATTTGGATAATGGAGGTGTTTTTGCGGCTGTGTCTTAAAGCTACTAGAATTTTTCTTTAGTTGGCACTGCTTAAATATTTTTAGTTTTCCTAAGATATTTTTAAAATTTAGATTGTAAAAATGTCTAAGAAATGAAGTGTAAGTTCAGTAAATGCTTATGTATAGATTTCAACAAAACAATGTTGACTTTGGAAAAATAATCTTGCTTAAAAAAGAAAGCACAAGTCTGTTATTTTGGCAGTTTAGGTAATAGAAGGTGACCACATTAGATGCTGTGGGAGAAGAAAATCTTAATATTTTATAAATGTTTAAGACTGTTCTCAAGGAAAAACATAATTAAATTAAATTGATTACTTGCTCCTCTTTTGTGATAATTCCATGGTTAATGCCATTCATTAAATCACTGATCCTTACAAAAGCTCTTAAATATGGCCGTAATATAGCTTAGTTTTGTATAGATCTGGACTGCCATTGGGGTACATTGCACCTAACTTTTATATATAGGTTTCAGAGAACAAAATAATGGCATGATCTATTGGACTCCATATTTAAAAAGGTACTCCCTATCGGGCTAGGTGTGGGGGGCTCCCTCACTTCTCTTGTCTACAGATGCTAAAAAAGCATTCGATAGAGTTAATTAGATCTTCATGAGGGAGGCCCTCCTGCACCTCAACCTGGGAGAAAACATGATAGGCTGGATCATGTCCCTCTACTCGATCCCATCAGCCAGGGTCTGGGTGAACGGTTGCTTATAAGAGCCTTTCGACATTTATAATGACACCTGTCAGGGATGACCCCTCTCAGCCCGGATCTTTTTCCTCACAATTGAACCGCTCCTTAGGAGGATTAGGGCTATCCCTGATATTTCGGGAATTGCTTCTGGTAACAACATTCACAAAGTGGCATTTTACGCTGACAACCTCTTGTTTTTTTCTAACTAAGCCCACCACCTCACTCCTGAACATAATGACAGAATTCCACACATTCTCTCAACTCTTTAACTTCAAAATAAATTTCCCAAAATTGGAGGTCCTGAATGTCAATATACCAAAACCTTTAACTGCCACCCTACTATCAGCTTTCAGTTTTAAATGGAGCAATCAATCGATAAGTTATCTAGGGGTCAAATTGACAGTCAACCCAGACTCACTATTCAGGAATAATTTTCCAGCTCTCCTCGATTCGAGGTGATTGTGACAGATGGACTAAGACTTCCTTCTTCTGGTTTGGGCGGTGTCAAATATTCAAAATGAATGTTCTCCCCCAAATTCTTTATTTGCTGCAAGCACTGCCTATTCAAATTCCAATGGCCTTCTTCAAAAACTATGTCCTCTATTCAAAACTCCTTTATATGGGCAGGAATATCAGCCAAACTAGAGCGATCAACTCTGTCCAGGCCAAAGGGAGAGGAGGGTGTCGGACTTCCCAATTTAAATATTACCAACTCGCTGTACATTTCGTGAGAATGGTGGATTGGTGCTGGAACTTTAACAAGGTTTGGCTCCATATAGAGCAAAGTTTTTGCCCAATTCCCCTTGACAGATTGCTGTGGCTATTTGCCCCTGCCCTCCATGACGGGGTGTTGTGCAGTTGGGGTGAAGTGGGAAGAGACAGAGTGGAGAACTTAGGGGAGGGAATGACTGGCCCTCTCTGTCCACCGTCAGAACTTGGGCCGACCCAGCTTCACTGGGATGGTGACAATGTTTTCAGTTGTGTCACATTCTGCGCACCCTTCCACCGAAACAATGCTGTGAGCATGCAAAGACACAATTTGAGGTGGTATGCACGGAGTCAGGCCCTGTAAGACATACTTTGTCTTGGGTGTATGCGATACTACTGTCCCCTTCCCCCAGGACAGCAACCTCCTAATTCATAGCTAGTTAGGAATTCGACTTGCAGGTCAAATTCTCTGAAACGTAGATATCTCAAATCTGCATCCTCGCCCATAACATATCCAAAAGCTCCAAACACCAAGAGGTGGGATACCAATTTCTATCCCGCTGGTATAGAGTTCCGGAGAGACTGCATGCAATGTATCCCGAAACTGATCTTACTTGTTGGAGATGTGGGAAGGAGAGAGGATCACTGATCCACATCTTTTGGGACTGCAAGGTGCTTGGGCTGTTCTGGCAAGGGATTGAGTAAATAGCAAACCAGGTTGCTCATCATGTAGAACCCTTGACTCCATCTTTGACTTTGCTTCTCCTCACTGAGACTCCCATTGAGATTTATAGGAATTCTCTGTTAAAATTCTTCATAATCACAGCGAGGGCGAGCATCCCCGAGCTCTGGGGCAAGGCCTTTCCACCAGGGCTTTCGCAGTGGGATCGCAAAGTCAATTAGTTAATATATATGGAGAATTTGGCTGCCTCTATACATGACAAACAGATGAAATTCTGGAGCGCTTGGGCGGACTGGATGGACTTCCATCAAACGACTAAATACAAGCTTCTGCTCGATGGGGCTGGGGAGCCGGACCCTGGCCACTGACCTCTGACCTCTCCCATCCAGCTCCCCCTAATCTCACCCTTCCCCTTTCACCCTCCCTTAAACCCCTCCATCCTGCTTTATTACCCCCCACTCACTAGCTTTCCTGCTTTCTTCTTCTACTTCTTTATGTTTTCTACTGCTTTTCTTTTTCTGGAAATGCAAGAGACTGATACTTCAGATTTGCACGGTTAAAAGAGAACCCTCTTGTTAGGAATTGTTCTCTTTCTGTTTTGCGACACCAGTTGCAATATGTTTTTGTTATATTGACTATTTACTTTTTGACTTTATATTTACATTTATGTCACTGGCAAGAACAACTGTATTGTATGTCCTTAATACTGTCAAATGCTCATTCATACAGTCGATTTTACTTTAATGTTTTTTTGCTGTTTGTAAACGTTATATCTCTTAAATAAAGAATTATAAAAAACCTAGCCTGACTCTGCTTTACGTCACCTGTCGTATTTACTACAGCATCTGACACTGTTTTTTTTCTTTTGCTTATGTATATATGTATGTCTTCAGAATTTGTGTCATTATCAGCCTGACAAAGGGACCACAGTGTCCCAAAAGCTTTTTATGTTTACCATCTTTTCAGTAATCCATTAAAAGGTATCAACCACTGAGGACTCTCAGATTGCAATATTTTTCTATAAAAAAAAAGAACTTCCCTCTAGAAGGATTGCTCAAAGGGCACATTCACACTAGCGTTTAAAAATAGCGGTTCAATTTTCATCTTTCATACAGAAAAGTTTTACAATAGTTTCTGACTTGTCATCCATGTTTCATCCGTGTGCTGACTGTATGCAATCCATTTTTTTCTCAACAGTTATTATACATTTACAATCATTTACAGAACCATTTAGTTTCTTGACCTGGTTTTCTAAGGTCAAGAGAGTATGGTATTATATTGTTTCATGTAAATGGATAAGTATCGTAGAAAACAACTACCGTATATACTCGTGTATAAGCCGACCCGTGTATAAGCCGACCCCCCTACTTTTGCCCCCAAAATCTGGGAAAACCTATTGACTCGTGTATAAGCCGAGGGTGGACCCCATCACAGGTATATAGCCCCCAGCAGTGTGGTATACAGGCCCCCGCAGTGGTATACAGGCCTCCCCAGTGGTAGTATACAGCCCCCAGAAGTGTGGTATACAGCAGCCTCCCCAGTGGTACATACAGGCCCCAGCAGTGTTACAGCAGCCTCCCCAGTGGTATATACAGCAGCAGCCCCAGTGGTAGTATACAGCAGCCCCAGAGATATATACAGCAGCCCCAGTGGTAGTATACAGCAGCCCCAGAGGTATATACAGCAGCCTCCCCAGTGGTATATACAGCAGCAGCCCCAGTGGTAGTATACAGCAGCCCCAGAGATATATACAGCAGCCCCAGTGGTAGTATACAGCAGCCCCAGAGGTATATACAGCAGCCCCAGTGGTAGTATACAGAAGCCCCAGAGGTAGTATACAGCAGCCCCAGTAGTAGTATACAGCAGCCTCAGTGGTATATACAGCAGCAGCCCCAGTAGTAGTATACAGAAGCCCCAGTGGTAGCATACAGCAGCCCCAGTAGTAGTATACAGCAGCCCCAGTAGTAGTATACAGCAGCCCCAGTGGTAGTATACAGCAGCAGCCCCAGGGGGTATATACAGCAGCAGCCCCAGAGGTATACAGACCCCCCCCCCATTAGTATACAGGGGTCCCAGCTGTATACAGCAGCCCCAGCTGTATACAGCCCCCCCCCGTGGTATCCAGGGCCCCCCTTGCTGCACCTGTAAAGGAAGATGTCAGTATACTTATCGCTGCCGCCGCCGCTCCGCTGCTCGGTCACCGCGCTGCTCCGGGTCTTCATGCTTCCTGTTCCTTCTCCGGCGCTCGAACAATGACGTAATTTCCTGAGCGCCGGATAAGGAATAGGAAGCATGAAGACCCGAAGCAGCGAGGTGACCGAGCAGCGGAGCAGCGGCGGCAGCGATAAGTATACTGACATCTTCCTTTACAGGTGCAGCAAGGGGGGCCCTGGATACCACGGGGGGGCTGTATACAGCTGGGGCTACCATATATACCCGTGTATAAGCCGAGGGGGGACTTTTCAGCACATTTTATGTGCTGAAAAACTCGGCTTATACACGAGTATATACGGTAAGCGTAATATAATAACCTTCCATAATCTGTGATATAGAAGTGTAGTATACAAGATTGCGCTGGGTTTAATTTGCAAAAAGTTTTGAACTGTATTATTTGGAAAGTTTAATAAAAATATATTTAACAAAAAAAAATTGTCCTATGGTACAGAATGGTACTGCATCCATAAAAAAAATGACACTAGGATGTGACATCCAAATTTTTTTTGGTTCACATATACCGTACTTGAATAGGTGAGTCTCAACTGACTTACACCATCTACTTACAGCATGCTGAAAATTTTTCTAAAAGTCAAATACAGCTGAGAAATATATATTATTAATAATAATTACAATAATAATAATGATCAATTGCATAAGCATTTTGTAAATTTAACTTTAAGCCTGATATGAATGGGTGAATGCAGGATCTACTGTATATTACACAGTTCCTGAATAGGATACCTATAAATATGTATAGGTTTTACATACATGTATGAAGAAAGAGATCGCAGTCACTGTAGACCCCTTGACAATGGTGCCAGTGTGCAGGGGGCCACCGATGTCAGCGCTTTATGTAAGTTGAATGTGCATCCATTTAATTGAAATGTATTTTTGCTGTTATGCAGAGACAAGCTCTCTGGACAGTTATACAAATGCCTGCCGCCGGCCAATCAGAGGCAAGCAGCTGATGTCAGTGTATAACATCAGCTGCTGGCCTCTGATTGGCTGGCTGCTGGATTTTGCATAGCTGTGCATAGAGGTTCTTTGTGCATGGCACTAGCAATACATTTCAATTGAATCTGAGTGCAAGGACACACATTCAACTGAAATAGAGCGCTGACATTGGTGGCCCCCTGGACCAGGCTAAAATGGTTAAGGGGACTACTGTGCCTGCAGGCCACATGTTCAGGAAAAGACGCCAAGGGAATGGAGGACAGGTGATAAGAATCTTTTTTTTATGTGTATGTGAAGAAAGGCACAACGGGGGACATTAGTATAGAATGGGGACAAGTATAGGGACATTGTTTGAAGGGAGCAAGAATAGGGAAATTAATACAAGATAGGGACAATGGTGAGCACATTACTACAAGAGGACAATTATGGTCTTTGTCTTGTAGTAATTCCCCATACTGGTCCTCTTCTTGGAGTAACCTGCCCCATACTGGCCCTCATTTTGTTTTAATTACACCCATCCTGTAGTAATGCCCCCATCCTGGTCCCCTTCTTGTAGTAATGTTCCTCATCCTGGACTTCATCTTATAGCAATTTACTATCCTAGTCCTCTTATTGTATCAATGCTGCATCCTGGTCTTTTTCTTGTAGAAATATTCCCCACCCTGATCTTTATCTTGTAGTAATGCCCCCTTCCTGGTCCTCATCTTGCAGTTATGTGCCCCATCCTGGTGTTCATATTTTAATAATACCCCATGCTGGTCCCCTTCTTGTAGCAATGTCCCCATACTGGTCCCCTTCTTGTAGTAACGCCCCAATCTGGTCCCCTTCTTGTAGTAATGTCCCATCCTGGTCGTCTTCTTGTAGTAATGCCCAATTCTGGTCCCCTTCTTGTAGTAACGCCCCATTCTGGTCCCCTTCTTGTAGTAATGTCCCATCCTGGTCGTCTTCTTGTAGAAATCTGCCCCATTCTGGTCCTTTTCTTGTAATAATGCCCCATCCTGGTCCTCTTCTTGTAGTAATGCCCCATCCTGATCTTTAACTTGTAGTAATGCCTCATCCTGGACTTCTTCTTGTAGTACTGCCCCATCCTGGACCTCTTCTGGTAGTAATGCCCCATTCTGGTCTGAGAAACCTCAAAATGAAGCAAGTTGGACATTACTCCATATGATTTTTACTTAGATGAAATAAAAAGTCATTTTAAAGAAGTGTTGGATTTCCTTTATTCTGGATTATTTATTGGAACTACTTCATTACAGAGCACTCTTTTGGATAGATGAGTTGAATTTTTTTAGGGTAAAATAAAGGACTGAGGGTAATAACAAGGACATGGTGTTTTTGATACTGACACAGTTCTTTAAAGGGGTTGTCCACTACTATGGCAACTCCTTCTTATTCCACGTCTCCCCCAGGTAAAATAAAAAAGCCTGTACTCACCTCCCGAACTGGCACCATTCAAGCGGTGTCAGCAATTGCATTTCCGGGGCTTACATGACATTCTGACTTCACACGATAACGGCATCCAATCACTGTTGGATTCTGTGCCCCCACCTTCGGACCAAAGAATTAATCAATAGAAAAAATGGCTAAGGCCACTTCCTGTTGATTGTGCCTATGTCTGAAGGCTGGAAGAGAGAAGTTGGCCGTGAGTGGATGCAGGCTGTCACAAGGTCACGTAAACCCCAGGAACTCGATCATCAACACCGCTGAAATGGCACCAGCGTGGGAAAGTGAGGACAGGCTTTTTATTTTACCTGGGAGAGACATGTGGAATCAGAAGGGGTCGTCCTTGTAACAGGCAACACCTTTAAGTGTAATTGTGTAGTCTCCTACTTGTAATTACATCAAGGATAGGACAGCTGGCAAAAATTCTGAAACATAAGTAAATTGGACCTGGAGCTGTGCTTTATATGCTGAAAGAGTTAATATTTCCATTGTAACTAAAAATATTCTAACACCCCGGTATGTCAGCAGCACTCCCTAAAGTGACTCACTGCCTATGACTACATTGCTGGACATCTTGGCAGGTTTTAAGTTTGAACAGTACTAAATCCTGAAGTGGTCACCTGTAAATGCCAAGCCCTGGTGCTGTTGCAGAGATCCACTTACACATTAACAATCAGTCTATTGTATTAAATCTGCAAATGCGTGAACAAAAATAACAAACCTATATATGGAAATTAACGTATTTGTCATTTTCCAGGTTCAGTAACCCTTACAAAAGATTTACTGTAACTATCCAGACTACTTCAGATATTATATTTAACTACCGTAGTAGTCTTGAAAGCTTGCTATTAGTCATCGTCTTTTTAGCTACCTATTTAAAGGGACATTGTCACCAGTTTTTTGCCATCCCAACTGACAGCAGCATAATGTAGCGATAGAGACCCTGATTCCAACGATGTGTTATTTACTGAGCTGCTTGCTGTCACTTTGATAAAATGACTGTTTTCTCTGCTCCAGATTTAGCAGTAAATGACTATTTGATTATTCCTACAATGTTAATCTCCAACTGATTAAACAGTGATTTTATGAAAACTACACTGTGCAGCCCAGTAAGGGCCCTTTCACATCTGCGTTTTTCTTAATTCGCGGCAGATGCGGTGAAAAAAACGCATCTGCCGCGTTTACCGCATAACCGTTCCACTTGCGGCACGGTTGCGGTTTTTTCTATGCAAAGTATAGGCATACTTGCGGCAGGTGCGGCAAGTGCGGTTTTGCACTTGCGGCAGGTGCGGCCGCGAAAAAAAACGCAGTAAGCCGCGGTTTTTTTCGCGGCCGCACCTGCCGCAAGTGCAAAACCGCACTTGCCGCACCTGCCGCAAGTATGCCTATACTTTGCATAGAAAAAACCGCAACCGCGCCGCAAGTGGAACGGTTATGCGGTAAACGCGGCAGATGCGGTTTTTTCACCGCATCTGCCGCGAATTACGAAAAACGCAGATGTGAAAGCACCCTAAGAGACACATCGCTGGAATCAGAGTCTCTGTCTCTACATTATGCTGCTGCCAGATGAGATGTGACAGTGTCCTTTTCAAGGTATCAACCACTGAGGACGTTCAATTTTTATAATTTCAAACTGTTCAGGAATTTTTATCGTACTTCTATATCATGAATATTTGGACAATATTATTGATTATTTAAATTTATCTATAACGCTAAGTTAAAGGGGCAATTGTGAAGTCTGCATCTGGTCAGCTGCCAATGATTGGCTGTAGTGATCGAGTTGTATTGTTTACTACGTGAGAAGAATGACGAGAGACACGTTGTCAATCGGGGATTTTTGTTTTAATCTATGCAGCCCCCTTTGGCCATTAATAGGCAGGGTCCTTAAATATTATCCCTTTATTATGTTAATTAGAATTTCTATTGCATTTTTTAGATTGTCAGACCAGCACGCATGTTTTCTGAGCTACAGTTTAGGTTGGATGGCTTCCCAAAATGTGTAGAAAATAATGATGTGCTGCCTGTATGACAGTGCCCAATATCAGAAGGAGGAATTTGTGCAGCAAATGAAATCATAGTAGAAAGAAGCCCCTTTAGAACTGTTGATTTATAATATATATACCATAATCATATCCAGATGTTGTTTCCTTTTTTCACACTTTCTGTGACTGGCGCGACAGAAAGATTCGTGCTGGAGGAGGGCTCCTACTGTAGGTCCCCGGCAATTTAGCTGTTGGACTGTTAACATTCCCAAATGAAGTTTATTGCTAATTCCTTCCCACTGAGTCCATATGTGCATTCTTAACCTTGCTCCAGGTTCCTTCTCCTCTCAACTATTGAAAAATTATACTACACCGGCACTATGAGCATCCCTGATGGGAAATCTAGAATGCATGATTTCATATAGAGTGCAAAGGCTACAATATTATTTTATTAAAGACATATGTTGTTTTAGACAAATTCTATATCCGTGTGTAAAACATCAGTGCCTTACATAAATTAATTCTCATTACTTATAGTGTATATTACACCATGTCTATCTATCTATCTATCTATCTATCTATCTATCTATCTATCTATCTATCTATCTATCTATCTATCTCATAACTATTGCTATAAACCAGAAACATAATCTACATCTATAATCTATATTTCAACTATCTATCTAGCTTTCTATATATATGCAGTGGAAAAAAAAGTATTTAGCCAGCCACCAATTGTGCAGGTTCTCACACTTAAAAGATGAGAGAGGCCTGTAATTGACATCATAGGTAGGCCTCCACTATGAGAGACAAAATGAGAAAACAAATTCTGAAAATCCCATTGCCTGATTTGAAAGAATTTTTTTTTCAAATTTTTGTGGAAAATAAGTATTTGGTCATCTACAAAAAAGCAAGATTTCTGGCTCTCACAGACCTATATGTTCTTCTTTAAGAGGCTCCTCTGTCCTCCTTCATAGTGCCTGAAGTGCCTCAGCTGTATACAGCCCTCCCCCCCATCAGTAGTATACAGGGCCCCAGCTGTATACAGCAGCCCCAGCTGTATACAGCCCTCCCCCCCATCAGTAGTATACAGGGCCCCAGCTGTATACAGCAGCCCTTGCTGTGTACAGCCCTCCCCCCCATCAGTAGTATACAGGGCCCCAGCTGTATACAGCAGCCCCAGCTGTATACAGCCCTCCCCCCCATCAGTAGTATACAGGGCCCCAGCTGTATACAGCAGCCCTTGCTGTATACAGCCCTCCCCCCCATCAGTAGTATACAGGGCCCCAGCTGTATACAGCAGCCCCAGCTGTATACAGCCCCCCCCCGTGGTATCCAGGGCCCCCCTTGCTGCTGCACACTTGTAAAGTAAGATGTCAGTATACTTGTCGCTGCCGCCGCTGCCGCCGCCGCTGCCGCTGCTCGGTCACCGCGCTCCTCCGAGTCTTCATGCTTCCTTCTGCGGCGCTCGAACAATGACGTAATTTCCTGTGCGGCGGAGAAGGAAGCATGAAGACCCGGAAGAGCGCGGTGACCGAGCAGCGGCAGCGGCGGCGGCGGCAGCGGCGGCAGCGATAAGAATACTGACATCTTACTTTACAGGTGTGCAGTAGCAAGGGGGGCCCTGGATACCACGGGGGGGCTGTATACAGCTGGGGCTACCGTATATACTCGTGTATAAGCCGAGGGGGACTTTTCAGCACATTTTTTGTGCTGAAAATCTCGGCTTATACACGAGTATATACGGTAAATATGTTCACTCCCCTCACTCTTGACTTCTCCAGCCCCTCACCGACACCAGTCTGTTCCTGTTGTGTCCCACGAATAAGAAGAACCTGTAAAGTCTATTTTTTGCATTGTGTATTTTTCCACCAATCAGGAAAATTCTTTATTGTTGCTAGGTAGATTAGCCTGTACTAAGATTGTCCTTATGTCCCTCCCTTAGTTTGCCTCTGTACAGGATGCTTCTCCCTTCTTCCCCAGTTTAATCTAGAGAACTTACTGCTGAAAACACATGTCCGCAACCCTGTATAGATTATTCCTTTTCAACTGCTAACACCACGCGTCCCTATGTTTATCGTGGGGACGCACAGTGATGCGCTCGGCTGCGGATTGCCGTGCACACCCATTCACTTCCGTGTGGGATTTGTATGCATGCGGATGCTTGCATACAAATCACACATTCTTGTCCGCAACCTGAACGCACCCTGAACGCAACATCACCATGCGCCCTCATGATAAACATAGAGACGCGCGGTGTCTGCGCTCAGCTTGCGCTTCCCCGCCTCAGTACGCAGCGGCAGGGAGCGCAAGTGTGAAGCCGACCTAAGAACAGTGCACAGTTTACAATCCAAAGAAAAATCATCCATATGTTTATTGTAAAGCTGCAGTCACAGAGCCTTTGCAAATACATTCTGTAAACACAGTCTGCTCCCCAACTTGAGATTGCAACATTGTATTGGTCTCCCTGACAACCAGGAGCAGAACAGCCCCTACCCTTACATTCCTGTGACAATGTCTGAAACTAAAAGAATCTCTCACTCCCTGCATGCAGCAAGAAGAAATAGAACTTCTCTACAGCTTGCAGCAAAAGGTTTAAGCGATTTACCAAATCTACATGGAAGGACAGAGAGAACCTAGAATCCACCAAAGGTGAAGTGTAACACCACATAACATTACTGTGGCAAAGAGTGCTAAACCAAGTGACTGTGTTGTCTGTGCCCGTCGCTCATGAGCTACCGCTGACCCACCCCAGGGCCGTGGGGTACCCAGTCCTGGACGTAGATTTACAGGGGATGTAATTGGGGCCTGTGCCCGATCCCGTGGTCCTGGTGGTCACTGAAAAGAGTCAATAAAAATAATAAAAATAGTTTGTGACGCCACCTACGGTTCCGGTATGGTTACCGGTGCTGCGAGTCAGACCTCCGGGGTGGTGTTTGGGCAGCAAGATGGTTATGCTCCCCGTAGGTGGAGTGGGATCCCCGGGGCAGTTGTGGTGTATGGAAATTGCAGGACAGTCTATGGAGGGAGCAGGGTCAGGAGCTGCAATAATAGTCACACACAGGGTTGATGTGACCTTTTACTTATGATTCAGGTATAGTCCAGGGTACAATCTCTGATGGTACAGGTCCGGGTGGTCTTGTAACAGTTCAGGATCTCCACACTTGGCGAGATATGAGGCCTCCTTGCTACGCTGTGTGTGTTTCTGGCCCCAGGATGTCTGAAGCTAGGCCCTGACCCTCTCTTATGGTCCTCACTTGTATGGCAGGTGGTGAGAGCTCTGTTGCGCGGCACCGATTACCGCCGACCCTTGCTCTAGGGTCCCTCATGCAGGTTAGTAGTGCTCACTGGTACGGGCTTAGCACAGCTCCGTCACCAGGACGTCTTCACAGTCTTCTCTGGAGCTGCACTCACTAACTCTGCCCCCAGGCATGAATTTATAGGAGACATTGCCTGAACTCGGCTTGTAGATTTCCCCCTTCAGGTCTGGAGTGGAAGGTGTTGTGTGTGGGAGATCCTTCTCTGTCCCAGGTGTATCTGTGGCAACCGAACCCTGTGGTGCCACATTCCCCCCCTAGTTAAATTTAGTACTCCTGGACTGAGGAAAACAACATTTTCAAACATTAATAACAATAAAATTGTACAAAGTCTTAAAAGTTAAAAATTACAAAATGGGAAACACAGGTGAGGAGTCCAAGGCTCAATTGGTAAGCAATCCATATGGCGATAGTCCTTCCACCTCAGGCTGTGGATGAATATGTACAAGAAAGCTTTTGATCACCACCAGTCCTGTGATCTACTGGTCCATGTTTAAATAAAAGTTCAATAAAAGTGCAAAAGTTTATGCAATAAGTCCTGCAGGCACATTAACCTTGACGGTTAAAGGTTTACTTGGTTGCAATGCATAGACAAAGAAAACATATTTACATTTCACTATGGGCGTCTTGGCTTAGGAGTCCTGGTTTCAACCTCCCACCCCCAGGAACTTGCTCTTCCTAACTTAATATTCCTGGGGTTGAGTCAAGTTCCTCCACCCTTCTGTACACTAGTCTGACTATTTACACACATGAACATATATTTACACTTTTTCCATAGTACATTTTATTCTCTGTACCGAATCGGGATATGACCAAAGTTGCTATGGCTGGATCTACGTAAGACTGGTGTCTCAACTGGTTAGGATGGTGTACTAGTGTCTACTGCTGGTGTCTCACTAGTGTCTGTACCATGAGTAGGCCTATGTCTTACAGGTAGGCTTGGCAGCTGTCTGCGACTTCTTAGTCTTATCATAGGATTGACAGGTTCACCGATTGCAGGATTCTCTGGTACTGCTGCAACAGTTCTTCAAGTTCTTCAAGTCTCTCTTCCTGTGGTTCTTCCAAGACTTCTAAGGGTTCTTCTGGTCTTTGAGTGAAAGTCAATAATGGTAGGATTATGGCTCCATTGTACTGAGGCCAACTTTCAAGAAAGTCTCCAAGTACAGTCCGTATCATTCTCTCATTTTCTTCTTTTGGTTTGGGTGTACAGGGAATTACTTCTTTTGATTTAACTGTTCTGGGCATTTCTTAAGATGGTCTCTAGAAACTGCTGCTGATGTATCTCCTTTGTCTTTGCTGATTAAGCAGACTTTCTTGTTATCAAAGTTAGAGGGTGATACTGTATAGGGTTCTGCTTCCCACTGGTCATCTAGTTTGTTTGTTCTTTTTCTCTTTAGAACCATTTCTCCAGGTATTAAGAATGCTGGTGTATTCTTGTTGTAATCTTTCTCTTGCCTTTCTCTCATCTGATTTAAACTTCTTTCTACGCACTCTTGTACCTTTCTTTACTGTTCTTGGCGTTTAGTGTCCCAATCAGTATTAGGTGAACTGGTTTCAGGAATGACAATTCCCATCTTAAGATAAATTGGTACTTTCCAAGGTCTTGCTCTCATCAAGTACACTGGCATACAATTGGTGGAACTTACAGGGATGTCGTTGTACATGTCCACTAAGTCAGGCAATCTCTCCGGCCACATGTTTCTTTCTTCCAAGGGCAAGGTTTTCAACAGGTCTATGACCACCTGGTTCATTTTCTCACACATGCCAATGGACTGTGGGTGGTACGGTGTGGTTTGGATTTTCTTGCACCCATACAAATTGCAAAACTCCTGGAACACTTCAGCTTCAAACGCAGGACCTTGACCTGTCAATATCTGCTCTGGGTACCCATGTAGTCTGCAGAAGTAGGCTTGAAAGGCTCTCACTGCAGTTCTTGCTTTTAAGTCCTTTACGGGAACTACCACCAGAAATTGGGAATAGTGGTCCACCATATTAAGAGCATACGTATAACCTGACCTGCTGGGTGTCAGCTTCACATGATCTAAGGCTACCAGGTCCAGGGGCTGTTTGGTGACAATTGGCTGTAGAATCTCTCGCATAACAGTACCTCTAGCTTCTTCCATCCGAAGTGTCTTGCTCCATTGTGGTACACTTCTAGCACCATCAGGACGTCTTTCTTCGGTACCACTATCTGCCACACCATCTCGTGGGTTCTGGGTTGATGAAACATCTGCATAGCCTACCTCAGTAGATGAACAACCTGCTCTTTTCCTTCCACAGGTGCTGCACCTCCGGTGGGGCATCTGGACTAAGACGAGAATCCGGTTGGGTTAACAGGTCTTTCACTAGGTGAACACCCGGATCCCTGTCTTGCGTTTCTTTCCACCCATGGTGAGGCAACGGCTTCAGCGTGGCCTCTTGGCGTTCATCTTTAGCACATTGGTTACACTGGGATACACTGTGGCGGTGAAAAGCCAGCAGCTCTATCTCTTCTAGCTCATTCGAGTCTTCTCCTGCATCTGGCAAATGGGGCATTATTGACAGTGCATCAACATTGGCATTTTTGTCGCCTGCCTGGTATTTGATGGTGAAGTCATAGTTTGACAATCGAGCCTTCCATTGCTGCTACAGTGGTCCTAGCTCCGCAGAGTCCAAGTGTGTAAGCGGGTTGTTGTCTGTGAAGACAGTGAAGTTCGCAGCTGCCAGGTAGTGCTTGAACTGTTCTGTCACAGCCCAGACTAAGGCTAGGAACTCCAGCTTGAACGAGTTGTTATTTTCTGGGTTCTTCTCAGTAAAATGGAGCTTCCTGCTTCCATAGGCAATCACACATTCTTTGCCTTTCTGCATCTGCAACAACACTGCTCCCAATCCTATGTTGCTGGCATCTGTGTACAGCACAAATGGTAGATTGTAGTCAAGATAGGCCAGGATTTCTCACCGGTCAGGGCCCACTTAATCTGCTTGAAGGAGTTTTCTTCTTTCTCACCCCATTTAAACGGAGGGCCAGAGGTCTTGCTCTTCTTGGTCTGGCCTACCAGGAGATCTTGCAAAGGTGCTGCCATCTTTGTAAAGCCCTTTATGAACTTCCTGTAGTATCCTACCAGCCCCAAGAACTGACGTACCTCTCTGTCGGTTGTTGGTCTTGGCCACCTTTGATAACAGTGATCTTGTCAGGGTCTGGTGCCACACCTTCTGCGCTGACCACATGCTCGAGATACTGAACCTTCGGCTTCAGCAAGTGGCACTTTAAAGGCTTCAGCTTCATACCAAACTTCGACAATGCTTCAAATACCTCAGCTAGGTGCTGCAGATGTTCTTCATACGTCTTGGAGTGCACAATGACGTCATCGACATACAGAAGCATGGTCTCGAAGTTTTGATGCCCTAGGCAACACTCCATCAGCCTTTGGAACATTCCCGATGCATTGCAGAGTCCAAACGGCATGCTGTTGAATTAACACAGACCCATCGGCGTCGTGAACGCGGTCTTCTCCCGATCTTCTGCCACAGAAACCTGCCAATACCCACTGGTAAGTTCTAAGGTGGAAAAGTAGTTAGCAGCTTTCAGTGCAGCAAGTGATTCTTCAATTTGGGGTAACCGGTAAGCATCTTTCTGTGTTATGTGGGTTATCTGCCTATAATCAACACACATCCTCATTGTGCCATCTTTCTCTCTTACATGGACAAGTGAAGCTGCCCAGGGACTATAACTATCTCTAATAACCCCAGCCTTCTTCATTTCCCGTAACATGTTTTTGGCACGCTGATAGTGAGCTGGTGATACAGGCCTGTATCTCTCTTTTATGGAAGGATGATTTTCCATGGGTATGTGATGGTGTACCCCTTTTATCTGCCCAAAATCTAATGCATGCTTGCTAAAGACAAATTCATATCCTTGCACTACCCGATAAACTCTGTGCTTTTGGTGAGAAGGAGTGGAATCAGTGCCTACATGCAGCTTCTCATACTAGTCCTCCAGCTGTCCCTTGGAGCTGTTGTCCTCCGCCTGGTTGGACGGGGTCAAGGGTTCCACTGCCTGGATCGAGTTGTTGTTGACAGTGAACAGCTTGGCAACTGTAGCATATCTGGGCAGTTTGACCACTTCTTCTCCACAGTTTAAAATTGGTACAGGTACCCTCCCCTTGCGAACATCAACTACCCCACTGGCTGTCAGGACTGTGGGCCTACTATCTGAGTACATGGGCTCGAGCATTGCCTGGTAATACTGCCCTCTGAGGCCTATTGCTGCCCGACATCAGATCATCATTTCACTTTTTGGGGGCAACACAATGGGGAATGGGTCACTTACCGTACATTGCCGATTTCTCCACTGGACAACTCTACCTGTTGTCTATGCAGGAGGGCCCTAATCTCTTTCTGTAAGATCCTTTGCTGCCTGATGCTGGCAGTTTCCGCAATCTGTTGGAGCAAGAAAAACACTTCACCTAAACAATTTTTAATCACATTAGTGCCTAGTATCATCATTGGATTTCTCTCACCAGAATCAGTTTCAAGCACAATAAGTCCTTGGTCCTTTAGCTCCACCCTCCCCACCTTTATTGTCAGCTCTCTGAACCCCACTTGCGGTATCAGCTGTCCATTGACCACATATATAGTGAGGTCCGGGTCTGGGCGGGTGAGCTCAGACTCGGCCAAAAATCTTTTCTAAAGGATATGTGGGATCGTTGTCACCTGCGAGCCGGTATCCAATAGAGCAGAAGTGGTAATACCATCTAACACGATAGACAAGATTGTCCATCCTCTCACATATTTATCGCGCTAGTCTGATGGGCCTGGTCGTCTTACTCCTGGGGGTTGGCCCTCTGCCCCAGGGGTCGCTGATTTAAAGTACATGACCTGGCAAAGTGGCCCGCCCCGTTACAATGGCGGCAGATGAGTTGACCTGATGATTCATAGTGGTCGCTGGGTCTTCCTCTGGACGATGGGTTCCTCCTTCCTCGCATCCACGGGACATCCTTGGGACTGTCGGCTAGCTGGATCCTCCCTGTTGACTTGGGTTCCTGCTGGAGTTGCATGGCCTTTAAGATCATGGCCACATCCCTTGTCAACTGCAGCACCTGGGATTGCAAGTCATCAGAGGCACCAGATGCCACAGTCTGTCCTTTGGTGTCTGCTGTGGTTAAGGAAGGGGGCACCAACTCCACAGAAGAGGTGATAGCTGGCTGAGGCTAAGGTGAGGGGTCTATGGTCACAGGGGCTCGCAGTGCTCTAATGGCCCGGTCTTTCAGGGTTACAAAGTCTAAGTCTGGATGTTCTAGGACCCATAGACGCAACTATGTGTGATAGACAGGTGAATGCAGCCCCTTAATAAACAGTTCAATCAACATTTTATTTTCATCCCGCACACTCTCTGGGTCTATCTGCTTAAGGCCCGCAGAGCCTCCTGGAGACTGAAGGCATAGTTCTGTATACTGTCCTGTGGTCTATGCTTGCAGTTGTAGAGTAGAACCTCATCCTTTCCTCAGCCTCAGTGCGAGTCTCAAAAGCAATTCTTAATTTAGCAAATACTCGGGCTACTGTCTCTTTATCTGTGTCTAGCCAGTCTTTAGCCTCACGCTCGGCTGCACCCATAGCTGCCCCAGCAATACAGACACTTTTTGCTTTTCAGTCATAAAGTACATATCCAAGACATTGGACATCTTTTCTCCGAATTCAGTCAGGGTATCTGGTTCCCAAGCATATTGCGGTAACCATGCCGCTCTCGGGACATACTGCAGGGCAAGCGGCATGAGCAGGGCTACAGCTTTCAGGTGCTGTGGCTGCTCCAGCGCCTGAGGAGTTAGCCGGCACTTCATTTCGGGATAAGTCTATCTTGGGAACCGCTGCATCGGCATCCCCTTGCGCATCCATCCACACTCCCCCCTAGTTAACTTCACCCAGTCTATTAAAAGAAAAAGCAGCCTCCGACTCCTCAGGCAGGGAGTTGAGCGCTCTTGGGTATTTCCAGATCGGGTCGCTGTGCTTCGTTGGCTGATGTTAGAGCGCGGGGTGGGGCTTATCTTCGCTATCAATGCTGTGGGTCAGACCTCCGGGTTGGTGTTTGGGCAGCAGGATGGTGGTGTATGGAAATTGCAGGACAGTCTATAGAGGGAACAGGTCAGGGGCCCCAATAATAGTCACACACAGGGTTGATGTTTCCATACCTTTTACTGATGATTCAGGTATAGTCCAGGGTACTGTCTCTGATGGTACGGGTCCAGGTGGTGTGGTAGCAGTTCAGGATTATGAGGCCTCCTGCTGCACTGTGTGTGTTTCTAGTCCCAGGCTGTCTGAAGCTAGGCCCTGACTCTCTCTTATGGTCCTCACTTGTATGGCAGGTGGTGAGAGCTCTGCTGCGGGGCACCGCTGTATCCACTGCAGTCCCTGGCTCTCCTAAGTGGCTGTGCCTCAAGTGCTGCTGTGGCAGGAGATCTAAAGTCTCCCTGGCCTCCGGTCTTTGCTGCTGGGCTAACAGGTCCCTTGCAGTCACGGACTCAGGTGTCCGGTTCCTCCAGGGTGAACCAGTATGGCTCCACTCCCCCTGCTGCAACTACCCCTTACCTCCAACCCTTGCTCTAGGGTCAGTCACGCAGGTTAGTAGTGATCACTGGTACGGGCTTAGCACTGAAGGAATGTGAACATTAGGCAGCCATGACAAGGCTAAAGGTCTTTAAGCAAGTTGGGAGCCAAGGAGGCAGCATCAGCGTGTATGAACTCGACAGAGTAGACCCCTTTAAGCGTACAAGAGACTAAGCCAGCGAACATTCCGGTCGGCGACAACTCTTCTCCAGAGCATCAAGACGCCAATCTGTTTGCAGTTTCCAGCTTCCCAGGTCAGTCCAACACATCTCAGACATTCAAATCTGAACCATCTTCACACTTCAGGGCACAGCCAGACCCTGCACCTCAGCAACCTCTCTATGCCAATGTCCACATGCAACCCAACATGCCTGTAAGGCACTACACTCCTGACAACTGTGTAGATCCGGCCCCACATACAACAGAGACTGTACACACCAAACCAGTTGCTGGTCTAAATGCCTACGCCACTCCGTACCTTCCCACATTCCTGAAACAAGAAGCTACAAACTATGCAAACAGCGTCACTCAGTCAACGAATGTGCTCCCAAGGTCAGAAAGAACAGACATGTCCGACTTTGTGAGGTACATGATATGCTGAGAACTCATCAACACCGGTCTCACAAGGTTCGCAACCAGCCCAAAAAGTACAGTGCCTTCAAAACCGCAATCAGTGATCTCGGCATTACTGCTGCTGAAAAGCTGGACCTGCTAATCAGGTGGCTAATTCCATGGTCTAGTGAGAGAATCGAGAGACTTAGATATGTTTACATCAGTGACCCAACAACTGTCAACCGCATGGGACAAACTAGAGAAAGGTTTCGGCAGTCCTGAAGCAATTGAAGATGCATTGCTTAAACAACTATATGACTTTCTCCAAAATATTCAGCAAGGATGCTTCAAAATATCAGGAACTCAGCGACCTCCTGTCCGAGCTCCAGCTGGCCAAGACAGGCACATATCTACCTGGCCTCAGGTACCTGCACACTGCTCATGGGGTCAAACCCATTGTCACCAAGTTGCCTTACAATGTCCAAGAAAAGTGGACCACACGAGGGTCATACTACAAGAGACAATACCAAGTCTCCTTCCCTCCATTCTCCTTCTGTCACTTCATCAAGGAGATTGCAGAGTGCAAAAATGACCTCATCTTCTGCTATGAAGAATCCAGCGGCTCTGCGTCATCTCCTAGGTATGAGAGTTCATGCTCTCATGACAGGAACAGGACAGCGGTTCGGAGTCTACAAAAAAGACAGGTTCTGCTTCCACCAACAAGGACTGTGTCATCGCCATCAAGTGTATAGAGTGCGACAGCGCAGACCACGTACAAGCACTCCATCCATCACAACCTGACTCAATGTCTGCATCTTCTCCCACTACAAGCCATGGCGGTGAGAGTACAGGCCAAGCTGCAAACCATCTCACAGTATCTTCCTCATGCACCAAGGTCTGCGGACGAAGTCTACGTGATAACTTCTGCTCGAAGATTTGCCTGGCAAGAGTGTATCCCAAAGGTCATCCAGCGAAGGCAGTCAAGGTGTATGTCAGTCTGGATGACCAGAGCAACAAATCCTTGGCCAGGTCAGAACTCTTCGACTTGCTCAGCTTAAAGGGAAACACCCATCCCTACACCTTGGACACCTGCAGTGGTGTAACAGAAACCACTGGAATAAGGGCCAGTGGCCTCATAATAACTTCTCTCTTCCAAGGAGATAACACTTCCCACACTCGTAGAGTGCAACGAAATACCTTTCAACAGGGAAGAAATCTCAACACCAGAATCGGCTCTTCAGTTTCCTCACCTCAAAGACATAGCCAGTGAGATTCCGGCCCTGGACAACAAGGCAGATATCTTGATTCTCCTCGGCAGAGACTTCATATGACTGCACAAGACACATCTACAAATCTAAGGTCAACTTGATGAACCGTTCGCTCACTGCCTCGAGCTAGGCTGGGTCATCATCGGCGACATCTGTAGTGACTAGACAAAGAAGCCAAGCAATCTTATTTCTTACAAAACCATCATCACGTCAGACGACCACGATGTGTCTCTCCTGCCATACCCACATCACTACTGGGTAAAGGAGAAGTCAAGCAAAACCAAGAGGCAACAACAACTACCTGACAATTCAAATCTGCTTCATTTTTAAAATGACAACCTCGAGTCAACAGCACTCTACAAACTAGTTCAAAGTCTCGCCACCTACAGAGGTTTTCAGGGTCATGAGCATCAAACCCACTGAAGACAACTACAATTACAGGGTAACTCCCTCACCCTCTCCTGCAAAGACTGAGTTGCCAAGTCATCGTACTGGCCGAGTTCAATGCTGTCTGTTGGCACCTGGGCGGTGTAAGTACAAGCATACAATTATCTAACACACTGGTAATGAGAACGCTTGGGATTTGCAGCCTCTAGGATGAGACAGAACATTTTCTTGCTGCATCTTGAGATTGATACAACTCGTGTTAAAATCCCCGGGCTTCTCATGTTAGACTAGGACTTCTGGCTTTAATGTGGCCCAGGAAGGCTCTACACATATGGGTACAGCGTGAGCTGTGATGTCCTGAAGCCATGGCCCATAGTGTGCTTGTGCAGAATCCTCACAGGCCTCTTCAAGCATGGAGAGGCTGAGGGATTTCACAGTGTGAGAGGCCTAGGGATTTCAGCATGAGTTGAAGCGATCTGAAGGTGAGCCGAAGGCCCGATAGGTGATGACAGAGGTGGTCCATAGAGCTGAGCAATAAGGATTTTTTTAAACATGTTGATGGTGTTAAGCAGATCAGAAAAATGGCAGCTAGTGACTGCCATGTTGCTGAACCCATTCGGAAGCTAATTGCTTCAAATTAGGCTATAACCATGTGCAGTGTTTTTTGCTGCAGAATAGAAGCTGCAATTTAAAGTGGCAGAAAATGTCATAAGATTTCAGGAATCTCATGGCCACACTTTTTTTTTCATCATCCAGTGCTTTACTTTGCATTTTGCACAATTATTTCTAGTTGACATTGAGCAGATTTCTCAGGGGTCATTGATTATTTTCCCTACTGGGAACAGGTGCACCTTTCTCTCATTGAGGGCTTGCACAAACGCACTTTATAGTGCGCAGTTTGCACATCTCACTGTTGCTGCTATTGCCAGTCAGTGTACATGCTAACCTACTTGTGCCTTCACTGTTATATTACATTGTTTTTTCAACTAGATTATTGTTGTTATTACACTTTGCATTTGGATGTGCCTTTTTTGTGAAAATGCATTATTATTTTGGGGGAACTACTTCCACCATTTTGGGTTCGTGTTTTTTTGTATGGTTTTGTTTTTATATGTATGTCTCTCGTGTTTAATAAACTTGATGTTGTTTCATTTATGCATTGGTGGTGTGCTGCTGTTTATTTGTCAATTCCTTTTCTCCTGTTTACATATGCTCTTGTTGACAAAGCAGCACCCCCTTCCTGACAGGACTATTATTGCTGGTGGTGCACCCATCCTTTTAATATACACTTTTTTTTTTCTTCGTTATTGAATTTGAGCACTGCAGACTTAAACCATTAAATATTTATGGTAGACAAATCACATGAGTAATCTGCATTAAAAAAAATGCACAAAAAACTAACAAAACTGCACCATGAAAAGCAGCAAAAACACACCAAAACCTGCATTTTGACTGCCAAGAGAGCAGGTTTTGGTGGCAGAAAAAATATGCTGTAAAAACACTGTGTGAGAACATAGCCCTAGTCTTTATGCACCTGCAATTAGGATTTTTCACATTTTTCCCTTGTAGAATCCTTCTACTTTAGAAATATTCTTTAGTTGTCTTAAGTGATGCATGTTTGAGACCTGTGGATTTTGAAGGATATTCCGAGCCCTCAGTCAGTTTTATCGTAAAGGGAACCTGTCAGGTGGTTTATGCCTCCCCAGCTATCACTGTCTGTAGCTGCAGCTTTATAATACTAGTCTAATCATCCCTGTCTGAGCTCATAATGTAATGTGAAAGGTGAAATAAAAGCATTTATACACTTACATTCCTTATGTAATTAGGGAGCCAGTCTCTAGCTTGGAGGACGGAGATTGTTTGGCAGGTTAATAGTTAACATTTCAGCCTTATGTTAGAACATGTTGGGAGACCTGATGTGATGTCATAACCATGTGACTACAATAGGTGGACCTAAGTCCCCAAAGGACATAATAAGTTTGCTGTGTTAGCTCCGCCCACTATGGTCACATGATTGTTACATCACACAGGTCCTTTATTTATCCAAGTTAATAGTGAGTTAACTATTATCCTGCGAGACAGTCTCCCTCATCCAAGGTGTAGACTGAAATGTAAGTGTATAAATGCTTTTTTTCACCTTTTAGATTACACTAAGAGCTCAGACAGGGATGATTATAATAGTATTATGAAGCTGCAGGTACAGACAGTGATAGCTGGGGGTATAAACCATCTGACAGGTTCCCTTTAAAGTAGTTCATTTTGGCTCACTGTCTTCCAGTGATTGCCTACGATGGGAACGTATTCCTATGTTGGAACATTATCTATGCACAGGACGTAGAGAGTGGCAGGTTGCCAGCAGTGTTGTAACAGGAGCGGTAGAGATCAAAGTGAATAATGCTTCTAGAACTTTTTGCACTAATGGGGAAAACGGTAACAATGTTTGGAACTTTTGAATTTCAGGTTCTATATTTCACGATTCACTACTATGTTCAACATGTCCTTCATTTTATAGACAATCAGTTTTGCTATCTTATACATAAATTTGACTTGCAACTATTTAGCATAAGATTAGTTATGCAGATTCTTGTTATGTCACTACTTTGTTACTGTTCTGCTCCTGGTGTTTGAAAATACATTTTTTTTCCTGCATATGCATATGCAAAGCAGGTGTCAAGATTGGAGAAGAAATGGTTCAATGACAATGAAGTAGAGGTGCTGGATTGGCCCCCACAGTCTCCAGACCTCAACCCAATCGAACACTTTTGAGTAGAGATAAAAAAAAAGCTGCATACATTCCAAAGTGAGCAGACCAGTATGCAGCAATATTGGGAACATGTAGAAGAGACCTGGGATCAGATTTTATTCAAGACATGTTTGAATCTGATCAATAGCACATCCAGAAAGATTCAAGCAGTGTCTGAAGAAAATTTAGATTTTTTTTTAGTAACAATGCAGTAATATGGAATCTGCATAGCTAATCATATGATAAATAGTAAATTTATAAATGAAATATACAGGATGATTGTCTATAAAATGAAGGTAGTCTCATGCTCAAAGCTGTACTACATAGGGAAATATGGAGCCTGAAAGTCAAAAGTTCAGAACATTGTAACATTGTAACTGTACTTCATTATGTTCATTTTGTAAAAAGAATTTACTTGTCAGACAATTGCCTGTAGTACTATATATGCTGAATGGAGAACTTTATGAAGGGGGTCCTATTAGTATTCTATTATTTAGGTTTGAGATTCATGTGCCAGTTTAACAAGGATATCAACGGTTTAGTAACAAACAAAATCAGATAGTTTGTTATGCCAGCTTTCTAACTATACGAAGAACTTGAAGACAAGTGGGGTCAAGTTGGCTTTGCTTAGGAGTCAAAGGGTGATTAGAATGTGATTTAGAAAAGATTGATTTTTCAAATGGTAAATATTTAAAAGAGTAAATGGATAAGCTAACATTTTACTAGTTAGATGTAGCATTGAAAAGTGAAAGGAATGCAAGGGACATGGTTGAAGAAGAAGTCAAAAACAAGTATTCTTTTTTTGGTTAGTTTTCTTTTGTTAATTTCTTTTTTTTTTTTGAGTAATGATATGCAATAGGAAATGACAAAGAAACGGGAGGAGATGAGAAATAGTAAAGAAAAAGAAATGCCTTGTAGTGAAGAAAAATTGGGTTGAGATTTAGTGGTGCAAAAAGTATGGGTATAGCTCATATTATATGGGTTGAACTGTTTCAGTGACCAAGAATTTACTGCTGACACAGCTTAACGTTTGAAGGAAGATTGACAGACATTTATACTTTTTAATATATATATAGATTAGTTCCATTTTGACAACCTATTTTCCAAGTTCAATGGTTTACATATGTAAATACCACAAATAAGTGAGTCATTTTTTCAGAACCCTGATCCACATGAGTTTTCCATGGCCACTGGACAGAACTGTGCAGTACAGGACAGTAATGCAAATTTATTCACTAATTTCTATTAAATTAACCTCTCAAAGGCTTTAATAAAAAATACATATACTGTTGTTAATTTGCAAAACAAAGAACAAATAAAAGTAGAGTTGGACTGATCCACAAATAGGGTAGACCACTTGACATTGCATTTGAATTTGCACATGTGTAGCCATTTGTTATATAACACAATAGGCAAAATAATAAATTGGCTACTTGTAATATTCTCATCTGTTCCCAGTCTTGAACCTGTCTCCACCTCTGTCAAACACCGCCAATCTATTCCTTTGGCCGACGATGAGAATGGAGGGATTTAGGCTGAGCTTTAGTTAGGAGAGTGAGTGATGAGACTCACTGTAAATCACTACTGAATATGATGGTGTGAAACGATAAAATAAATTATATGAGAGTTTTAATTGAAAAAGAAATCAAGGAGGATTTAAGAGAAGATGAAAAGCTATAGCATTAGGCAGAGTTCACTTGTGATCAACACTCAATGTTGATTGAGATTGAAATCTAGAAGTCATATACAATTGCATGAGAAGTATCAGAACTGAATACCCAAGGGTCATAAGTACTGTTCTGCTGTAAGACCTACTAGATGACCAGAAGATAGAGAAAATTAGATATCTGCATGTACAAGACTCTCCATTGTGTCTACGAATGTCTATGTGAGTTTTAGAAACCTTTACCTCTGAGCAGTTTCTTTCATTTAGTTATTATTTATGCCACTCTACCCCATTTTACTAAATGGCTAAATAGACCACCCGAAATACACATTTCTGGCATATTTTATGACCCTCTTTAAAGTGCCCCAATAACAGAATTGTCCTCATCCCATCCGGATTCTTGGTTGTATACACTCTTGGTACAATTACATGTAATCATCATAAAAGCATGATTCCTAGTTGGGTCCTTGGAAAATCAGTAAAAATCAGTGTCATACTATTGCTAAATTGTAGAATTTCCCTTTCACTTCCGGAGCTCTGGAGACCTGTCATTACTCAGTCGATATATACCTGTTTTCTCTGCCGGATCTTGCATACAAGGGTGAGATCCATCAAACATCACAAAGGAAAGAATGTTTAGTTTAACTTAGTTGTATGATATATTCACTTTTCTATTATTCATTTTCTTTTCGTCATTATACAAATATACATGCATAGTGAAAAACGTCAGCAAATGTTCATTTTACATATAAGAAAACACAATTTTTACCCACACCTACACATGAGAAAAGGGATAGGAAATACATTTAGAATCATTATGACGAATGTAATGTAAGAGGGAACAAATTATGACTGGACTCTTTAGGATGGGTAAGAAAGATGACAAAATGTCTCACCTTGGTATAGGGGTGTAACCAAGCCTGTTGAGTCACACATAGACATTGCTCATGTGAAAGTCTGGGTAAATTTTGTACATTCTTCATGGAATTTAACAATTCTGGATTATGGAATTAAGGGGATTATAATGGCGCTGGCAAGCAGATAAAAGGTAATTACGTACAATTTTAGTTTCCATTTATAGTTCCTACAATATGAATGGGATACAGGCAATTTAAGTGCTTCTGAATGTTAAAAAAAAAGTCAGAGAAGAGATTGAAAGTGACAAGCTGATATTTGAAGATTTTATTGTACTATATATAAACCAAGGTACGGGAATCCAACTATGAAAATGGAGAAAAGTCTTTGTAATGGAATAGGTACTAATACAAAGGACTTTGTTATCTTTGATATACAAAATGTGATACTATGTAAAATGATGCAAAAAAGAAAGTAGGTAGCTCACCACATCTGATATTGTAGGAGGATGTCAGTATTCTCCAGGTACATGGAGAAGTTGCTGGTGGACAAATTCAGAACAATAGAAAAGGACAAGGAAAAAGACTTCAGCAATCGACTCCACTCCGGATGTATTAAAATGTAAAATAGTACTCACAAATGAAAACTGCAAATATTACCATAATAGCAAACATTTTTGGGTTGATTTTATGTCATACCAACAAATCTGCCCACCAGAGAATGCCTCCACTCTTCCCGAGGTCATCCCTGAACCACGCCTGAAATGTTCACTGTTGGGAAGAGTTTACATAAACCTCACTTCGTTTTGGCTCAAGAATCCTGGAAGTCTTAGACAGCCGACAATTATGTATCACTCTAGAGCAGGGGTAGGGAACTCAAGGCCTCAAGAGCCACACACGGTGCAATATTTTCAAGATTTCAAGATAGTATTGCACAGGGGTTGGAATGATCACCACTGCAGGTGATTATGTTATCACCTGTGCAATACTAAGGAAACCCTGAAAGCCTGACCTGTGTGCAGCTCTCGAGGTCTGCGCTAGAGCAGTGTTATTCCCAGTTGTCTTGACTCCCACGTTATCTTGGCAATCAATTCCTTTTCCTTTTTTTTAAATAAAAAAGCACTCAAAGAAGACTCAACTCATCCACATCATATTTTAGCATACTTATCATGGCTGCCTGGTGCTCATAAATACGTTTCAACTCCTTCACTACATGTGACATGCTCAACAGACTCGTCATAGTGATCATGCGTGCACATAGCTCCTGGCTTACGTGATAACTGTCACTGCTAGGGCTGGTCCCCGCGCAGTCCCTGACTTTTTAAGCCCTAAATGATGTGAACAATAGCTTTTGCAGCACTTAGGAGGCTGACGGCTCCCTCTCCCACCTAAACAGGACTCGATCATTGCCATAGAAACTAGAGGTCAAATAATAACCTCTGGGTTTGCCAACTGTAGTGGACTGTTACCAAGAGCATGGTTGAAAAGACATTATAACAGCAATCAGACCAATAAAAGTAAAAGTCTTTAAAGAGACTAAGTAAATAAAAGTAAAAAAAAAATATATAAAACTGTTTTTAACAAAATAAAAAAATTGAAAGATAAATAATACTATCCCAATAAATACATATAGTTATGTAAAAGCAAGAATAAACAAAATAGTACACATATTTGGTATCGCTGCATCTGGAAAAATCAATTTATAAAATTGTGCTCACCACACCTCTAAATAAATTCCTGTAGAGGTGTAGTTTCCAAAATGGGGTCACTTAGGAGGGATTTCCGAAGTTTAGGCACATCAGGGGCTCTCCAAATGGGACATGATGTCTGCTAATGATTCCAGCCAATTTTGCACTCCAAAAATCAAATGGCGCTCCTTCCTTTTGAGCCCTGCTGTGTTCCCAAACAGTAGTTTTTCACCACATATGAGGTATTGGTAAACTCAGGAGAAATTGCATAACAAATTGTATGGTTCATGTTCTTCTGTTAGTCTTATGAAAATAAAAAAATTGGGGTAAAAGCAACATTTTTGTGGAAAATTTGTCTTTTTTTTACTTTGAGGGCTCAATTATGTGAGAGTTTCATCGGTCGCAGGGAGGGGGTACGAAGGTGGACTATGGCTGCACTGTTTTGCGCGTTAGCGCTTCAAAGGGCCTTGTGTCATAGAACCCATTGAAGTGCTAACGCGCGAAATAGTGAAACTGTAGTCTGCCTCCACACCCCCTTCCTGCAACCGATGTAACCCTCACAATCGAGTTAAAGTCTGCACTAAACAGAAGACCAGTGAATGCCATCTATCATTTTTCTTCAGCTACATACTGTCTTATAGAATAGATAAGGTATTTCTCACCTGGGTGGGTTGTAAGAGAGTCACAACCACTATCATCGCACATGATCTCAAGTGATGTCTAGTATTCACGGCTTGCAGCAGTTCCCGATCAGTAGAAATCTAAGGAAATATAAAAACAGAAATTGGGTGTATATACTGTTCTACCGTTAATAGTAAGGTCAATAAAATTGCTACAAAAATAAATTTGTATAATTATAATGTATGATCTTTATCTCTATGTGTTTTGGGGTCTAAATGTCCCTTCTTCAGGAAAAAAAATCACAAGATGTAAGATGTACAGTTGTGTGACTCTCACAGAATACCTAGGAAACATCGAATTTGAGGTCTCCAAGACAAACTACCATTGTTGAGCAGATACGAAGCCTATGTCTAAATCTCAATCCTGTTTTAGAATCATAGAATGGTAGTGTTGGAAGGGACCTCCTGGATCACATCTGGTTCAACCCCCTCTTGACTGTTCATGGGATAGCCTATAGTGATGAGTGAGTACTAAAATGCTCGGGTGCTCGATGCTCGGGCCGAGCATCCCAAGATACTCGTGTACTCGGCCCGAGCACCGAGCCCAATGTTATCCTATGGGAGACCCGAGTATTTTTATGAAATGACTGCCGGCAGCATGTAGAAACCCTAAAAATGTCACAAAAGTCTCAGAAGAGTGCTCAAATGACATGGCAACACAATGGGGAAGACCCCTGTAAGCATTTCTCACTCAAAAGTCACAGCTGTGAACAATGTTGTCCGAGTTTCACGCCAATTTTACGGAGTCACCAGAAAACCTTCCAAAATGACACCAAAATGAATATTCAGGGTGGAAATGTTAAGGGCACATACCCAATAGTGAGATACAGCTGGTGTATGTTACTTTTTGTGATTACATGGAAGATTTTACGTGAAAACATTGTGCGGCACTCCGATGTCCCTGAGAAGAGACGTACATGAAGGCCTCTTGACATAATGTGCCCATTTTCAGGAAGTGGGTCTATTGTATTATTTTCCTTTGCCAAGGCAGTCCAAAATTGGGAGGTTCACCAATGCCCCTGGATAGAGACGTGCATGAGGGCCTGCAAACCTGAAGTGCCCATTGTAAGGAAGTGGGTGTATTGTAGTATAGCCCTTTGGCAGGGCAGCCAAAAATTGGGAGGCTCCACATTGTCCCTGGATAGAGACGTGCATGAGGGCCTGTAAACCTGAAGTGGGTGTATTGGAGTATAGCCCTTTAGCAGGGCAGCCAAAAATTGGGAGGTTCCACATTGTCCCTGGATACAGATGTGCATGAGGGCCTGTAAACCTGAAGTGGGTGTATTGTAGTATTGCCCTTTGGCAGGGCAGCCAAAAATTGGGAGACTCCACATTGTCCCTGGATAGAGACGTGCAAGAGGGCCTGTAAACCTGAAGTGGGTGTATTGTAGTATTGCCCTTTGGCAGGGCAGCCAAAAATTGGGAGGCTCCACATTGTCCCTGGATACAGACGTGCAGTAGGGCCTGTAAACCTGAAGTGGGTGTCTTGGAGTATAGCCCTTTGGCAGGGCAGTCAAAAATTGGGAGGCTCCACATTGTTCCTGGATACAGACGTGCATGAGGGCCTGTAAACCTGAAGTGGGTGTATTGTAGTATTGCCCTTTGGCAGGGCAGCCAAAAATTGGGAGGCTCCACATTGTCCCTGGATAGAGACGTGCAGGAGGGCCTGTAAACCTGAAGTGGGTGTATTGGAGTATAGCCCTTTGGCAGGGCTGCCAAAAATTGGGAGGCACCACATTGTCCCTGGATAGAGACGTGCAGTAGGGCCTGTATACCTGAAGTGGGTGTCTTGGAGTATAGCCCTTTGGCAGGGCAGCCAAAAATTGGGAGGCTCCACATTGTCCCTGGATACAGACATGCATGAGGGCCTGTAAACCTAAAGTGGGTGTATTGTAGTATTGCCCTTTGGCAGGGCAGCCAAAAATTGGGAGCCTCCACATTGTCCCTGGATAGAGACGTGCATGAGGGCCTCAAAACATTTTTTTCCATTGAAAAGGAGCGGGTCTCCTGTCGTTGTAATGCCCATTCTAAAAGAATGAGCGAAAAAATTTACCACTGGGGGTATACCTGAAACAACAGCCTAACTATTGTAACGGTCATCATGGTGGCACATGAGGAGAAGGAGGAGCACTCCAGCGATTAGCCACAGTCCAGAAGTGTGTACCCATGGGTGAGTGTTGGTACATGGCAAATTCCCATAACAAAATTTTAATTCCGCTGTCATTTGTTGGTGGTGTGGTGAAGTCTGGCCCAATCCAACCCTTGTTCATCTTGATCAGAGTCAGCCTGTCAGCATTTTCAGTTGACAGGCGGGTGCGTTTATCAGTAATGATTCCACCTGCGGCACTGAAAACACGCTCTGACAAAACGCTGGCGGCAGGGCAGGCCAGGACTTACAAGGCGTAGAGAGCCAATTCATGCCACGTGTCCAGCTTGGAGACCCAATAATTGTAAAGCACAGAGGAATGTCGCAGTACAGTTGTTCGATCTGCAAGGTACTCCTTCAGCATCTGGCCAAACTTAGCATTTCTTGTGGCACTACCCCGCACCTCAGGGGCTGTGGTACGTGAGGGGCTGAGAAAACTGTCCCACATCGTAAAGACTGTTCCCCTACCTCTGGCGGATTGGACTTGTGCCCCTCTCGGCCGTACGCCTTGGTTGTCCACCGATTCCTGACCTATGCCGCTTGCGTTTTGTGAGGGGAATGCTTTGCCTACTTCCGTGACTATGGCCTTCTGGAACTGCTCCATTTTGGCTGACCTCTCCGCCTCAGGAATGAGAGACATAAAGTTCTCCTTGTAGCGTGGGTCTAAGAGTGTTGCCAACCAGTACTGATTGTCGGCCAGGATGTTCTGAACGCGAGGGTCACGAGCCAGGCAGCTTACCATAAAGTCTGCCATGTGCGCCAGACTCTTAACAGCCATCACTTCAGTATCCAGACCAACACGATGACTGAACATGCTGTCCTCCTCCTCCTCCTCCTCCTCATCTCCCCTGTCCTCTGGCCAGCCACGCTGAAGCGAGGGTATGACTGGTGTGCATGTCATATCCTCAATTTGGCCAGAGAGTTGCTCCATGTCTTCATCCTCCTCCTCCTCCTCGTCATAGTCCTCCACTGCACGTTGTGATGAGATGAGGCAGGGCTGTGTGTTATCACCCACACCCACTACTGTTTCTTGCTCAAACTCATCGCGCTCCGCCTGCAATGCATCCTCTTTGTTTTTCAGCAGAGACCGTTTTGGAAGGCAGAGTAGCGGTATGGTGACGCTAATAATGGCGTCATCACCGCTCATCATCTTGGTGGAGTCCTCAAAGTTTTGGAGGACGGTACATAGGTCCGACATCCATCTCCACTCCTCAGGTGTTATGTGTGGAGTTTGACCCATTTCCCGACGGCTTAGGTGATGCAGGTACTCAACAACTGCCCTCTTCTGCTCACATATCCTGATCAACATGTGCAGAGTTGAATTCCAACTCGTGGGGACATCACACACCAGTCTGTGGGCCGGAAGACGCAAACGGCGCTGAAAGCCGGCAAGGCTGGCTGAAGCAGCAGGTGACTTGCGAAAATGTGCAGACAGGCGGCAAACTTTTACCAGCAGATCAGACAGCTCTGGGTATGACTTTATAAACCGCTGAACCACCAGGTTGAGCACATAGGCCACGCAGGGAACATGCGTCAGCTGGCTTCGCCTCAAAGCTGCCACCAGGTTCCGGCCATTGTCACACACGACCTTTCCTGGCTTTAGGTTCAGAGGTGTGAGCCAGTGATCTGCCTGCTGTTTCAGAGCTGTCCACACCTCTTCTGCATTGTGGGGTTTGTCACCTATGCATATTAGCTTCAGCACAGCCTGTTGCCGCTTAGCAGAGGCAGTGCTACAGTGCTTCCAGCTTGGGACTGGTGTGGAGGGTAAAGTGGATGAGGATGCGCAGGAGGAGGAGGAGGAGGAGGCTGAGGAGCATGACATTCCAGAGCTGTAGACTCTGGGTGAAACCATGACTGAGGTAGGGCCTGCAATCCTTGGTGTGGGAAGGACGTGTTCCGTCCATCGCTCAGACCGGATCCCAGCTTCCACAATATTAACCCAGTGTGCCGTCAAGGAGATGTAGCGGCCTTGCCCACAAGCACTTGTCCACGTGTCTGTGGTTAGGTGGACTTTGGCTGAAACAGCGTTGTTCAGGGCACGTGTGATGCATTGTGACATGTGGTTATGCAAAGCGGGGACGGCACATCTGGAGAAATAGTGGCGGCTGGGGACCGAGTAACGTGGCACAGCAGCCACCATCAGGTAACGGAATGCTTCCGTCTCCACCAGCCGGAAAGGTAAAATTTCTAGCGCAAGCAGTCGCGAAATGTGATAATTTAGGACTGTGGCATGTGGGGCGTTGGCAGCGTATTTGCGCCTACGTTCAAAGGTTTGCTGAATGGATAATTGAACGCTGCACTGGGAAAGGACGTGCTTGATGGTGGTGTTATTTGTGCGTGGACAACGTCAGGTGCAGGGCCGGAGGCTTGTTCGCGGCCAGCATGGACAGGGGATTGGCTCGCACGCACAACATGCGAAGACGTAGCAGTGAAATCAGCAAGCACCCCTCCTCGACTCGGTTGTACTTCCCACAAACTCGGGTGCTTGGCTGACATGTGCCTGATCATGCTGGTGGTGGTCAGGCTGCTAGTTTTCGTACCCCTGCTGATGCTGGCATGGCAGGTGTTGCAAATGGCCTTTTTAGAGTCATCTGGAGCCAACTTAAAAAACTGCCAGACTCGGGAAGACCCAACATTTGCACAGGCAATGTTGTTCCGTGGAACGGTTGCCTGCCTTCTGCCTGCGGACACGACCCTGCTTCTTACTGCCTGTTGGGATGCTACGCCTCCCTCCCCCTGTGCACTGCTGTCCTCGCTCTACATATCCTCCTGCCAGGTTGGGTCAGCTACTGGATCATCCTCCACGTCGTCTTCCTCTTCCGCACCCTGATCCTCCTCCTGACTTCCTGACAATTGTGTCTCATCATCGTCCACCCCTTGTTGAGACACTTTGCCAAGGTTCCCTTCGTGAGAACTTGGCTGCTCAAATATTTGGGCATCTGTACATACCATCTCATCACCCACTTCAACAGGAGCTGGAGAGAGGCCAGACTGTGCGAATGGATACGTGAACAGCTCTTCTGAGTGTCCTTTTTTTTTTTAATCAGATAGTTTTTATTAAAACTTTTCAACAACAATACAGAAAGAAATGCATTGCATTAAATCCCCCCCCCCCTTCCCACCACCACCATCCCTCCCTTCCCCCCTCCGGTCCAGTGGGTCAGTATTCCTCAACAAAGATAGTAGTGCAAATATGGATATACCATGTACCCAAGATGTTCCAAAAATCCGCATAACACATCTCCCAACTTAAAGAAATAACTCAGTCCAAAAGCAATTAATTAACAGTTGGCAGCCCCTGAAGGTCCATTCAGCCCTTCCATATTTTCTCAAATACCCTCGATCTGTCCCGTTTGAGGTATATAGCTTTTTTCCTACTCACGGTCAGATTCATGCTACAGATATACTCTTTGTGAGAGGGTACCATATCAGATATCCAATGAGCCGCTATTAATTTTCTGGCAGCAAACAACATCCTAGCCACTGCTATATGCGAATAGTCATCTCCCCCTACATCCTCTGTACAGCCAAGGACACAGACAATCGGGTCTCTGGGGATGTCCAGCTCCGTTGCCCCCCGGATCAAGTGGAGTACCATAATCCCAAAAATCTGGAGGCGCGGGCACGTCCAAAACATGTGGAGAATGTCCGCGTCCTCATATGAACATTTGGGGCAACATGAGTCCCGTATCAGGCCTAAATCATGAAGCCACTTAGGCGTCCTGTATACCCTATAAAGGATATACAGTTGAGAGAGGCGTCTGGGCTCATTGAGCGACAGCCGTTGTATCATACTCATGATCGACTCCCAGCGTTCAGCTGTTATACCCTCTATTTGCTGTTCCCATTTGTCCAGTGCCCGTATCGGGTGTTTTAACAGAGCCATTGCCAAGAGGTATCCGTATACAAAGGAAATTATGCCTTTATTGGAGGTTTGCGCGCCAATCATGGTGATAGCAGTATCATGACGTATGTCCATACAATGCGTTCGAGCCTGCGCCATGTAGGCATGTCGCACCTGCAAATACCGGTAGAACGAGGAGTGTGGGAGCGAAAATTCACTCTGCAAGGTTTCAAATGTTTTAAAGACTCCCCGTTCCACCAGCTGAGAGAGCCACCAAATGCCCACATGTCGCCACTGCGCGAATCCCCTCACCGCCTGTAGGTGCGGCAGATGAGGGTTGTTACAAATGGGGGTATAACCGTGTAAAACCAGTGATGCCTCTCAGCCTTTTCAATTTTTCCCATACTTTAATCATGAGTAGCACCGTGGGGAGCCTGTGGGCCCAGGGTCGAAGGGTTCCAGCTTCTAATTTCGCCAGCAGCGGTCCTCGCCCCCCCAGAAACTGAAGGATACCCTTTCCTCCCCCCTGCCCCGCAACTGAGTGCTCCGCGCCCCCGGTCAAATGCTGACACTGTGAGGACAGAAAATACAGCCAAAGGTTGGGCAAGGCCAGCCCCCCTTCCTCCTTACCCCTCTGCAGGTGTTCCAATTTTATCCGTGCTCCCTTTTTCCCCCAAATAAGCTCCCTGAATAAGGCGTTAATTTTAAAAAATCTATTCTGCGGAAGCCAAATTGGGGAATTATGAAGGACGTACAAAAGCTGAGGCATGATCACCATCTTCAGCAGGTTCACCCCCCCCCACCACCGAGAGGTGTAGCTTGGTCCAGGCCTTAATCTTCTGCTTAATCGTAGACATTAGAGGTGTAAGGTTTAAACGCTCATAGTCAGAAATGTCGCCCGATATATTAATGCCCAGGTATTTGAAGCTGTTTACGACTGGCACGTGGGGTATGTCAAGGACTGTGGGATCTATCGGCCAAACCACTGACTTTTCCCAATTTACGGTCAACCCCGAAACGGCCCCAAACTGTGTAAGGAGCGACATGGTATTGCGAAGTGAAGTATCAGGGTCAGCTAAAAACAACAGAAGGTCATCCGCATAGAGGGCCACCTTCTCCTCCAGCTCGCCATATCGAAATCCCTCAATATCCGGAGCACGTCTTATCCTTGAAGCCAAGGGCTCAATAGCCAGGGCGAAAAGCAGCGGGGACAGCGGGCAGCCCTGCCTCGTACCTCTCTGAAGAGGAAAGTACCCAGACAGTGAACCATTGGCCCGTATCCGTGCCTGTGACTGAGAGTACGAGAGCCTGATCCAGCAAATAAAGCCAGGTCCAAAGCCCATGCCCTCCAGTACTGCAAAAAGGTACGGCCACTCCACGCTGTCAAATGCCTTGGCGGCATCCAAAGACAGGACTACCCGCCGCCCCACATTATCCGCCTCAACCTGCATATTTAAAAACAATCTACGAATATTCAGAGCCGTTCACTTACGGGGCATAAAACCAGTCTGATCCAGGTGCACCAACGACTCCACCACCTTTGAAAGGCGTATAGCCAACACCTTCGCCAGAAGCTTGATGTCTGCTGTCAGGAGGGAAATAGGCCTATAGGAAGCTGGAGAAGCAGGATCTTTATCTTTCTTAGGCAAAACAGTAATAATTGCCTCCCGCATAGATGGAGGCAGGGTCCCTCGCGTGAGACTGTCATTAAACGTGTCTAGCAATACTGGGAGTAGGACTGTTTTATACGCCTTATAAACTTCCACCGGTAAGCCGTCCACCCCTGGAGTTTTGCCATTCGTCATAGTGCCTAAAGCCCCCTCCAACTCCTCCAGACCCAAAGGTTCATCCAGCAAAGCCCTGTCCGCGTCCATGAGTCGTGGAAGGCCAGCAGCCCCTATAAAGCCAGCAAGCTCGTCTGCAGATCCCCCCGCATGAGAGGAATAAATGTCAGTGTAGAATAGTTCCAGCGTATTAAGAATATCAGGAGTATCCGTAACTAATGACCCGTCTTCCCTTCGAAGTCCCGCTATGAATGACGACCCTCTCTGTGCTGACGTGATGACCGAAAGCAGATGTCCCACACTCACTGCACTCTCATAATACTGGATCGACTGAAACATACGTTTCTGCGCCGCCGTTTCCAGAGTCAGTTAATTCACACGGGTCTGAGCCTCCTTAAGTCTCCGTTGTGTAGAGGGGGTGAACCACACCGACAAGGCCTCCTCTGCAGCCTCCAAGTCCCGCAGCAGAAGTTCCGAGTTAGTTCTAGTGCTAGACCTGATCTTAGAGATTTCACAGATATACATGCCTCGCAAGTACGCCTTCAAAGACTCCCAGACTACCAGGCTTGATGTCGTGTTTATATTAAAAGAAAGGAATTCCTGCAGTTCAGAGGCAAAATGACCCACCCTGTCCACTAGCTGCATCCAGAATGGGTTCAATCGCCATAGGGGCCTTTCCCCGGTTGCATGCACCCCCCCCCCCCCTAATCTTAACAAGTATAGGAGAGTGGTCCGATACCGTTCTTTGTAAATATTTAGCATACACAACCCTTCCCAACATAGGATCATTCCCCAAGGCTAAATCTATACGGGAGAGGGAGGAGAATGTAGAAGAGAAACACGAGTATTGGTATACCTCAGGGTTGTAACACCTCCATAAGTCAGTTAGTGCCAACTCGCGTATAAGCATCACAAAAGGCGTACAGTTACCTCCTGACTTTATTGGTGCGTGATTTCCCCTATCCCAATGAGTGTCAATTATGTTGTTAAAGTCACCCACCCATAAACACGGGACCCCTTGAAAAACCCTCAGAATATTCATTATACGATACAGAGAATTACTGCTATATGGCGGGGGGGATGTAGATAGATACAAGCACCAGAGAAACAGCATATAAAGTACAATGTAGAACAACAAATCGGCCTTCATCGTCTTCCACCACCCGTCTACACTCAAACCGAGCATCTCGTCTGACCAGGATGCTAACCCCTCTAGAAAACTGTGAATGTGTAGAGTGGTATCCTGCCTGTATCCATCTCTTGTCTAAAATATCGAGCTTCTCACTGGTAAGGTGCGTTTCCTGTAAGCAGACCACTGTTGGCTTGTGTTCTGAAATAAAAGAAAAAATCGCCTGCCTCTTGACTGGAGATTTCAGTCCCCTAACATTCCAGCTAAGGACTATGATGTCTCCCATATCTATAGAGTAAAAGAGGTATCAATCCTCGTTGATGGCTCCTGGACATGTACAGGTTAACACGTGCAATAGTAGCAAAGGACCTAACTTCCCTCCCCCCCTCTCCCATCCCCTGAACAAAACACCCCAACACTAGTCGTGCCATGTAATTCCCGGAAGGGCAAACGTTGACCCCTAAATAAAGAGCCAACTAGGCACCGGGCGTCTCACTCCTCGCCGCTATGCCCCCACTTGCCAGGGTACCACCCCACAGCACAAAGTAAGCATCAGGACATGTACTGAAAACCATACATTTGCGAGCCCGTATCATCAACCACGATCCGCTCCCCCCTTCCCCAAATGCTGTTCATTGATGTCCAGCCACTCCGCAGCGGCCTCTGCCTCCAGAAAGAAATGAGTCTTATTCTCGGCCTCCACCTGCAATTTGGCCGGGAATATCATGGAGTACTTGACACCAAGCACTCGTAGCCTCTTTTTGACATCAGTAAATTTTGCTCTCATTTTCTGCACTTTCGGCGAAAAATCCGGGTAAAAGGAGACTCTGGATCCCTCAATGGTCACATCATGATGTTCTCTGGAAAACCTGAGGATAATGTCTCTGTCCTTATAGTTAAGGAGTTTGGCCAATATAGGTCGTGGTAGGTGGCCAGGAGGAGGGGGGCGAGCAGGGACCCTGTGAGCACGTTCCACCGCATATAGGTGAGTCAGGGTGTCTGAACCAACTACACCTTTAATCCAATCCTCCACAAAGGCTGTAGGGTCTCTGCCCTCACATCTCTCCGGTACACACACTATACGCACATTGTTGGTTCTAAGCCTGTTCTCCAGGTCATCCGTCTTAGTCCATAGGGCATCCACATCCTTCCCTGTCTCCTTATGATATTGCAGGGATTTAGTGACTTTAGCCTCTACAGTATCGACCCTGCGTTCCAGCTGCCCAGTTCTGTCTTTTACTGTATGTAAGTCATGCTTGACTGTCTGCATAGATTCTTGCAGAAATCCCAACTGAGTGAGTACATTAGAGATAGCAGACCCACATTGCATAACTGCCATTAGAACGTCTTTTATAGTGGGCTCAGCAGGGACATGTAGCTGCAGTGATGTTAACTGCTTTCTGTTTTGCTCCACCAGCTCTCCCCAGCTGGCTAGGGGCTCCTGGGTCTCCTGCCCTCCAGTGTCATTAATGTCCTCCTCCCCCTCCTCGCTCATCCCGGACCCTGTACCTTCTCCTCCAGCATCAGTGTTGTCTCCTGGGGATGGCTGGGATCCTCTCTCTATCTCCTCCACTCTTGCAAACTGCCTCAGCCTGGCCACCATCTCGTTTCTGGCTGCACTGTTGGAGACCGCCTCCTCCACAGCCTGTGCTGAGGCTGCAGCACCATTTTGGGAGCAGATGGCCATCTCCCCTGCCGTCTTTCTGACAGCTTTTTTCGGCATCCCAGCGGGGTAAGAGCTGTACCGCCGGCTTCAGATTGTGCCCACAGACCTTATGGTACTATACCGGTAAGTTAACAGCCGTGTTGTGGGGAACAGCGGCTGAATTTAGACCGGTAGTGCAGGAGCTCTGTGGATGCACGTCCTCCTCACATGCTGCTTGGCCACGCCTACTTCCGAGTGTCCTAGTCTGGGATCAGTAATGTCCGTGGACGTGTACTCGGCCTGGTGGTAGGAAGGAGGATCAGGTAGGGAAATGTGCGGTGCAGTATCACGGCTACTGACACTTGACTGTGTGGAAGACAGGGTGTTTGTGGAGGTGCCCATCTGACTTGAAGCATTATCCGCTATCCAAGTAACAACCTGTTGACACTGGTCTTGGTTCAAGAATTTGGGACAGGATGTGCGAGCGAGTAGATGTGCCACTTTGTTGTTGCGAAAATAGTGCTTGCACACGACCTCGGCCTCTGCCTGCACCACCATCACGTCCACTTCCTTGTTCCTTGTCAACGCCCTTGCGCATATTTCCTGTATACAGCTACAACAGTCTGGTGACTGTTCTGGTCACAGGAAAGCTGGATTTTAGACCATGCCTGTATACAGCTAGTCAATTTTAACAGTCTGGTGACTGTTCTGGTCACAGGAAAGCTGGATTTTAGACCCTGTCTGTGTACAGCTAGTCAATTTTAACAGTCTGGTGACTGTTCTGGTCACAGGAAAGCTGGATTTTAGACCCTGCCTGTGTACAGCTAGTCAATTTTGACAGTCTGGTGACTGTTCTGGTCACAGGAAAGCTGGATTTTAGACCCTGCCTGTATACAGCTAGTCAATTTTAACAGTCTGGTGACTGTTCTGGTCACAGGAAAGCTGGATTTTAGACCCTGTCTGTATACAACTAGTCAATTTTGACAGTCTGGTGACTGTTCTGGTCACAGGAAAGCTGGATTTTAGACCCTGCCTGTATACAGCTAGTCAATTTTAACAGTCTGGTGACAGTTCTGGTCACAGGAAAGCTGGATTTTATACCCTGCCTGTATACAGCTAGTCAATTTTGACAGTCTGGTGACTGTTCTGGTCACAGGAAAGCTGGATTTTAGACCCTGCCTGTATACAGCTAGTCAATTTTAACAGTCTGGTGACTGTTCTGGTCACAGGAAAGCTGGGTTTTAGACCCTGCCTGTATACAGCTAGTCAATTTTAACAGTCTGGTGACTGTTCTGGTCACAGGAAAGCTGGATTTTAGACCCTGCCAGTATACAGCTAGTCAATTTTAACAGTCTGGTGACTGTTCTGGTCACAGGAAAGCTGGGTTTTAGACCCTGCCTGTATACAGCTAGTCAATTTTAACAGTCTGGTGACTGTTCTGGTCACAGGAAAGCTGGATTTTAGACCCTGCTAGTATACAGCTATTCAGCTCCAACAGTCTCCTGAGGACTGTTCTGGTCACTGTAAAGCTTGGACTCAGATCTGGATCACCCTGCCTATATCCTCCTAGATTAGTCCTGAGAAGAACTGTTGTGGTCAGCAGCAGTTTGCAGCCCTGCTCCGGATCTACCTATGAGGGCCGCAAATCTGTCCCTAAGCAGCAGCAGACACTCTCCCTACACTCACTGTCTGGATGGCTGTGTGCAGAGCACATCGTGGCCGGGTCTTATAAAGGCTCGGGTCACGCTGTGCGGGCCGGCCAATCACTGCAATGCCACAACTAACAGGGCTGTGGCATTGCAGTGGTCTGCCAGCCAATCCCTTCATGTGGGCTGGCTCTCTAAAGAGCGCCAACATGCAGAGATGAGGACCACGAGCACAGCACGAGTATCGCGAGATTACTCGGTGCTCGCCGAGTAGCCCGAGTACAGTGATACTCGTGCGAGTACCGAGTAGCGCAGAGCATACTCGCTCATCACTAATAGCCTAGTACTTCTATATTTTGTATTTACTTAACATTTAATAATAATATATGTGAACCTTTTTTTCTTAAAGGGAACCTGTCAGGTCGATTTAGGCTCCAAAGCTATGACTACCTGTCACTACAGCTTCCAAGCACATCCCTAACCCTAACCATCCCTGTGTGCCCTAACAGTGTCCTATATTGGATTTACAAAATGAGTTTGATACTCACATATTCCCTAACTGCAGCATCTAGTCTCCGCTGTGTGGAGACTGACTGGGCGTTCTCCTGGCCTCCGTCTCCCCTCCTGGCTGTGGTTAGCATGCCTTACTGGGCGTCAGAAGAGAAGTACCTTGTGTGCTCCCTACTCTATTTGAAGGTCCCGCCTTTGTTTAGGCCGCCGACGCTGGTACGTGATGTCAGCATCTGCGCTTTGCACCGCCATCCTATTTAATTTTGCCACCTCTTTGAATGAGAGAGCAGAGTTATCAGAGGGCCAAAAATTCTCATAGACAAGATCTCTTGCAATATCGCAATAGATGTATGGTAAGTGGCGATGATAAAATACGGTTCAATGGCACATTCAACCAGGAATGGGAAACAATGAGGAATATCATTTCATCCCATTGGTCCATACTGAAAAGCGACCCGGTCTTGGCTGCAACTATTTCCGATGTGCCTTTGATGACTGCACAGTGTGCAAAGAACCTTAAAGACTTACTTGTAAATAGCCACTATGTGCCTGAGAAAAAGTTGCCTTTTTGTCAATGTAAACAGTGACTTAGCTGTTTTCCCTGTGGCGACTGCTCTGCCTGCCCCAATGTCCTTCGCATTTCTTCCTTTCACTCGAGTGACAGAAGTAGGATGTATGACATCAAACATTATATATCATGTAGCACCACACATGTTGTTTATTTTGCAACATGTGGGTGCTCCTTAATCTATGTAGGGCTAACATCACGTGAATTACGAACAAGAGTGAGGGAGCATGTGAGGGGCAGTGAGGTGGCAAGAGCAGTCGACAATTTACCAGTACTCAAAAACCCTGCCTAGACATTTTAAGATCCATCACAATTGTGATGCTAGTAGTCTTAAGATGAGGGGAATTGATGTAATCCACGCTGGCATTAGGGGGGGCAACCTCAAAGGTATGTTGGCCAGATGTGAGGCCAAATGGATTTCTACCCTTGATACCCTGATCCCCAGGGGACTAAATGAGGTGATTAGTTACGCTCCATTTTTGTAATATATTGGCCATCCTCAACATCTGTGACCTGCTTCACCTGACCCATAGTGTTTTGTCTGTGTGATATGTGTTTTCATGTGAGCAAATGTTTTCTGCCCATATAGAGCTGTGGATACACCACTGGTCAACTTTTGGAGCATTGATGATGATCTATCACCTGTTCAGATTAACAGCTACAACAGAGCGGATTGCCACCGGAAATGATATATGGACTCCCTAAACCTCTTCAAAATAAGGACTCTTGAGTATTACTAATGTTTTTAGTTATTATGAGGAGCGGGAAATTAAGATTTCTCATGTTTTGTGGCTCTCCCTTTATGTGTCCCTTTATGTATTTAGGTTCCGAGCCCCGCTGTGCACATGCGTGCTGGCACCCACTACTCTGGTCTTCTTACCAGCATCCTTCACGGCAGTGCGCACGCCCAGAGACCATGGCAACTGACAAACTCCAGAGGCATGATTGCGACGCACTTCCGGGACGCCGGAGGAACTTCCGGTGACGCGGTCTTGTCTGCTGCACATGCGCAGCTGATAACTGGTGATTCGGACCCACTTCAGTTGACAGCAATAATCAAGTGCTCTGTTTACAATTTAAGACCGTAGCCGCAGGGTGCATAAAAGGCTCTCTCCCTGCGTGCGTAAGAGGTAGTTTGTGTGTTGGCATCCTGTATGTCCTGAGTCCGGTAACCTCTGATCTCTAAGCAGAGGACCTCATGGGCAATATGACTGACCTTTTACTTGTTTTATGGAAAAGTGTTTCCAAGTCAGTAATGTTGTACTATTATTACTGCCCAGAATGTACGGGTCCAATTGTCTCTTGGCTGACTTGCAATCAGTAGTTATCAATGGCTATAATGTATATGTAGGTTGATAATGTATGCACACAGAGCCATGTACAACATTTGACCTGGGATATTTATAATGACAATTATGTACAAAACTGAGATAATTAGATATGATGATACAATTCTTTGGGTCAAAAAAACGAGAATTTTTGGTACTGTGTTGAGATTAAACTAATCTGCATATATTTAGTGGTAACCCATTGATGAAGAAACTAGGTGGACTCTTTTTTTTGTTTGTTTTTTGTTTATAACCATCTTTATTGAACATAAAGAGATACAAAAATACCAGCGGAGGATTTAATGTTGTCTGTAGAGCACTTTGTGTCTTATTTTTGTTATATGTCATGTAATTGTAATTTATGGTTTTCATACATCACTGTAAAGATTTTGTATAAATAAAAACTTTTGATGGAGTTTTGTGCAAAACTTCGACTGTTTCTCCTTGTTATTAAAGTGTTTATTTGGAGGTGCTATGCATAGGTTTCTAAAAAATCTAAGATGTTAAGGTTGAACTATATGTTTATGCCCAATGATGGGGTAGAGCATAAGTCAATTCGAGAAATTCCCTGCCTTTCCTATCTACATCTACTAGTTCAGGTTTAAATTCACAAATAAAGTGATGTAAAGTCTTGAAAAAAAAGAATAAAAACAGTAACCTTTATTCAAGAACAAATGAAATCACATTATGAGCCTATAGCAGGAAAGGGCACAGCACACCAGAATAATGTGTGGTGTGTACACAAGTGTAACGCAAATTAACCTGCTAATGGAAGTACAGAAACATATGATAAATATTGTGTGTAATCATATGACAGCCCCAATGGCTGACAAGGTAGAATGTATAGAATGTACAATAACAAGACCATAATTATTTGTAATTACAATATCTATGGGCCTCGTCACACCTGGCGACGGGGCTGGAGATGTCGGCGACGACTGGCGGGAGCGCACACGTTTTTGGCACCCCGCCAGCGTTGCCGTCCCCTATTTACATGGGGCGACATCTCCAGCACTGCGCCGGCGAGCTGTCAGGCGGCATCACCGCTGGGGTGTCTGAAAACCCCAGTGGCGATTCAGAACAATGGGAGCCTATGGTTCCCATTGCCTGACAGGTCGCTGGCGGCCGGTTACAATGGGGCAATGTGTGCACATCGCCCCAGATCGGTCGTCTGGTTTCAGTGCACTGCTCTGAAACTAGGTGACCTACTGGCGTCGCTGACATCGCCCCTTTACATGAGGCAACGTAGGCGTGATGTCGCCACCGATAGGCCACTACGTCGCCTATGTAAACGGCGGCGATCTCGCCCCGTGTGACGGACCCTCATGAGAGATTGGTTTGAAGAAAAAGTAATAATAGTCAATGTGGAGGTAAGTTCTACATATATATATATATATATATATATATATATATATATATAAGAGAGAGAGAGAGAGAGAGAACGCGAGAGAGAGAAAGAGAGTAGTAACAAAAAAAAGCACAAATGTATGCTTTTATGTAAACATACATATAATATTCTATAGTATATAGGTCTGAACACAGTTCAGAATGGTGACTGAATCCTGTCAAAGATGTATAACATGCAATGTTGACCGCTGAGACAAGACACCGTCTTGGAAGGAGTGCTTTAGATGTACACTGCACACCCTATGCTATTACAGAGGCCATCTGAATGGAGGGGACATCAGAAGGCAAATGGAGGGCACATTGGGTATGGTGGTGGTAGATGTGAAATATATAGTCACTTTTCAGTCCAAGGGTGGAAGGTCACTTAATTTGTTTTGTCAACCAGTTGTTTTTGTTTAAAATGACATTTTTTAAAAAAAATGTGAGAACGCTATCATCTCATAACGTTCTGCTATTTTTGTAAGGTAGTTGATAGCTGTGCCCCTCCCTGCATACAGGTTCCTTTGTATGTCTACCTTACCTTATGTCTATACATGATTTGTAAGCTGCAGACTAGTTTCCATCTTCAAGTGACCCTGGAAATTGTATCATATGTAGGAATTATTATGCATAGTGTTGTAACACAATGCAGTTTTAGATTTTGAGTTCTCGGTATACATTCATCATGGACTATTACATGGATAAAGAATAATACAGATGTGTACGTAAATGAAAGCCATTCATGCTTTTGCAGCCTGGGGTTGCTGGGGGGAAATCTCATATTTCATCTAACAGTAATTTCATCAACTTAAAATATTCTGTTGACTATGCAGACAACTTCCTGTAGGTCACAATGACTTAATCACCAAGTTAGTCTGAATGGCTTACTTTAATGTCTGCACAGTGTTGTCCTTATGTTTAGACAAAACATTAAGGAAGGAGGTAATTTCAAGTTGGTCCATGGAGTGATGAAAGGGTGAAATGCTAAGATTTATCAAACAAAAAATTGCAAAATAGAATGAATTTCATCAAAATGTAACATTTTTGTAAATAATTCCTTGAAATAGCATTATTTCTCAAAGTTATGGATTGCATTGAAAAGTTATCCTAAAAGGCAAATTTGTTAAAATGCATCAATAGAAGAGTTTTTAAGAATATAAAAATTTCCACTTATTTCCACCCTCTTCTTTCTTGACTCTCAGCTCTTTGATATTGTCACAAAATACTTTTATAATCAAACAAGAAAATAATATGACATTGGATAGTACTATCCGAGGCAAAATACAAATATTACATAAATCATAATATATTTGGTACAATATTTCATGAAGACAGACAATTGGGCTATTAAACAATTTAATTTACAGTATTACTGATCTATTTCTTTTTCACAAATAAAGGACCAAGATAAAATATTATTCTTCAGAAAGTATAATAATTTAAATGTCTAATATATAATTACCTTATGTTGTCTGTTGCTCACTTCTGTCGGATGAGGCCGAATCCTACAATCTATCGTGCCAACCGGAAGTACGCCGGAAGCCATAATGGGTTACTCAAGTATGGGTATCTCAATATGGCAACCGCAATTGGTATCAGCCCTTACATGTTACCACCAGCAAGACCCCGCCAGACACCCCACGGACACCTTGCCGGATCACACCGCTGAACCACTCTGCTGGACATCACCCCATCGGACCCACCGCTGCCCAGTTACAACCAGCAGGAAAGTCTGTGGCTTGAGACCTGAGCAGGAGCTGGGGTGCGGGTGCCCTTTGGTGGCTGCAGAGGGCACTGTACACCATCTCATTCAGCATATGCCACAAGTCACGGACTTTCCTGCTGGCTGTGGCTGGGCGACGGTGGGTGCAGGTGGCACTACACACACATACACGTATACATATAATATATACACACATTCTATAACACACATGCACATGCATATACACACAGACATATATATACACACTTATACATGGACACACATAGAGTAGAGAATTCCAGAGTATAGCAGATGCATGGGAGAAATCTTGTATGCAGTTGTGAGAGGAGGAAATAAGAGGGGAGTAAAGAAGGAGTTCTTGGGGGATTGCAGGTTGCGTAAGGGTAGGTATCGGGAGACCATGTCAGAGATGTATGGAAGGGAAAGGTTGTGGATGGCTTTATATGTCATGGTTAGTGTTATAAATCGGGATCTCCGAGACATTGGGAGCCAGTGAAGGGCTTGGCAGAGGGGGAAGATAGGAGAGTAGCGGGGAGACAGGTGGATTATTGAGGCAGCAGAGTTTAGGATAGATTGGAGAGGTGCAAGGGAGGTAGCGGAGAGGTAGAGCAGGAGGAGTAGTCAAGGCGGGAGATGATAAGCATAAACAAGTGTTTTAGCAGTGTCGTGGTCAAGGAAAGTGCGAATCCACTATATCTTTTTGAGGTGGAGTCGACAGGAGGTGGCGAGGGCTTGGATGTGAGGCTTGAAGGAGAGGGAAGAGTTGATGACTACTCCGAGGCACTTGGCTTGGGGGACTGGGAGAGTGAGCAGTCATTGACAGTGATGGATAGGTCTGGTAGAGAGGGAGAGTGACTTATGGGGGAAGACGATGAACTCAGTTTTGTCCATGTTCAGCTTAAGGAAGCGAGCAGAGAAGAAGGATGAGATGGCGGATAGACATTGTGGTGTTTTGGATAGGTGAGAGGTGGTGTCTGGCCCAGACAGGTAGACCTGGGTGTCGTTGGCGTAGAGATGGTCTGAAGGCCATGGGATCAATTAATTGTCCTAGGCTGAGAGTGTAAATGGAGAAGAGTAGTGGTCCCAGGACGAGCCTTGGGGGACACTGATGGATACGGGGTAGGGCGAAGATGAGGTGTGGGAGTGGGTGATGCTGAAAGTCCGGTCCGTTAGGTATGAGGAGATCCAGGAGAGGACTAGATCAGTGATGCCAAGAGATTTCCAGGATCTGAAGTAGGAGAGAATGGTCAACAGTGTCGAATGCGGCATATAGGTCGCTGAGGATGAGGACGGAGTAGTGTCGCTTGCTCTTGGTGGTCAGTAGGTCGTTGGTGACTTTGGTCAGGGATGTTTTAGTGGAGTGGTGGGGTCGGAACTGGATTGTAGGCAGTCAAGGTGGAGCAGGAGGAGAGCTGGAGGACAGTTCTGATTGGACATGTGTCAAGTAGTTTTGAGGTTAAGGGAGAAGAGATATGGGGCGATAGTTAGACACATATGATGGGTGAGGGAGAGTTTTTTGATGATGGTGTGATCAGGCATTTTTGAAGGATGAGGAAAGATGCCAGTAGTAAGTGATAAGTTGAAGAGGATGGGTTAGGGTTGGATGAAGACTGAGTCGAGGCTGGGAATGAGGGGGATGGGAGCAGGTTGTGGGTGGGGGGAGTTGTGATGAAGGAAGAGAGATTTTGTTGGGGGAGGAGTAGTTTTGAAGAGAGGAGTGTAGGGAGAGGGAGCTTGTATTGCTTGAGGAAAATGAGGTGGGATGGGACTCAGTTGATTGTGGGACAGAGAGGTTATTAGGATGAGAAGAAGGCTTGTTTTGCAACAATGAGTGCGGACTTAAAGTTGGTGAGGGACTGCTTGAACAACGGGAAGTGCTCAGCGGAATGAGATTTCTTCCATCTCCTTTTGGCAACCCTGGAAGTCCGTCTCAGGTCTTTAGTGCAGGTGGTGTGCCAGGGTTGGGTTGCCGTTTGTGCGAAGAGTGTTGTATGTGAGGGGGGTGGCTAAGTCGAAGGCTGGACTTATTGTTGTGTTATATAAGGTGGTGGCAGCGTCAGTGTCGTGTATGGAAGCTATGTCAGCGAGAGGAAGAAGGGATTCTGAGAAAGAGTGTAAGTCAATGTGTTTCAGGTTTCTGCGAGGATGATTGAGTTTGCGGACTGGGGGGTAGTGTAGTAGAGGAGGAGAGGAAGGAGAAAGTCAGTAGATTGTGGTCAGACGGGAGGGTGAGTGGAGTAGGGAGCAAAGGGGGTGAAGATGAGGTCAAGCGTTGTGGTCATCTTTGGAGTGGCAAAGGAGGACCATTGGGAGAGCCCAAAGGAGGTAGCCAGTGAAAGAAGTTTAGAGGTGGCTGGGTGGGAAGTGTTAATGGGGATATTGAAATTGCCAATGATGATAGTGGGAATGTCTGCGGAAAGGAGGTGAAGTAGCCAGGTGGTGAAATGGTCAAGGAAGGAGGCAGTAGATCCAGGGAGGCAGTAAATGACAGCCAGCTTAAGATTACAGGGAGAGAAGATGTGGACGGAGTGGGCTTCGAAAGAGGGGAGAGTAGTGAAGGGTGGCAGTGGGATAGGGATAAAAAAGCAGTTATTGGACAGGAGTAAGCCTACTCCTCCGCCAGGTTTGTTAGAGGTGGCGGGCAGTGTGGGAAAGACTGAGTCCGCCATAAGAGAATGCAGTAGGAGAGGCTGTGTCAGAGGGGGTGAGCCAGGTTTCAGTAATGCCAAGGGATGAGAGTTTGTTAAAGATAAAGAGGTCATGGATGAATGGGAGTTTGTTGCAGGCCGAGCGGGCATTCCAGAGTGTGCCACGTAGGACTGGGGGAGCAGGGGCTGGAGGAATGGGTGTAAGGTTGTTGAGGTTGTGAAGGTTAATGATGGGGCATGGGTATGGGGTAGAAGTAACTGTGGGGATGTGGTGGTGGGGGACCAGGATTAGGGGAAATGTCACCAGCAAGTAGGAGGAGCAGGGAGAGGGTTAGAAGGTGGGACAGGAGAGGTTACGTGGCGAGCGTGCCTGCTTGCAGACAGAGGATTGAAAGTGAAGGATTGACAGGAGAGTGGGCCTGCATTAGAGGTGCCAATATCGGGCCTCACCTCTTCTACAGACCCCTTCTCCTGCCAATCACCTCTGGGCCCCATCCCCTAACCTCTTGAGGTGGGCCCCCTGCTGTCATTCACAGCCATGGCCCACAGCCACCGAAGCAGAGGAGGCCGGCTGGTAGAGACTGACATCTTATATGACGTCAGGCTCGGCCAGTTTGTTGGAACCAATAGGCTACATGTCAGTACAACTGAGTCCCGCACAGTGCAGGCTGGCGGGATTTGAAGGACTGATCTGCGGCTGGTGGTGAGTATGATGTATGTGCGTGTCTGTCCGTGTGTCTGTCTGTCCATGTGTCTGTGTGTCTGTTTGCGTGCCTGCCTGTCTGCCTCTACACAGCACTATACTGTATATACAGGTCCACACTACATGCTGTATTAGTGTGTCTTTATACTGTATGTATATAGTGTGGACCTGTATATACCATATAGTGCTGTGTATACAAGATATATATATGGCAGCCTCTAATATGTATACAGCTAGCAGCATCTAATGTGCATACGGCCAACAGCCTCTAATGTACACACAGCTTGCAGTCTCTAATGTGCATATGGCCAGCGGTATCTAATATGTATACGGCTGGCAGTCTCTAATGTGATTACTGATGGGGGTCTCTAATGTGTATATGGCTGGCAGTCCCTAATATGGCATACGGTCGGCAGTCTCAATTGTGCATACGGCCGGCAGTGTCTAATGTGTCTACAGCTGGCAGTTTCTAATGTGTATACGGCTGGCAGTCTCTAATGTGCATACAGCTGGCAGTCTCTAAACTGTACACGGCTGGCAGTCTCTAAAGTGTATACGTCCTGCAGCAGTCTCCATTGTGTGTACAGCCTGCAGCAGTCTCTATTGTGTAGTTTCATTGTGTGTACAGCCAGCAGCAGTCTCTATTGTGTATGCAGCCAGCAGCAGTCTCTATTGTGTATTCTCTATTGTATTATCAGCCCAAAACAGTCTCAAGTGTCTGTGTATATACACTGTGTGCAGAATTATTAAGCAAATGAGTATTTTGATCACATGATAATTTTTATACATGTTGCCCTACTCCAAGCTGTATAGGCTTGAGAGCCTACTACTAATTAAGTAAATCAGGTGATGTGCATCTCTGTAATGAGGAGGGCTGTGGTGTAATGGCATCAACACCCTATATAAGGTGTGCTTAATTATTATGCAAATGCCTTTCCTTAGGCAAAATGGGTCAGAAGAGAGATTTGATGGGCTCTGAAAAGTCCAAAATTGTGAGATGTCTTGCAGAGGGATGCAGCAGTCTTGAAATTGCACTTTTGAAGCGTGATCACCAAACTATTAAGCGTTTCATGGCAAATAGCCAACAGCGTTGCAAGAAGCGTGTTGGGCAAAAAATGTGCAAAATAACTGCCCATAAATTTAGGAAAATCAAGCTTGAAGCTGCCAAGGTGCCATTTGCCATCAGTTTTACCATATTTCAAAGCTGCAACGTTACTGGAGTATCAAAAGGCGCAAGGTGTGCTATACTCAGGGACATGGCCAAGGTAAGGAGAGCTGAAAAATGACCACCTTTGAGCAAGAAACATAAGATAAAACGTCATGATTGGGCCAAGAAATATCTTAAAGGGAACCAACCACCTCAGATCACCCTAATACACGGTTAGTACATGTCCCTGCACCCTAAGGATACCCTTCCAGCACTGTTTTTGTGTAAAATCTTGCATTAGTATAACTCATATAAAGAGTTTATAAACTTACTAGCCTGGTGACTTCTGGGCGTATCCCTCCTTCTGTTATACTTCAGGGCTGTGCATTGCATGTCTGTGCTCCCCCTCCCTCCGTGCCTGCTGCCCTGCCCTGATGGGTGTGATCATTATCTCCTCTGCACAGAGGGAGGGGGAGCACAGCCATGCAATGAATGCACAGCCCTGAAGTATAACAGAAGGAGGGATACGCCCAGAAGTCACCAGGCTAGTAAGTTTATAAACTCTTTATATGAGTTATACTAATGCAAGATTTTACACAAAAACAGTGCTGGAAAGGTATCCTTAGGGTGCAGGGACATGTACTAACTGTGTATTAGGGTGATCTGAGGTGGTTGGTTCCCTTTAAGACTGGTTTTCAAAGGTTTTATGGACTAACGAAATGAGAGTGACTCTTGATGGGCCAGATGGATGGGCCAGAGGCACGATCAGTAAAGGGCAGAGAGCTCCACTCTGACTCAGACGCCAGCAAATAGGAGGTGGGGTACTGGTATGGGCTGGTATCAAAGATTAACTTGTGGGACATTTTCGGGTTGAGGATGAAGTGAAGTTCAACTCCCGGACCTACTGCCAGTTTCTGGAAGACAACTTCTTCAAGCAGTGGTACAGGAAGAAGTCGGTATCATTCAAGAAAAACATGATTTTCATGCAGGACAATGCTCCATCATATGCATCCAACTACTCCACAGTGTGGCTGGCCAGTAAAGGTCTAAAAGAAGAAAAAATAATGACATGGCCCCTTGTTCACGTGATCTGAACCCGTAGAGAACCTGTGCTCCCTTCTAAAATGTGAGATGTACAGGGAGGGAAAATCGTACACCTCTCGGATTAGTGTCTGGGAGGCTGTGGTGGCTGCTGCACGCAATGTTGATCGTAAACAGATCAAGCAACTGACAGAATCCATGGATGGAAGGCTGTTGAGTGTCATCATTAAGAAAGGTGGCTATATTGGTCACTAATTTTTTGGGGTTTTATTTTTGCATGTCAGAAATGTTTATTTCTAAATTTTGTGCAGTTATATTAGTTTACCTGGTGAAAATAAACAAGTGAGATGGGAATATATTTGGTTTTTATTAAGTTGCCTAATAATTCTGCACAGTAATAGTTACCTGCACAAACAGATATCCTCCTAAGATAGCCAAATCTAACAAAAAACACTCCAACTTCCAAAAATATTAAGCTTTGATATTTATGAGTCTTTTGGGTTGATCGAGAACATAGTTGTTGATCAATCATTTATTATATAAAAGCCGAAGGCCACTTCCGGAGAACCCGAAGGTTTACTTCCGTGATGGCCTTCGACCATGCTGCTGACGTCACAGTGCGGGGTAGCCGCGCGGAACTTTCCGTGCAGCTACAGGCACCGGCGTTTCAACGTTCCGCTCGCCCAAGTTCCGCCCTTCGCCGTAACCCATCGGCCCCTCACTACTGTCTCATCAAACACACACACACAGCCTCTCACTACAGTCCTCCCAAACACACACATACCATCCCAACCACATCACACATACACACTCACACACCCACACAAACACACACACACTGTCAGCGTCCACCTGTAGTTCATACATACCACCCCGTCTTCCTCGATTGTCCCGATCTCCGGGTCATCCAGACGTCTTCCCTCCGATCCCGACCTCTTCTTACTCCGGCCGGGAGCTCCACGTCCTGCTTCCTCTTAGCCGGCATCTTCCCCGCAAAATGCCTCAACCAAGATGGCGGCCGCAATCATTCTTTAGTTCCCGCCCACAGTCCCCGCCCAGTTCCCGCCCACAATTACACCCCCTCAGGTCGCGCCCGCCATCTTGGTTGGGGCAAATACAGTTTCAGGCGCGAAATTAGAATTTTTATCTTCACAGCATATTTCTCCTGCTTCCCCTCTGTCCCTTCAGCCTCTGCCCCTCCAGCCTCTTCCCCTCTGCCCTACAGCCTCTGCCCCTCCTGCCTCTGCCCTCCAGCCTCTGCCCCTCCAGCCTCCGCTCTCCCCTCCCGCCTCCGCTCTCCCTTCCAGCCTCCGCTCTCCCCTCCCGCCTTCGCTCTCCCTTCCAGCCTCCGCTCTCCCCTCCAGCCTCCGTTCTCCCCTCCAGCCTCCCCTGTCCTCTGCCCTCCAGCCTCCCCTGTCCTCTGCCCTGCAGCCTCCCCTGTCCTCTGCCCTCCAGCCTCCGCTCTCCCCTCCAGCCTCCCCTGTCCTCTGCCCTCCAGCCTCCGCTCTCCCCTCCAGCCTCCGCTCTCCCCTCCAGCCTCTGCCCTCCAGCCTCCCCTCTCCTCTGCCCTCCAGCCTCCCCTGTCCTCTGCCCTCCAGCCTCCGCTCTGCCCTCCAGCCTCTGCTCTGCCCTCCAGCCTCCGCTCTGCCCTCCAGCCTCCCCTGTCCTCCAGCCTCCCCTGTCCTCTTCTTCCCAGCCTCCCCTGTCCTCTTCCCCCCAGCCTCCCCTGTCCTCTTCCCCCCAGCCTCCCCTGTCCTCTTCCCCCCAGCCTCCCCTGTCCTCTGCCCTCCAGCCTCCCCTGTCCTCTGCCCTCCAGCCTCCCCTCTCCTTTGCCCTCCAACCTCCCCTCTCCTCTCCCGCCTACCCTCTCCCCTCCAGCCTCCGCTCTCCCCTCCAGCCTCCCCTGTCCTCTGCCCTCCAGCCTCCCCTGTCCTCTGCCCCCCAGCCTCCCATGTCCTCTTCCCCCCAGCCTCCCCTCTAGCCTCCTCTCTCCCCTCCAGCCTCTCCCCTCACGCCTCCGCTCTCCCCTCCAGCCTCTCCTCTCCCCTCCAGTCTCTCCCCTCCAGCCTCTGCTCTCCCCTCCAGCCTCTCCCCTCCAGCCTCTGCTCTCCCCTCCCACCTCTGCTCTCCCCTCCCGCCTCTGCTCTCCCCTCCAGCCTCCGCTCTCCCCTCCAGCCTCTGCTCTCCCCTCTGCCCTCCGCCCTCCCCTGTCCTCTGCCCTCCAGCCTCCCTGTCCTCTGTCCTCCAGCCTCCCCTGTCCTCTGCCCTCCAGCGTCCGCTCATCCCTCCAGCCTCCCCTGTCCTCTGCCCTCCAGCCTCCCCTGTCCTCTGCCCTCCAGCCTCCCCTCTCCTCTGCCCTCCAGCTTCCCCTCTCCTCTGCCCTCCAGCCTCCCCTCTCCCCTCCCGCCTACCCTCTCTCCCCTCCAGCCTCCGCTCTCCCCTCCAGCCTCCACTCTCCCCTCCAGCCTCCCCTGTCCTCTGCCCTCCAGCCTCCCCTGTCCTCTGCCCTCCAGCCTCCCCTGTCCTCTGCCCTCCAGCCTCCCCTCCAGCCTCCCCTCCAGCCTCCGCTCTGCCCTCCAGCCTCCGCTCTGCCCTCCAGCCTCCGCTCTCCCCTCCAGCTACGCTCTCCCCTCCAGCCTCCGCTCTGCCCTCCAGCCTCCGCTCTGCCCTCCAGTCTCCGCCCTCCAGCCTCCCCTGTCCTCTGCCCTCCTGCCTCCGCTCTGCCCTCTAGCCTCTGCTCTGCCCTCCAGCCTCCGCTCTGCCCTCTGCCCTCCAGCCTCCCCTGTCCTCTGCCCTCCAGAGTCCGCTCTGCCCTCCAGCCTCCGCTCTGCCCTCCAGCCTCCGCTCTGCCCTCCAGCCTCCGCCCTCCAGCCTCCCCTGTCCTCTGCCCTCCAGCCTCCCCTGTCCTCCAGCCTCCCTGTCCTCTGCCCTCCAGCCTCCCCTGTCCTCCAGCCTCCCCTCTCCTCTGCCCTCCAGCCTCCCCTCTCCTCTGCCCTCCAGCCTCCCCTCTCCTCTGCCCTCCAGCCTCCCCTCCCCTCTCCTCTGCCCTCCAGCCTTCCCCCTCCTCTGCCCTCCAGCCTCCCCTCCCCTCTCCTCTGCCCTCCAGCCTCCCCTGTCCTCTGCCCTCCAGCCTCCCCTGTCCTCTGCCCTCCAGCCTCCCCTGTCCTCTGCCCTCCAGCCTCCCCTGTCCTCTGCCCTCTTCACCCCTCCAGCTTCCGCTCTCCTCACCTCTCCTCACCCTCCAGCCTCCGCTCTCCTCACCCCTCCATATGCAATGTACAGTATGTGTATATATGTGTGTATGTACTCACTTCCGTCACTTTGTCCGCACACATACACACACACACACACACACACACACACCCGCTATAGTTAGCACCGGCCCTGCATCAGCCGCCTGGATCCTCAGTCGACATGTCGCCACCCCCCAACTACTGGATCCATTATAGCGTCCAAGAAGTGTTGCCAAACTTCCCGGACGCCATATTGGATCCAGTCGTCCGCGGGTGGCGACATGTCGACTGAGGATCCAAGCGGCGAGGAAGACGCAGGGTCGGTGCTAACTATAGTGGAGTGTGTGTGTGTATGTATGTATGTGTGTGCTGACCACTCTGCCCACGCTGCTGCGCTGACCACTCTGCCACGGCGCTGCGCTGACCACTCTGCCCACGCCGCTGCGCTGACCACTCTGCCCACGCCGCTGCGCTGACCAATCTCACCGCACTCACTGCTAACCACTGAGCCACCGCACTCACTGCTAACCACTGACCCACCTGTATACACACAATTCATTTCACCGCACTCCCCTAACTATTAGTAAATAGACTATATATGGATTCTAGACTACCCGATTCTTTAGAATCGGGCCGCCATCTAGTATATAATAAAAGCCGAAGGCCACTTCCGGAATACTACTTCCGTGATGGCCTTTGGACACATGGTCCTGATGTCACCACTGCGCGGTCCCCCGGCTACAAGGAGCGGCGGAGGAACGTTCCGCTCTCGGAAGTTCCGTCCACCCTCCAGCCTCTCCCCTCCACCCACCACCGTACCTAGCGGGGGGCAGGGGGGCCGAGCGCCCCGTGCCCCAAGCCATGAAGGGCCCATTGCCCCCCCCCCTGGGGGACCTCGTGCTGCCAGCCACCCGCCGCGCGCCCGGAGAGGAGGGAGGACGGGACTTCCTGTCCTGCACCTCTGCCCGCCCCTCCTCTCCTCCTACACCAGCCGCACGCCGGCCGCGGTGAGTCTGCACCCACCCAGCTACGCCTCTGCCCTCCAGCCTCTCCAGCCTCCCCTGCCCTCCAGCCTTCCCTGCCCTCCAGCCTTCCCTGCCCTCCAGCCTCTCCAGCCTCCCTGCCCTCCAGCCTCTTCAGCCTCCCCTGCCCTCCAGCCTCCCCTGCTCCCCTGCCTCCCCTGCCCTCCAGCCTCCCCTGCCCTCCAGCCTCTCCAGCCTCCCCTGCCCTCCAGCCTCCCCTGCCCTCCAGCCTCTCCTGCCCTCCAGCCTCTTCAGCCTCCCCTGCCCTCCAGCCTCTTCAGCCTCCCCAGCCTCTCCTGCCTCCCCAGCCTCTCCAGCCTCCCCAGCCTCTCCAGCCTCCCCTGCCTCCCCAGCCTCCCCTGCCCTCTCCGCTCGCCTC
>JARQOC010000004.1:251932098-251994285 GCA_033576535.1 Allobates femoralis | reverse complement strand
GCCTGACAGCAAGATAGGCTTCTCACCCAGTGACTTCTGAGGCCGCCCTGTTGGGCTACTCTTGGCAAGTCATGGCTGCCTGTAGCCAAGCTGCAACCCTCTCTTCCTGCATTTAGTCTCTTGCCCATATGGCAGCGAGCTCAAGCCCTCTGGGTTGCACTCCTCTGGCCCCTCTCCCTGAGGTCTCTGGTGCTGCTGTGCCTCGTAGGCTTCGTGGTGGATGAGAGACTTGGAATCTCCCTCCTGTGTTGGCTGCTGGGCCTAGAGTCCCTCAGCCTCGGATTCCAGCATCAGCTCCTGCGCTCTGCACTGGCCTACTTCTCCACTTCCTCATACCCGCTCCTATAGATCCCTCACGCTGGCTAATCTGTGCCAGGCTGAGCCTTATGCTGCTCCAGTCCACAGGACCTCTTCACAATGCTCCTAGGAACTGAACTGCCTAACCCCACCCCCAGACCAGAATTTATAGCAGGTGACCTCCCCTTGGACTCAGGTTACAGAGCTCCCCCTTCTGGCCTGGAGTTGGGAAGGTGTGTGTGGTGGGCTTACCTGGTGTGGAGACCCTTCCCTTGCTTGCAGGCACAGCATGGTCCCCTGAGGGAGACAAGGCCATAGTGGCAACCAGACTCTGGGGTGCCACATTCCCCCTAGGTTAAATTCAGTACTCCTGGACTGAGGAAACACTTTTGTACACAGACAAAAATGACAATAAGGGTGCAACACACAGGCACAGAAGGAATGCAGGGCACCAGAGCCGACAGCTCACCGGGCGGACCAAACCAGGAGCACACAGGTAATAGAACGGGGGTGCCAGTCTTCCAGCACAACAGCAATAGTTCTCTAAATTCTTGAAAGTAGAGACGGCACTCACCCGAGTCTTGATCGGTGTTTAATTAGGGAACGTGTACATTCAAGGCAGGGAGGGGGAAGACGGAGCTACTGATGACGGCACCGTTTCGCGCTTGTGCTTGACTGACCCATGGAAGCGCACAAGCGCGAAACGGTGCCGTCGTCAGTAGCTCCGTCTTCCCCCTCCCTGCCTTGAATGTACACGTTCCCTAATTAAACACCGATCAAGATTCGGGTAAGTGCCGTCTCTACTTTCAAGAATTTTGACAATAAGGGTGCGTTCACACACTGCGTATTTTTACGCGAGTGCTCTTGCAGTTTTTGTAGCCAGCAGTGGGTGATTAAATGCGGAAGTGGAGCACTTGTTTCTATTAGACTTTTCCTCTGATTAAAACCAGGAGTGGAACAATCAGAGGAAAAGTCTAATAGAAACAAGTGCTCCACTTCCGCATTTAATCACCCACTGCTGGTTTTGGCTACAAAAACTGCAAGAGCACTCGCGTAAAAATACACAGCATGAACACACCCTTATGGTACCTTTACACGCCGCTACTGGATGGTGGCAACAACTGGGTACTTCACGTGCACGAGCACGTACAAACGGTTGCAAACGGTAATCGCACCACCTTTACACGCCGCAACAAAGTGCGCTACAGTAGGTTACATCTATCTCTAGATACACCGCCGGGTGTCTCAAGTTACCTTCTGCAGAGCACCTTACCTCATTTACACACCGCTACAACAAGCTAATATGGGCGGACCTGGTGCAGCAGGGACAACACATAGGCGTGCCACAATTGTGGATTACGAGACGTCCGTACGCTGATAGGACAAGGCAATAACATCATGATTGGCTGATTAATACATGACGCTCGAGCAATTGTGTAGTGTGACTGGTCAGCTCCTTAAATATGCCGCCCTATGCAGCAACAACCAATCGTAACGCAGGAGCTTCCTCCAATGATCGCTGAAGGGGGGGGTGGTTTCCCGGAGGCTGTGTCACGCCCCAGGTACATAGCATGGTGTAGAAACAACCCTTCTGTTCCTTCTTTACACGCCGATACAGGTCGCTACAATCGCCTGGGTAGCCACCTGTTTTAGGGCAGTGCTTGGAAACAGGTGCTGCTACTGGTGGGTGGCTACAACCGTCTCCACACGCCGCTACCACGGGTTGAATTGACGGTGCAAGATACATTTCTCTCATGTACCCGGTTGTTGCCACCATCCAGTAGCGGCGTGTAAAGGTACCATTACAGTAAATGAACAAAGTTTCAAAAGGAAAAAAGTACAAAACCCTAGAAAGAAGTGTAAAAAAAAAGCCACACACTACAATGCTTAATCCTTTTACCAATGGCTGAAGAAGTTATTTATTTAAGAGTCTGCCACATCCAGTCCTGTGGTTTGCTGGTCCTTAATTAAGTCTAAGTTTAAGAATGTGAAAGTTCATACAGAAAGTCCTTTAGGCACGGTATACTTGGTAGTTGCGTTAGTTACTTGGACACACATACTTGAAACAAAACCCATTTACACGGTAAACCTAGTTGCACTTGTCCACTATTCTTGCTAACAGTCCCTGTAATGGATTGGGGACTGTCCTAAATTACTACGTGTGGATCTATGCAGTACAGGGATCTGATTGGTTGGGTGTGTGTGCTACCCTGTAGGCCTAGGTGGTACAGGCACGGCAGGGGGTCGTCATTGACTCACCATGGGACCGACAGATTCACCAGTAGCAGGCAGCATAGTTCCCGGCTCCACTGCTGGTGGGGGGGGGGGGGTGTGCTCTTCAGCTCGGTCTGGAGTCTGGGCTGGCTCTGGCACGACCACTTGAGGAAAGGTCAGTACTGGGACTACGATGGCTCCATTGATCTGAATCCATGTCTTTGGGAAGTCTCGAAGTACGGTGTGAATCATCTCTTCCTTTGCTGGTTGGGGTTCAGGCCTTGTCAGGGTTTTTTCCTAGCTCCTCAGCTGCTCTGGGCACCTCTTCAGGTGGTCTCTGGACATTACTGCAGAGGTTTCTCCTCAGTTCCTGCTGATTAGGCAGACAGTGTTGTCAAAGTGGGAGGGCAACATGGTGTATGGCTTGGCCTCCCACTGGTCATCCAACTTATGGACTTGCTCATCTAGTGCTAAGGGGGTTGCAGGTGCATTCTGGTTTTAGGCCTTCTCTTGCCTCTCTGGCCTGTGACAGGTTTCTCTCAACGCACTCTTGCACTTGGCAGTACCTATGTGGGCGTTCTGCGTCAGTGTCTAGCAAGCTGTCATCAGGGCCCAGGACTCCTATTTCCAGGTCAGTAGCTAGTTTGCCAGGTCGTGCCCTCATCAAGTAGGTGGGGGTGAGGTTGGTGGAGTTTACAGGAATGTGGTTCTACAGGTCTAGCAACTTCTCAGGCTACATACTTCCTTCTAGTGGGAGCGTCCTCAGTAGGTCTACCACCTAGTTCATCTTTTCGCACATAACATTCGTTTGGGGGCAATACGGTGTAGTTCTGATCTTCTTACACCAATACAGGTTGCAGAACTCTTAGCTCAAGGTCCAGCATTCGAAGCTGAGGTGTTCTGTCAGTACCTGTTCAGGGTAGTCGTGGGGTCTACAGAAGTGCATTTGGAAGGCTCTTGCGGCTGTTCTGGTGGTTAGGTCTTTCACTGGTAACACAAACAAGAAGCGTGAGCAGTGGTCCACATTGGTGAGGGCGTAGACTTAGCCAGACCTGCTAGGGGTCAGCTTCACATGGTCCAGGGCCACCAGCTCCAGGCACTGTTTGGTAACAATAGGCTGGAGAGGTGCTTCTCTGGCTATCGTGATCCTTTCTTCAAGTTGCATGGGCCACAGTTTCTGCACCAGGTCTCAATTGTCTTCCTCATGCCTACCCAGTAGAATTTCTCCCATAGCAACGCCTCCAGCTTCTTCCAACCAAAATGACCTGGTCCATCATGGTAGGCTTCTAGGACCATCTGGGTGTCCCTCTTTGGAACTATGATCTGCCACACCAGCTCATGGGTCCTGGAATTGATGTGCTACAGCTTGCCCGTGTACAGTCATGGCCAAAAGTTGAGAATGATACAAATATTAATTTTTACAAAGTCTACTGCTTCAGTTTTTCTAATGGCAATTTGCATATGCTCCAGAATGTCAAAGAGTGATCAGCTTAACAGCAATTACTTGCAAAGTCAATATTTGCCTAGAAAATGAACTTTAACCCCCAAAACACATTTCAACATCATTGCAGTCCTGCCTTAAAAAGGAGCAGCTAACATCATTTTAGTGATTGTTCCATTAACACAGGTGTGGGTGTTGATGAGGACAGGGCTGGCGATCAGTCATCATTAAGTTAGAATGACACCACTGGACACTTTAAAAGGAGGCTGGTGCTTGGTATCATTGTTTCTCTTCAGTTAACCATGGTTATCTCTAAAGAAACACGTACAGCCATCATTGCACTGCACAAAAATGGCCTAACAGGGAAGAGTATCGCAGCTACAAAGATTGCACCTCAGTCAACAATCTATCGCATCATCAAGAACTTCAAGGAGAGAGCTTCCATTGTTGTCAAAAAGGCTCCAGGGTGCCCAATAAAGACCAGCAAGCGCCAGGACCGTATCTTAAAACTGTTTCAGCTGCGGGATCGGACTACCAGCAGTGCCGAGCTTGCTCAGGAATGGCAGCAGGCTGGTGTGAGTGCTTCTGCACGCACTGTGAGGAGGAGACTCTTTGAGCAAGGCCTGGTTTCAAGGAGGGCAGCAAAGAAGCCACTTCTCTCCAGAAAAAACATCAGGGACCAACTGATATCCTGCAAAAGGTACAGGGAGTGGACTGCTGAGGAGTGGGGTCAAGTCATTTTCTCTGATGAATCCCCTTTTCGATTGTTTGGGACATCTGGAAAACAGCTTATTTGAAGAAGAGGTGAGCGCTACCACCAGTCTTGTCTCATGCCAACTGTAAAGCATCCTGAAACCATTCATGTGTGGGGTTGCTTCTCAGCCAAGGGAATCGGCTCACTCACAGTCTTGCCTAAAAACACAGCCATGTATAAAGAATGGTACCAGAATGTCCTCCAAGAGCAACTTCTCCCAAGCGTCCAAGAGCAGTTTGGCGTCCAACAATGCCTTTTCCAGCATGATTGAGTGTGGCGCCCCGCAACGAGTGCGTCACAAGAGGGTATTGCAGCCATAAAAGCAGCCGCAATATTCTCTGACCCGGCCGTGATCTGGTTAACTTAGAAATCCAACCCTGCATGCATCACCTAGAACAGAGGGCCAATCCTAGGTCCTGGTGGGCGGAGTTGCTAGGGTAGTGTGTGGGAGAACACAACACAATAGTGCAGAATATAGTCTAGAACTGACAGAGAAGGGATCTAGAACTTGACCTGAGCAGTCTAGAACTTGGAGAGGCGCGGGGGCTCCGCACCCCGTGCAGCCCCCGGGCCGTCACCGGTCGGGTGTCAGCACCTGAGGCCTTACCAACCGGGATTGGGCATTATTCACACGGGTTCCCAAAAGACTCCCGTGCCCAGAACCTCACAGCCGGTTCACTGGTACCGAAGCTGGCAGCAGTTCAGCTCTGCTACGCGAACCAGAAGAGTGGAGGAGCAGCTTCATAGGAGCACCCCACCACCAGCCAACTTCCAGTCGTCTAACCAGCGGTGTACCCACCGAGGGATCCAAGGCTCCCCAAAACATCCAGAACGTACATCATGGATAGGGCATTGAAGCAGCCTCCCCGTACCCGACCTGGTATTCCTGGGCGACACTGGCAACCAATTAGTTAGAATGGAGGAACACTACGGATTTCTAAGGGACACCATCACTGCTGAGTCCACCCGGTCCACTACCCAACCACTGTATGTACTGCCTGCTGGTTACAGTAAAGACCCGTTGCAGAGACTTTGTGTCCGTCCGCACTACAAGGTAACCGCAGCTGCTGCACAACATCTTAAGCAGCTCCAGCCTCCGGGGATCACCGCTCAGCCTGTGGGGAGCGTAACATCTTGCTGCTGTCCATCCCCCGGAGGTTCCGCAGCGTCGGTAGTCCTTACCGAAACTACTCATAGGTGGCGTCACGAATAAATTAAAAACCCCTTTAATCTGTTCCACCAAGACGTTCCCAACTTTTGATCTGCACTACACCGGGCCCCACTACCGGCAGGCGCGGTCCACCCGTGACAAGGAGGAAGGAAGCATCGCCTGTCTAAACCGGAGTCCCGGCCGCGGTGAGTCAGGAGCACCTTGCCATAAAGCAAAGGTGATCACTAAATGGCTCAGGGAACAAAACAGATTTTGGGTCCATGGCCTGGAAACTCCCCAGATCTTAATCCCATTGAGAACTTGTGGTCAATCAAGAGACAGGTGGACAAACAAAAGCCAAACAAATTCTGCCAAAATGCAAGCATTGATTATGCAAGAATGGACTGCTATCAGTCAGGATTTGGTCCAGACGTTGATTGAGAGCAGCCAGGGAGAATTGCAGAGGTCCTGAAGAAGGGTCAACACTGCAAATATTGACTTGCTGCATTAACTCATTCTGTCAATATAACCTTTTGGTACTCATATGATTGCAATGATATTTCTGTATGTGATATAAACATCAGGCAAACAAATAAAAACCAGAGGGCAGTAGATCATGTGAAAATATAATTGGTGTCATTCTGAAAACTTTTGGCCATGACTAGATAAAACATCCTGCATTTCTCCTTCCACAGCTGCTGCGCCTCTGACACGGTATCTTGGCCAGGGCATGTGTCCGGTTCATGAAGCAGCTCTTTGACCAAGCTGATGGCGGGGTCACTGTCTTAAGTCTATGCCCAACTATGGTGGGGCAATGGGTCAAAGGTGGCTTCCTCTACCCCACGTCTAGTCCCTCACCTCGTGGGAACACGGTCACTTATGCAGGGGGGGGGGGGGGGTTGGAAGGCCGGTGGCCCTCTCCCAGTTCCTCCGGGTCTTCTACCACATCTTGCAAGTGGAGAATTCTGGATAGTGCATCAGCATTGACGTTCTTATGCCTGGCCCGGCCTTTGATGGTGGAGTTGTAGTTGGAAATCTGGGCCATCCAGTGCTGTTCTAGCACACCTAGCTTCTCCAGATGGGTCCGGGGGTTGTCGTCTGTAGATGGTGAATTTTGCTGCAGCCAGGTAGTATTTGAAGCGTTCTGTCACAGCCCATACCCCAGCCAGGAAATCTAGCTTGAACGATCTGTAGTCGTCAGGGTTCCTCTCTGTAGGGCAGAGCTTCCTGCTGGCATAGGCAATCTCTTTCCTTGCCACTCTGTGCCTGGTACAACACAGCTCCCACTCCCACATTGCTTGCATTGGTGTACAGGACAAATGGCTGGGTATAGTCAGGATCTCTTGTAGTCAGGGCCCACTTCAGTTGTTTGAATCTTTGCCACCCCATTTCAGCAGGGGGCTAGGACCTTTCACCATCTTGGACTGGCCTACCAGGTGGTCTTGCAGGGGGGCAGCCATCTTGGTGAAACCTTTGATAAACCTCCGGTAGTAGCCTACCAGTACCAGGAACTGCCGCACCTCTTTGTTGGTGTTGGTCTTTAGCCAGTCTTAAATTGCGGTGACCTTGTCAGGGTCCGGGGCCACACCTTCAGCGCTGACTACGTGTCCTAGGTACTATACCTTGGGTTTCAGTAGGTGGCACTTGGACAGCTTCACTTTCATGCCAAACTTGGACAGTGCCTCATACTTCTGCCAGGTGCTTCATGTAGTCTTCATACCCCCTTGAATAGAACAGGACGTCATCTAGGTACAGCAGCATGGTTTCAAAGTTCTTGTGCCCTTGACAGCACTCCAGCCTCTGGAACATTCCCGATACATTGCAGAGCCCTAAAGGCATACAGTTAAACTCACAGAGGACCAATGGTGTCGTGAAGGCGGTCTTTGTCAGCTTCTGTAACAGGAACCTGCCAATACCCACTGGTGAGGTCTAGAGTGGAAAAATAGTTAGCAGTTCTCAAAGCAGCTAATGACTCCTCAATTCTGGGTAATGGATAGGCATCTTTATGTGTAATGCGATTAACCTACCTATAGTCAACACACATCCTCATTGTACCATCTTTCTTTACCAGGACTAGTGGAGCTGCCCAGGGGCTACAACGATCTCTTATCACCCCAACCTCCATTTCCCACAACATCTCTTTGGCACATTGCTATCGCTATGGGCACGGATTACTCCTTGAAACTGGCACACACGGATGACCATTATCAGGGATTCAGTTGTGTTCGCTTTTTTCTGGTACCCAGAATCGGAAACTGCTCCGGTTTTGGGCTGCCTTCAAAAAAGTGTACAGAATCTGACACGACACTGTCCAGAGCTCTTAACATGGGGGCCTATGTGCCTGATCCAATTTTAGTGTACTGAGCATGCTCAGTACACATTCTCTTCCCTGTTTCCGTGCGATGTAATTTCACTTTAGCAGTGTATCTACATACCGTACACTGCTAAAGCAAAATTAAAGAAAGAAATAGTTTAAAAAGAAGAAAAAAAAAAAAAAAAAAGCTCCCCTCTCCGCCGAGTGTCCTGTGATGCGTCCCATGTCTGCACGCTACAGGACCTTAATCAGCTGACCTGTGGCAACTGATCAGCTGATGTGTAACATGACAGCATAAGCTGAGCAGTTTCAAATTGCCCACCTAAACCGATGGGTGGGCGGTTTAAACTGCTCAGCTGATGCTGTAATGTGACATGTCAGCTGATCAGGTATTTTGGACGGAAGGAGGGAACCTGAGGAAGGAGCTTGGTACGTGGCTCCGAAACGCGTTGGAAATAAACCTCTACTACCAGTACTCAGACGTCCCAGTGTCGTTGGTGTATGTTCCTCTCTGGCAGCAGCGCGGACATTAAGGTACTTCGTCCAAAATACCTGATCACAGCACCGCACCTCGTGGAAGTACAGTCCCTGCAGCAGCTGCATTGTTCGAGCGATTACGCTGGTTGTGTGCTACACAACCTGACCAGGTGAGCAAATCTGATTTTTTCACATTTACCTGCCTATAAAGGATAAGACCCTATGTGCGCATTTTCAACCCTCTAGATATGTCAGCTGATCGGTTGCTTCTGGTCAGCTTATTCAGGTCCTTGCAGTGATCGGATGTGGACACCTCCCATCGTGGGACACTCGGCAGAGAGGTGAGCATTTTATGCTTTTAACCATTGCTTTCTTTTGCAATGTATGTAGATACATTGTGAAAGTACAACCCCGACACCACTTGCCTGTGCTTTGCAAGCTCGGCTCCTCCCAGCACTTTATCAGCATGGATACCTCAAAATCCTGGATCCCAGACACAGAAAGGGGTTGCTTTTCGAGGACTCTGCACTCTGCTTATCTTACATAGCACAAAATCTTTTAAATCTTTCAAAGCAAAATCTGCTCCCCAATCAGCACCCCTTTTCTGAGCTTTGCACTGTGCCTCAAAAGTAGTTTGATCAAATACAGGGAATTGGCATAGTCTGGAGACATTGAAACGTTCGTTCTCTTGTATTACTCCTTTTGAAAGAGAAAATGTTGCTTTGGCCCCAAGTTATTAGAAAATATAGCTGACATTTTTGTTAACTCAGTCCAGTGTTTTCTAATTCTGTGAATCACCTGAGGTTAATGCTCATTATACCTCTAGATAAATTCCTTGTGAGGTGTAGCTTCCAAAATAGGACACATGTCAGGCTTTGCTTGATACCAGCCAAAATTCAAATAGTTCCCTCTCCTTTGAGGCCTGGCATGCACCCAAACAGTAGTTCAACACATAGGGCATCTGTGTACACAGGAGAAATTGTAGAGTCCATATTCTCCTGTTAGGCCATGTTCTCACACAGCGCTGTGTGTTTTTTTGCGCGGGTGCTTGTAGTAGCATTTTGCACCCGCGTTAAAAAAAAAAAAAAAAAAAAAAAAAGAAGCAATGCTTTTCAGACAGCATGCTTTCTTAAGGCCCAGGGGAGAAGTGATGTCACAGAGCGGAGGAAGAAACCCGGTTCCTCCTCCCCTCTGTGACATGTGTGACTTCCCCTATTTGATTTCGCAGTGTAATATACACTGCAAAATCTAAATTAAAGGAAGTCCGAGGTATTAAAAATAAAGAATTAATACTTACCTCTCCACCGGCTTGTTCATGCTATCCGGAGACGAGCGAAGGCCATGTACCGATGTGACAAGACCTGGCATGATGTCATAGGCGCTGATTGGCCGCTCGCGGTCATGTGATGCAACGCGCCGATGAGGTCATGCAAGGTCCTATCAGATCGGTGTGTGGAGCCCACTGGGACAGGGTACTCTGTACCAGCCGGGGGTATCACGGAGGTCCTTGGTCCGGACCGTGTCCCGAGCCTACAAGTAAAGGGGATATTTACAGGGATTGTCGTGACACCACCCAGAGGTTGTGGTCAATGAGGGACCACCGCTGCTGCCAGGAGGATAGATGGTGCCGCAGCCGGGTGGATGAGCCTGCCGTGGGTTGGGGCTGCTCCTGACAGGGTATAAAGATGCAATACAGCTCTGCATGCAGGGAATCACACGGGAGACTGAAGCAGGGTTCACCGGTTCACAGGGTTCACTGGTTTGTTCTTCTTCAGTACAAACCAGGTACAATTCTTTACACAGATGACTCCGTACACTCTGAACCCCTCTGCAGCCAGGTTTCCTTTGAGACCCTTCACTCTGAAACCTTTCAGGCTTTCCTCTTGTCTATTCCTCAGTGTGCTCTCTGGTGGCAACACAGTCCCTTGTGTGGCTTTCCCCTGTGTGTGGGATGGCAAGCCCGGGTCCTATTTGTTGCTTTACCTCCTGCACATTGTTGTGGGTGACCAGACCTGGAATCCGTCTCCCCGTCGGTATGTCCATGTACCAGCATGTAGCTATGGTCACCCAGAGCTGATTCTCTGGTCCCAGTGTGGCGCCCCCGCGGCTAGGCGCCACAGAGTAGTATTGCATTTATTATTTATATGTAGTATTATTGCAAGTTGCTAGTTTAGGATTTAAATCTTATGGAGTCTATTTTTAGCACTCACTTAGGACCGCACCACTTAGAGTAGGGGAGCTGGTAATATAGTAGGTTCCACAGGTGGGGGCGGAGCTTAGGACTGAGTAGAGTGACAGTTGAAAGTTTTACCTCAGACGGTGCTGGGAAGGCAGACAGAGTGGTCAGGGCTGGCAGCCCAGCTGAGTGGAGGGTGCCCCATCTTTATGTGGGGACCCAGGACAGAAGGCAACGGGCCAGGGCTGGTAGGAGCCAGCTGGTCATGTTGAGTGGACACCGGTGACACGGACACCGAGGCAGCCAGGAGTTCAGCCCTGACTGCAAAGCCAACAGGCCCAACAGGACCGGGTTGCTGACAGCGCCACAAAGGTACCTCTCCCCTCCGGACTGAAAACCAGTTCAGAACACTAGAAGAAACTAAAAGGGACAGACATACTGCGGTACTGGAAAGGAGCCTCTTTCCACTTTGTCCAGGTTGCCTTATCCAGACCGGGTAGTGGACAGACCTTGTCTTTTAGATACAGACCGTAGGACTGGCGGGGGAGCTCTTCAAAGGTGGTAAACACTGAAAGATCTAGAGAAAGAAAGTAGTAAACCCTGAAAGACAGACGACATCTGGAGACTCCATAAGAGAAACCCTGAGTTGGCAACAACACCCTAAAACCAAACTGTACCGTGTTTTGTTATGCCATCAGCCGGTACTGAGTAAAGCATAGTTAAACTGGAACTGGTTTCTGTTATTCTTCCTGCTGCAGCCCGGAGGGCTTAACATCATCATCAGCAGAAGGGGTAAGAACTGCACCACCATCACCATCACTTTCCTCCCTCACCGTCTCACTACAATAGCTGCCCTGAGGTAAAGCTCCACCTGTGGGGAGCTGTACCACACTTTGCTGCCCCCTCCATCACCTCAGCACCTCAGCGACTGGCTGGCAGCGCTGGTACCAAATTACCGGACACTACAGGTGGTGTCACGTTCCCCTGTAAATAACCCCTTTAACACTCATTTACCATCAACATCTGGTATAGTTGATCACCAGGGCACGGCACCGGGGTCTCGACCATCCGTGACTCCCCACACAGTAGCCCCGGTGTCAGAGTCCCTCATCCACCCTAGCTCTGGTTGAATCACCAGCCTAGCCTTGGGTGTCCCCATCTTGCAAGGGATCACCCTTGTAACTACCCGGGTATGTTAGGGGAGTCTGTCCTGCCAGTCGTTTGTCAGCGCGGCAGTCTTCCTCAGACCCAGTTGCACTGGTCCGGTCTCAGTCTGTTCTTTCCCTTTTCTCCCGGGCTATGGAGCGGGCCTTCTCTCCAGGGAACTGTCTCACAGGATTCTGTGCCTCCAGGGAGCCCGACACCTTCAAGGAAGTCGCTGTCTTTGCGGTCCAGCACTCACTGGCCTACCTCTGGTCTTTTCAGTTCAGCTCACTCTAGCCTACCGACTAACTCCTCCTAGTGTTTCCCGTTTGTACCTGGTTTGTCACCTGACCTACGTCCCCACCCACTTGTGACTGACCCTACCACGCCTTGCCCGCCTAGAGTCCTGGGCTCTGGATTGCGTCTTGTGTCCGTGGGTGTGTGTCATGAAGGTGTGTATGTAACAACCTGTCTCCACCTGCCTGGCTGCAGTTCCTCTTGTGGCCTCCTGGTCGCAGGGGCGCCATAGGTGCCTGGCTCCGGATAACATGAACAAGCTGGCAGAGAGGCAAGTATTAATTCTTTATTTTTAATACCTCTGACTTTAATTTAGATTTCACAGTGTATATTAATATACTGCAAAATCAAATGGGGGTGGTCACACATGTCACAGAGGGGAGGGGGGGGGGGGGGGATCAGATTCTTCCCCCCCTTCTATGACATCAGACCCAACAGCAGCAGTCCCTATGGGAAAGAGCGCTTGCACTGCTGCGTAAAGAATTGACATGTCAATTTTTTTTTTGTTTATACGCCGGCGCTTTTTCCCATAAAAGCGCTGCGTAAAATTATGCAGCGTCTGTACAGCAAAGTGAATTTCACATTCACTTTGCAAGCAGACAAAAGGCACATTGCGCTTTTTAAAAATGCGCAATGTGTTAACATAGCCTTAGGCTGCCTTCACACCACTTTTTTCCTGTCTTGGGGATCCAGTTTTTTGCAAGACTCCACGGACAGGAACGGACAGGCTCAGATGTGTACCTGTGGGGCCATTTCTTTGTCCGGATCCATGATTTTCACAGATCCGTGATTTTCACAGATCTGGACACAGAGCTGGGAGGAGCCAGAGCCTGCAAAGCGCAGGCAAGCGGTGCAGGCTTTCACAATGTATGTACATACATTGTGGAAGTGAAATAAAACAAAGCAGGTGTTAAAAATAAAAAAAAAAAAAACACTCCTCTCCAGCAAGTGTCCCGCGATGTGCAGCATACACCTCCAATGGCTTAAGGACCTGAATCAGCTGACTAGGTGTGGCAACCCAATCAGCTGATTGGTCACATGTCTGCATCAGTCCAGTTTAAATCACCCACCCGGTTTTGGCAAGTACGCAATTTAAACTGCTCAGCTGATGTGGTCATTTTTACAATGGATAGCCATGGATGCCCAAAAATCGTGATGTGAAAATTACATTTGGAGCAGAAAGCAACATGTTCGTGGGAACTTTAAATGTTCACAGCTCAATGTTCTTAATTTATGTGAAGCACCTCTGAGTTTAAAGTGCTCACCACACCTCTAAAATGCCTTGGAGAGTAGTTTCCAGAAGGGGGTTACCACTGTGTAGGCACAAAAAGGCTCTGCAAACACAACATTGCATCAGCCACCTATTTCAGCCAATTGTTAGCTCCAAAACACAGATGATGCTCCTTCCCTTCCGAGCCCTTCGCCCAGACAGTTTTAGGCTACATTCACACTATGCATTTTTGCTCTGTTTTTGCAGCCAAAACCAGGAGTATAACAATAATAGGAAAAGTATAATCGAAATATGGCCACCACTTCCTGATTTATTACCCACTCCTGGTTTTGGCTACAAAATCTGATGAGCAAAAACAGTGTGAATGGAGCCTTATACCACATATGGGGAATCTGAGCTCAGGAAGAATACTACAACAAAGCGTATCAGCCAATTCCTCCTGTTCTGCTCCATTCACATTGTGCGTTTTCGGTCTGTTTTTTGCAGCCAAAACTAGGAGTGGGTGATAATTACAGAAGTGGGGATGTGTTTCTATTATACTTTTCCTCTGATTGTTCCACTCCTGGTATTGGCTACAAAAACTGATAAGCAAAAACAGACCAAAAACGCATAGTGTAAATGGCGCCTTACCCTTATGAAAAGGCAAAATTTGTGGCTAAATCAGAATGAGTGAACATTTTTCTTCCACATTGCTTTAATTTCTGTGAAGCAACTGAACGGGTTATTAACCTTCTTGAATGTGGATTTGAGTACTGATTGGCTCAGTTTTTTAACTTGTTTCATTTTGGGGTGTTTCCTGTCACAGACCTCAGTCACTTCAAACGCGATATTTGGTCCCTAAAAAATTTGATCATGTACGTTGTCAGAGAAATTCATTGCTGAAACTTAGCCTTTTTTATCTTTTTGTTTTTCCACAAATGATGCGGCTATGAAGTGGACATGTGGCAAATGTTATTTACCAAGTATTGTGTGATGTAATCATTTGATTCTAGAGCAGATTCACCAGAAGGAAACACATTAAAAAAAGAAAAATCTGAGTGAAGTCAAATTCTGAAATGGAACCAGAGTATAATTGAAACACATGCACCACTTCAGAATATTGTGGGAGGGTGGGGAGGTGTGTGTGTGTGTGTGTGTGGGGGGGGGGGGGTGGTGGTGGTGAGGTGTGTGTGTGGGGGGGGGTGGTGGTGGTCAGGTGTGTGTGTGGGGGGGGGGTGGTGGTGGTCAGGTGTGTGTGTGGGGGGGGGGTGGTGGTGGTCAGGTGTGTGTGTGGGGGGGGGGGTGGTGGTGGTGAGGTGTGTGTGTGGGGGGGGTGGGTGAGGTGTGTGTGTGGGGGGGGTGGGTGAGGTGTGTGTGGGGGGGGTGGGTGAGGTGTGTGTGTGGGGGGGGTGGGTGAGGTGTGTGTGTGTGGGGGGGGGGGGTGAGGTGTGTGTGTGGGGGGGGGGGGGGGGTGTGAGGTGTGTGTGTGGGGGGGGGGTGTGAGGTGTGTGTGTGGGGGGGGGGTGTGAGGTGTGTGTGTGGGGGGGGTGTGAGGTGTGTGTGTGGGGGGGGGTGTGAGGTGTGTGTGTGTGGGGGGGGGGGTGTGAGGTGTGTGTGTGGGGGGGGTGTGAGGTGTGTGTGTGGGGGGGGGGTGAGGTGTGTGTGTGGGGGGGTGTGTGAGGTGTGTGTGTGGGGGGGGGGGGGGTGAGGGGTGTGTGTGGGGGGGTGAGGTGTGGGGGGGTGAGGTGTGTGGGGGGGTGAGGTTGTGTGGGGGGGTGAGGTGTGTGGGGGGGTGAGGTGTGTGGGGGGGTGAGGTGTGTGGGGGGGTGAGGTGTGTGGGGGGGTGAGGTGTGTGGGGGGGTGAGGTGTGTGGGGGGGTGAGGTGTGTGGGGGGGTGAGGTGTGGGGGGGGTGAGGTGTGGGGGGGGGGTGAGGTGTGGGGGGGTGAGGTGGGGGGGTGGTGAGGTGGGGGGGTGGTGAGGTGTGTGGGGGGGGGTGGTGAGGTGTGTGGGGGGGGGTGAGGTGTGTGGGGGGGTGGTGAGGTGTGTGTGGGGGGGGGTGGTGAGGTGTGTGTGTGGGGGGGGGGGTGGTGAGGTGTGTGGGGGGGGGGGTGAGGTGTGTGTGTGGGGGGGGGGGGTGAGGTGTGTGTGTGGGGGGGGGGGGGGGGTGAGGTGTGTGTGGGGGGGGGGGTGAGGTGTGGGGGGGGTGAGGTGTGTGGGGGGGTGAGGTGTGTGGGGGGGGTGAGGTGTGTGGGGGGGTGAGGTGTGTGGGGGGGTGAGGGTGTGTGGGGGGGTGAGGTGTGGGGGGGTGAGGTGGGGGGGGGGGTGAGGTGTGTGTGGGGGGGTGGTGAGGTGTGTGTGGGGGGGGGGGTGGTGGGTGGGTGTGTGTGGGGGGGGGGGGGTGGTGAGGTGTGTGTGGGGGGGGGTGGTGAGGTGTGTGTGGGGGGGGGTGAGGTGTGGGGGGGTGAGGTGTGGGGGGGGGTGAGGTGTGGGGGGGGTGAGGTGTGGGGGGGGTGAGGTGGGGGGGGTGAGGTGTGGGGGGGGGTGAGGTGTGGGGGGGGGTGAGGTGTGGGGGGGGGTGAGGTGTGTGGGGGGGTGAGGTGTGTGGGGGGGGGTGAGGTGTGGGGGGGGGTGAGGTGTGGGGGGGGTGAGGTGTGGGGGGGGGGTGAGGTGTGGGGGGGGGGGTGAGGTGGGGGGGGGTGGTGAGGTGTGTGTGGGGGGGGGGGGGGTGGTGAGGGTGTGTGTGGGGGGGGGGGTGAGGTGTGGGGGGGGGTGAGGTGTGTGGGGGGGTGAGGTGTGGGGGGGGGGGTGAGGTGTGGGGGGGGGTGAGGTGTGGGGGGGGGGGTGAGGTGTGGGGGGGGTGAGGTGTGGGGGGGTGAGGTGTGTGGGGGGGGTGAGGGTGTGGGGGGGGGGGGTGAGGTGTGGGGGGGGGGTGAGGTGAGGTGTGTGGGGGGGGGGGGGGTGAGGTGAGGTGTGTGGGGGGGGGGGGGTGAGGTGAGGTGTGTGGGGGGGGGGGGGTGAGGTGTGTGGGGGGGGGGGGGTGAGGTGTGTGGGGGGGGGGGGGGTGAGGTGTGGGGGGGGGTGAGGTGTGTGGGGGGGGTGAGGTGTGGGGGGGGGTGAGGTGTGGGGGGGGGGTGAGGTGTGGGGGGGGGTGAGGTGGGGGGGGGGGGGGGGGTGAGGTGGGGGGGGGGGGGTGAGGTGTGGGGGGGGGTGAGGTGTGGGGGGGTGAGGTGTGGGGGGGGGTGAGGTGTGGGGGGGGTGAGGTGTGGGGGGGGGTGAGGTGTGGGGGGGGTGAGGTGTGGGGGGGGGGTGAGGTGTGGGGGGGGGGTGAGGTGTGGGGGGGGGGGGTGAGGTGTGGGGGGGTGAGGTGTGGGGGGGGTGAGGTGTGGGGGGTGTGAGGTGTGTGTGGGGGGGGTGTGAGGTGTGTGTGGGGGGGGTGTGGTGTGTGGGGGGGGTGTGTGAGGTGTGTGGGGGGGGTGTGTGAGGTGTGTGTGGGGGGTGTGTGTGAGGTGTGTGTGGGGGGGTGTGGTGAGGTGTGTGTGGGGGGGGTGTGTGAGGTGTGTGTGGGGGGGTGTGTGAGGTGTGTGTGGGGGGGGTGTGAGGTGTGTGTGGGGGGGGTGTGAGGTGTGTGTGGGGGGGGTGTGAGGTGTGTGTATATAGTCAGAATTGGGGGAAGAAAAAAAAAAACAAAACATTGGCCTGTTCAGGAAGGTGAAAATAGACTTAAGGCTACATTTAGTGCATCCCTTCCTTTTGTTCTGCCGCAGTTTTAGCTGCAAAACAAGCCAATAAAAAAAATAATAATAATTAGCACCCAAAAACAGATCCGTTTTTGAATGCTGCGTTCTTTACCATATTGAAGGTCTGCTATGGGAAAAACGCAGGACAAAAACATTACACAAATTGACATGTCATTTTCCAAAACTGAACTCTCCTAAACTGAAAGAACAGATCACTTTAAAGAGGACCTGTTATCCCCCTGGTGCTTCCCTCCCCCCCCCAACCCAAAAACAAAGATTTTGCATTTTTTAAGTTAAAAGGTCCGGTGGGTCTTACCATTTATGCTGTTCTTGCTGCTAGCCCAGCCCTCCCTGCGTCCTGCCTGTGTTGTGTGTCTGTGTGGAGACAGAGGGTGGACAGACCCACACAAGAGGAGGCAGAACACACGGGGCGGACTGTGCCAACGGCAAGGACAGCATAATCAGATAAAGCCCTTGGACCTCAACTCTAAACTTACCAAAGTGTTTTTTTGGATTCCCGGGGGGGGGGGGGTGTTGAGGAGGGAGGGGTAGAGACGTGGTACACACCTTCTCTGAATGCAGCACACATGCTACTTTCACTTTGGAAAGCGCTGCAAATAAAAAAAAAAAAATGCAGCCTGAATGTAGCCCAAATCTCTCACTTTCCTGGTCCCATTTAACCCTCAACTGGTGATGTGGGGTTTCCTATACCCCAGTGTTTGGAAATCTCAAATTTTTACAGAAAATGAAAAGATAGTTTGTTTTAATAGTTTTCTTATTGGCAATTGATTACATATGAGTAACACATTTGACACCCACAAGTTACGGAAAATGTAATACTATGATGATTCAATCCGAGGGCATTATGAAACATGACTTTGGATAATTAAATATTAAAAAAAAATTTTTTTTTACGAATGAATACAAGTGAATATAAGTGAATATAAGTATTAGCGTGAAAATTGAAAATGTATAAATTTGTCAAAAAGAAGTTTTCAAAATTTGAAAATGTGTAAACAAAAAGAAGACTAATTACATGGATTGGTGATGGTGGGTTCAGCAAGACCAAGACAGCACTTAGCGACATCTAGATCTGTTATGCATGGCCAGTAGAGAGAGGCCTTGACAACATCCTGTTGATAAGGAAATGCATGGAAGCTAGTGAGACACGCATCGTCATACCAGCATTTTTCAATGAATGGTAGCCCAACAAAAATTCCCTGGGGTGTGGCAAACCCTACTTCACCAGTTGAGGGTTAAAATGACACCAAATTAATGAAGAAAAAAAAAAAAAAAAACAGGTTTAGAGATCTACAAAAGTGGTGACAAGCCATGACCCAAACCACTACCTACTCCAACATCTGATTTGACATCAATTCAGATAGCCGATGTGACGCACGCCCCTTTCAGGAGATTAAGGAAAAGCTAATATATACACATGACTCACCGTGGCCGGGACTCCGGTTTAGACATGCGATGCTTCCTTCCTCCTTGTCACGGGTGGACCGCGCCTGCTGGTAGTGGGGCCCGGTGTAGTGCAGATCAAAAGTGTTGAAGACGTCTTAGTGGAACAGATTAAAGGGGTTTTTAATTTATTCGTGACGCCACCTATGAGTAGTTCGGTAAGGACTACCAACGCTGCGGAACCTCCGGGGGATGGACAGCAGCTAGATGTTACGCTCCCCACAGGCTGAGCGGTGATCCCTGGAGGTTGGAGATGCTTAAGATGTTGTGCGGCAGCTGCGGTTACCTTGTAGTGCGGACGGACAGTTCATAAGGAAGCACGGACACAAAGTCTCTGCAACGGGTCTTTACTGTAACCAGCAGGCAGTACATGGCATACAGTGGTTGGGTAGTAGACCGGGTGGACTCAGCAGTGATGGTGTCCCTTAGAAATCCGCAGTGTTCCTCCATTCTAACTAATTGGTTGCCAGTGTCACCCAGGAATACCAGATCGGGTACGGGGAGGCTGCTTCAATGCCCTATCCATGATTTACGTTCTGGATGTTTTGGGGAGCCTTGGATCCCTCAGTGGGTACACCGCTGGTTAGACGACTGGAAGTTGGCTTGTGGTGGGGTGCTCCTTTGAAGCTGCTCCTCCACGCTTTCTGGTTCGCGTAGCAGAGGTGAACTGCTGCCAGCTTCGGTACCAGTGAACCGGCTGTGAGTTGTGGGCACGGGAGTCTTTTGGGAACCCGTGTGTGTAATGCCCAATCCCGGTTGTTAAGGCCTCAGGTGCTGACACCCGACGGTGACGGCCCGGGGGCTGCACGGGGTGCGGAGCCCCCGCTCCTCTCCAAGTTCTAGTTCTCGACCCTTCTTCTCCGAGTTCTAGACTGTTGTTCTTTCATCTGTCTAGACTATTGTGTGTGTTCTACTACACTTCCCTAACACTCCACCAGGACCTAGGATTGGCCCTCTGTTCTAGGTGATGCATGTAGGGTTGGATTTCTAAATTAACCAGGTCACTGCTGTGTCAGAGAATATTGCGGCTGCTTTTATGGCTGCAATACCCTCTTGTGACGCACTCGTTGCGGGGCGCCACACACACAATATGGATAGTTTTAATAACTATTGTAGAATAATTTAACAATATCATTCCCATCTTGTACATTTATTGCATATCCACAGGAGAGGCCTAAACATAGTAGATGCAGATCTCAGCAATGGGAACCACATCTAGTTTTGGAATCGGGCTCCATTGCACATGGCTTCCAGTGAAGAGATTGTCAGACTTCCCATACAAACCAATAGGAATTGCAAATGCTTATCCAAGACTGGGTACCTCAGGACCACCTGACAACTTAAATCCCACTGTATGGGATCTGCATTTACAGCATATCCTGTGGTTACACCATGTACGTACGTACACACACACACACACACACACACACACACACACACACACACACACACACACACACACACACACTTTTCACCTTCATATTAGTGTTAACATTTGTTTTTCCAGCCCATGGAACAACATATACCACCATGTTTCCTTTAGATCCCTGGTTTAAGAAAAAAAAAAAAAACAAACTATAGAAGTTATGCTGGAGTCGCACTGGCGTATGACAGATGCAAGAGCATAGAATGCAATATGCTGATGACACTCAGCTCAGGTTCTGCTGCGATCATGAACAGAGCATCATGCAACTGATCAGAGAATAATCTATCCATCACCTCTATTGCCAATCTTTGCTCTTATACTGCTCTGACGACATGCAGTCTATTGTTTCACTCACACCCATAGACTTCTATGGGTGTGAGTGATCCAAGACTCACAGACAATCTCAGCATGCTGCAATTCTTTCCTCAGTCCAATTAGGGATAATGAAAAAAACCTCACAGATCTAAGCTGCAGCATTGTCAAACATGGGGTCAAAGTTCTCACATTGCATTTGTGCTGGTCACACACCAAGTAGGACTCCAGCCTGACAAGGCCACTTCACACACACAGATATCGGAGTCCAATATCTGAACAGATCTCTGGTTGCAGTGAAATCATGGATACATTGCTCCATGTTGTACACAGCCACAAAATGGAGCAATGTATCCATGATTTCACTGCAACCAGAGATCTGTTCAGATATTGGACTCAGATATCTGTGTGTGAAGTGGCCTTTAGTCCACAATTCAGCTATTAAAGTATTCATATAGTTTAGAAAATAACCCTACATACCATAATTGATGCCTACACACGGAAGCCTTCCCAGCTAAACAAAACTGTCAGTTCAAATGAGAAGCAATCAGGTGCTTTTCTGCACCATTATTTATAAAGGAGCCTAATTATGTCATCTGATGAATGCTGCAGTTTAACTCCTTGACAAACGGGCCATCTTTGGACTCAAGAACCTAAATACTTTTCTTTGCATATAGCTACAGTAAGGCCACGTGCACACGCTGAGTATTTGATGAGTTTTTACCTCAGGATTTGTAGCCAAAACCAGGAGTGGGTGATAAATACAGAAGTGGTGCAGGTGTTTCTATTATACTTTTCCTCTGATTGTTCCACTCCTGGTTCTGTCTACAAATCCTGAGGTAAAAAACTCACTAAATACTGAACATGTGCACTAGGCCTAACTTTTTTGCGTACTTAATCGAAACATATGCCGTTCAATGAAACAATATCTCAGTTTAAGGCCTCGTGCACACGTTCAGTATTTGATGAGTTTTTTACGTCAGGATTTGTAGACAAAACCAGGAGTGGAACAATCAGAGGAAAAGTCTAATAGAAACACCTGCACCACTTCTGTATTTATCATCCACTCCTGGTTTTGGCTACAAATCCTGAGGTAAAAAACTCATCAAATACTGAACGTGTGCACGTGGCCTTAGACCCCTTTCACGCTTCTGTGAAAAAAACACGTGTGCGAGGGTCCGTTGTGTAAGGCCTGTTTCACACATCCATGCAAACTAGAGACATGTGAGACAGGCCATTTTTGGGGGGGTGGGGTGTGATTCCGTGTGTCACAGATTGTGTGACACGTGTGCTGTCCATGGATAGCACAACGACAGCCTGTCATTGCATACTCGCCTCCCTCCAGCACTGCTGCACCTCTCACTTCCGGTCCGCTGTTTGGTTCAGTGAAGTGAATATTAGTTGAGCCTAATGAGCGGCCCCGAAAGTGAGAGGAACAGGCAGCGCTAGAGGGAGGTGAGTATAAACTTCTTTATTTTTAAGATTTAAACTTTTGACTCTAGGTCCGTGCACACAGAAGTCACACGGTGAACATCCGTGTGCAGGACATTTTGGGCCAAAAGCGGTCCGTGGTGCCAGTAAAAAAACGGATATGTCACCGTGCGGAGCACATGGACACGCGTCTGCTCCACACGAAGATACAATCCGTGTGGTATCACGGACATCTGAAGTGGGACTATAGGATAACATGGCTGTCTGCATGTCCGTGCCTCTGGCATGTGTCGGCACAGGCCGCATGCATGCCGGAGGCATGGATATGTGTAATAGGCCTAAAGGTACCATCACACGCTAGGATCTCGTTAACAATATCGTTGAAACGTCACGGATTTGTGATAGTTCAAACGATATCGTTTGTGCGTCGTTGCGTGTAAACCAATGATGTTGGAACGATAAATCATTGGATCGTTCATCAAAAATTTGAGATCCCGAACAATTAACGTTCTGTGAAGCAGCAACATCGTTCAGTGTGACACCTTTTTGAACGATATCGTTCATAATTCTCTTATTCCTGCTGCTTTTTAACATAGTTCACTCGTTCTTCTCCAAGTAGCTGGCGCGTTGCCAAATTTAAGATCGTTAACGATATCCTTGCGTGTGACAACGCACTAACGATGTCGAAAGGATCGCGGTCACGTGACATAGCTAACGATATTGTTCACCTATATCCTAGCGTGTGACGGTACCTTAAGTCTGTGTCTGTGTGTGTGTCATCTGTTTGTCATTCGTGAGCTGTCTGTGTGCTATCCGATAGCACACAGACAGCATGACTTTGTATATTTGTGGAGCCCGCCAAGCAGGGGTACTGCACCCATAAAAGAAGTGCAGATACTCCAGCTGCAAGTGGACTCAAGGATGGTGGGTGGAACCCATAACCAGTACTCCCACACTAGTTTACTCGGTGGGAGGTTACCCGGGAGGGAATAAAAACACTTCTACGGGGAGCAAGGAGGTCTTTGGTCCTTGGGTCTTGTGCCCTTAGGTCCTTGCCTCTAAGCTCTTGGGCCTCTTAGGCTCTGCTGCTAGGTCACTCGGCTGAGGGAGCAGGGAGAAAGTAAGAAGGAGAGCTTCCAGGAGAGGAACAGCCAGTTTGGGAAAGGGCCGTTGGCAGGGTCTCCCGGACTGCTTACCGGGCACCGGAACCCGCACCTGTGGGATACTATAGGACCACAGAGAATCCGGAGTCCCATGGAGTCTACAATTCTCCAAGGCACCTGAGCAGACCGAAAAGGGAACCAGGCACCACTGAAGGAGCAGGCGGCTAGCCAGCAGAGGGTTACCCAACGGCGCCAGGGGTGAGAGAAAGAGTGGAGGTCTGGCTGATTTCTAGTCACCGGACTTCATACTACACTGGAAAGCAGGAAAGGACAGACGGGGTTAGAGAAAGAAGGCACTCACCAAGGGTTCCACCATACCACTTGGGATCTGCTTGGAGCCACCCGTAGATACCTGTTCTTGTAACATCTGAATGCTGAACTGTAAACTGTACCCCATGCTGCTACAAGTTTCCAGTAAAGTACCCGGAGAAAGTGAACTATACTCTGCTGCATTTCCTTGTAAATAAACTTGTTCCCTTTCAGGAATGCTGCCCGGGAGGTCCAGTCTTACCTGTGGAGGACTTCACCAACTTGCCGCAGTACCATCTATCTTCGGCAGACTGTGGCGGCGCTGGTGGCATCTCACCAGAAACTACAGGTGGTGTCACAACAATACTGTATATAATCCCCTGTACATATTACCCCTTTTGGAAGATAGGCCCAGGACACGGGATCAGGCACGGCCACCACTCCCCGTGACAGCAGGAGCGTTAACCCTTGCAGCCTGACACCCGAGTACCCCAAAGCCTGGGCACGACAAATCTTATTCTGGCGTTCACGAAAAAAAATGGGTTCCCGCCATAATTGCATGAGGACCCAAGATGGCGCTGTAGCCATGTACTAAATGCCATGTGCAGGCCCGTGGTGTGCCTCAGCCCCTAGAAGAAGGAGGACCAAGACTGAGGCGCCACAAATTGTGGCCGCCCCGATTGCCATCAATCAATCAGGGGGGCGGCCCACAGGGAGTTCCTCAGGAGAGGCCGCCCTTAAGAAGACAAACCGGAAGAGAAGGACAGAACGAACAAGGCTCCTTCGTACCCGGCAGCATGGCGGCACCCCGTTGGAAAGACATTGTGTGTGAGCTTGAGGAGCAAACTCGAGATGCACAAGGCAACCCGGCAACAGCGTCCCTCTTAACCTTGGAGGGGGATGCTGACTACTGGAGGGACGCAATTGGACAGCTCCGCCTGGAGACAGAAGAAGCCCTGGTGTGGGTGTGCCGACGGTGGAGCGCGGAGCGGGCATACGAACTTTCCTCTATGAGAGCGGACCGCAAGGCTCAAGAGGTGGCAGTGGCCAAGCGTGCAGTTGTGGAGTACTGCGCCTCTCTACCACCCGTACCACCACCCGTTCAGACCCGGGACACGGGAGTTCAGACCAAACCCCCGGCTACACCACCGTCCCGTTCCAGCAGTTGTCTCTGGCTGGAGGCAGCGCGGACGTCCCCAACAGAACCCAATGTCGTCGTCGAGGAGGAATATGACGAGACAGTTGAAGAGGAACCAGAGGACGCAGAGGGAGTCTCAGGAGGGAGCACCCCAGAAGGTGCATGGTGGACCGCGTGGCAGCGGCAGCAGCGAGGAGCCCCCGCCATATTGAGCTCAACGGAAACCCGAGTGGTAGCCAGATTCCCAACCGGCAACTCACCACCCCCACAGTACCAACCACCCCAGCGGTCTCAATCAGCGTTGGACTAGAGAGACCAGCTAGCCAGACAAAGACAACGAGAGGAGTGGTTCCAGCGAGAACAGGCAACAAGGCGACTTCGGGACAAGGCCAGATCGCAGCCCCCGCTTCCAATAGAACTTCGCCACCTAGGAACCGTCATCTCAGTTTACCAGGACGAAGGCTGGGGATTTCTTCGGGAACCCGGACTTTCGGATGACGTATTTTTTGCAAGACGTGATGTGGAGTCGCACCTGCGAAAAGGACACCCGGACAGAGACCTTTATCGAGGTGAGCAGGTCACTTATCAGCAGTACCCCGGCCCATTAGGTTGGTTAGCTATAAGGATCTCCCGCTGTGCAGACACTCCCTGCTAACAATAGACTCTTATTAAGAGACATTGTAATTGCAATAGACTCCCGTGTTGCAACACTGCCATGTAAATGGCCTTTTCAACAACCATGCCCTTTTATTTTTGCCTTTCCCATTTTTGCAAGCCCCTGAATGAAGAGTGAGTCCCTGTCTTTTGTTTTCATCTGAAGAATCAGAGTTTTATTTTTGAACTTTTATTTCCCTTGTTGATATTGTGTGCTGTGTGAGCAGCGGCCCAGCGGTGATAACACACACTGGACTGTGCTGGACAATATATTACCGCTGGGCCCGCGTAGTTAGTACCGGTTACTGTTGGGCCAAGTAGATAATGTCTTCTGTGCGGATAGTGCAACCAGAGAGTAACAACTTTGCCAACAGGTGACCCGAGGACTGTGAAGTCTAATACACTAACTACTGCAGTGACTGTGTGTATATGTGTAACGTTTCAATAAAGTGCCTCCCAGCAATGGGAAAAAATTTACATATTCTTAATTGTGAATAGTTTACCCGTTGATGTTGATGAATATAAAAATGCTTCTCTCTTTCCAGTAGAAAAGTATGTAAAAATAGAAAAGGCGTTTCCACGTGCGCTGCCCCGGGTATTAATCGGACTTCAAAGCTTGATCCAAGAATCTTTATTTGTAAAATCTCAACGCGTTTCGTGAGGTTCTCCTCACTTCATCAGGAACGACAAGCATCTCCTGTTGAAGTGAGGAGAACCTCACGAAACGCGTTGATATTTTACAAATAAAGATTCTTGGATCAAGCTTTGAAGTCCGATTAATACCCGGGGCAGCGCACGTGGAAACTCCTTTTCTATTTTTACACACCTTGGATCCTTTAGGAGGTGCAGCAGCCTGGCTCTTTGTGATCAATAGGTGTTGTGAACTGGCACAACCTTCAAAGGTGAGTGTATCACACACTGAGCTATATCCTTCACTACACAGATAAGACCCTATGTGCGCCATTTCTCCCTCTTTCACAGTGTATTCCAGTAGACAGGTACTAATACTCGCGGACAAGTATATTCAATCAAGGGGGTATGTGGCGCCCCGCCAAGCAGGCGTCACAGAGGGGTACTGCACCCGTATATGAGGTGCAGATACTCCAGCTGCAAGTAAACTCTAGGATGGTGGGTGGAACCCATAACCAGTACTCCCACACTAATTTACTCGGTGGGAGGTTACCAGGGAGGGAATAAAAACACTTCTACGGGGAGCAAGGAGGTCTTTGGCCCTTGGGTCTTGTGCCCTTAGGTTCTTGCCTCTAAGTTCTTGGGCCTTTTAGGCTCTGCTGCTAGGTCACTCGGCTGAGGGACCAGGGAGAGAAAGTAAGAAGGAGAGCTTCCAGGAGAGGAACAGCCAGTTTGGGAAAGGGCCGTCGGCAGGGTCTCCCAGACAGCTTACCGGGCATCGGAGCCCGCACCTGTGGGATACTATAGGACCACAGAGAATCCGGAGTCCCGTGGAGTCTACAATTCTCCCAGGCACCTGAGCAGACCGAAAAGGGAACTGGGCACCACTGAAGGAGCAGGCGGCTAGCCAGCAGAGGGTTACCCGACGGCGTCAAGGGTGAGAGAAAGAGTGGAGGTCAGGCTGATTTCAAGTCACCGGACTTCATACTACACTGGAAAGCAGGAAAGGAGAGATGGGGTTAGAGAAAAAAGGCACTCACCAAGGGTTCCACCATACCACTTGGGATCTGCTTGCAGCCACCCATAGACTACAGTGCCTCATGAATAAATCTGGGTACTATATAAACTGATACCAGGCTCACGGCCGTTTGTCTTGCAATCCCGGCGCTACCTCACATATGGTGGAAAATGCGGGCAGCCTGAACTCCGGGATACTCCACGGACTGCATGTCCATACTCAAGCCGGCCAAGCTACAGTTCCGGTCTGCCGCTAATATGGAGGAGCTATTAAAGCAATTGGTGCTTACCCAGCAGAGAAAATAGGAGTAGTTTCAGCAACAACAGAAAAACAATGAACTGCTCCTACAGCAAATTATGGCACCGCGAGACCCGCCACCAGCACCTTCCCCGAAATGACGTGAGGCCCGGGACCGGGTCCGATCGGCATTGAGAAAGCTGACTCAGGAGGACGACGTGGAAGCGTTCCTCACCGTCTTTGAGCGCGGAGCGGGAAGGTCTCCCAGCTGGCCAGTGGGCTGAAGTAGTGGCGCCATTCCTGATTGGCGACGCACAGAAGGCATACTCTGACCTCAGTTGGGAGGATGCGCACGATTACGGGAAACTAAAAGGTGAGATCCTTGCTCGACTGGGGGTCAATACCTATGTGAGAGCCCATTGGGTGTTTTCCTGGTCCATTGTGGAGTCCAAACCGGCTCGATCTCAAGCGTATGACTTACTACAGCTGGTAAAACGGTGGCTCCAGCCTGAGCTCTTGTCTCTGGCCCAGATAGTGGAAAGGGTGGTAATCGACCAGCTGGTACGAACTCTGGACCAGATGGTTAGTTTGATTGAGAGGTATACATCCACCCAGGAGTTCATACGGGACTCTGCCCCCTGCGTCTGTCCCGCCGGCCTCTGGAGCCGGGAAAAGGTGCACGTCCCTTTGCTGGGGACCGTCCTACACAAGCTCCCGCTGAGGGGGTACTCCAGAGTGAGGCCAGCAGGAGACCAGGCTCCCCTCGATGGGGCTTCCAGGCTGGCAGTGCCACTGTTAGGTGGTGCAGGCGGTGCAAAGGGCCAGGACATGTGGCGGCCGATTGTCCTTTGACTATTGAACCCATGGACTGCGGGTTTATACGCCGGGTTTCTATGTATGCCAGCACCATGCTCGCCACAGATGCAGTTGTTCCCACGATGGAACCCCAGATGTGCCCGGTGCTCGTTAATGGACACAGAGCAGAGGCTCTCTTGGACTCCGGCAGTTTGGTGACTCTGGTTCATGGGTCATTACTCCCCGGGTTGGAGCCCACAGGGGGAAGGATCGGGGTCAGATGTATACATGGAGACCTCCGCAAGTATCCGGCCGCAGAGGTGATGTTTTCCACTCCGTGTGGAGAGCTAACCCATGTGTTCGGAGTGGTGAAGACTCTACCTTATGGGATTGTGCTGGGAAGAGATTTACCATTGTTTTGGTCCCTATGGGGTAGGAGGAGTAGCCCTCCGCAAACACCATTGGATCCGGGTGCCGAACCCAACGATCCCGAGTCAGGGGTACCTGCCGTAGGGGTCGCCAACCTAGGGATAGAGTGTCACCCCGATAGGTTCCCCTAGAGGTATTGGCAGTAGAGGTCGAGGAGACCCAAGCAATTCCAGAGCTGGAAGTGCTCTGGGGAGCGTTTGGGACAGCTCACCTGCAGGATCCCACACTGACCTGGGCACGGGAAAGGGCAATAGAAGTAAATGGGGTGACTCAGCAACCGGGGGCTGAAAATGTGTTCCCACGCATGGTGATTGACCGAGAGTTGCTCTATAGAGTGGACAAAATCTGGGAGGAGGTTGTGGAGCAACTGGTAGTACCGCAGACACACTGCTGGGCGGTCCTAGAAATGACGCACTCCCACCTGCTGGGGGGGCACCTCGGGACTAAAAAAACGCAAGAGCGTATCTTGCGGTGATTCTTCTGGCCTGGAGTGTATGCGGATGTCCAGAGGTTCTGCGACTCCTGTCCGGAATGTCAGCTGACCACACCCATTGCAACCTTCCGGAGTCCATTGGTACCTCTACCGGTTATAGAGGAACCTTTTGAACGGATTGCCATGGATTTGGTAGGGCCCATAGTTAAATCGGCTCGGGGCCACCAACACATCCTCGTGGTCGTCGATTACACCACCCGATACCCGGAGGCGATTCCGCTAAGCAACACAAAGGCTAAGCTTATTGCCCGGGAGCTGTTTTCTATGTTCTTTCGCCAGGGAATACCGAAGGAGATCCTTACCGATCAGGGGACTCCTTTTATGTCCAAAGTGACCGCAGAACTGTGTAAACTGCTGAATATAAAACAGCTGCACACCTCGGTTGTACCATCCCCAGACCAACGGGTTAGTCGAGCGGTTTAACAAAACCCTGAAATCCATGCTTAAAAAGGTAGTTGCCAAGGATGGGAAGGATTGGGACATGTTACTGCCCTATTTGATGTTTGCCATCCGGGAAGTACTGCAGTCATCTACGGAGTTTTCCCCATTTGAGTTATTGTACTGCAGACGTCCTAGAGGGTTGTTGGATGTCGCCAAAGAGACATGGGAACAGGAACCCACTCCCTATAAGAGTGTAACATGTGGCTAATATGCAGGACCGGATTACCACGGTCATGCCTATCGTAAAATAGCACCTAATGGAGGCCCAGGGAGCTCAAAGTCGCATGTATAACAGGAGGGCCACCGTTAGGTCTTTTGAGGTGGGGGATCGGGTGATGGTTTTAGTGCCCACTGCGGAGAGCAAGCTCTTGGCCAAATGGCAGGGGCCCTATGAAATCCGGGGAAAGGTAGGAGAAGTGAATTACAAGGTGTACCAACCCGGGAAGAGAAAACCCGTACAGCTATACCATGTTAATTTGCTCAAAGCCTGGAAAGACCGGGAGTGCCTGATCATGGAGGCACCCCGGCTGTTGGCCTGAGAGTGGCCGGCGAGGTAAAAATAGGTGACTCCCTCACTAAGGCACAGCGACGGGAGGCTTGAAAGTTGGTGCAGCAGACTCCAGATGTATTTTCCGACCTGCCCGGCCGTGCTTCCATCATTCAACATGACATTGTCACTGAGCCCCGGGTAAAGGTGCAAATGAAACCGTACCGGGTACCCGAGGCCCGAAGACAAGCCATCGCGTCTGATGTGAGACAAATGCTCAAGCTGGCAGTAATTGAGGAATCATGGAGTGAAGGGGCTAGTCCCATTGTGTTGATTCCGAAGCCAGATGGATCTCTGCAGTTCTGCAACGACTTCCAGAAGTTGAATGAGGTGTCGAAATTCGACCTTTATCCCATGCTTGGGTGGACGAGCTAATTGAAAGACTGGGGCGGGCCCAGTATTTCATGAAGCTCGATCTAACCAAGGGTTACTGGCAGGTGCCGCTAACCGAGTCGGCCAAGGAGAAGACCGCCTTTGTTACCCGGAGGGCCTCTATCACTATGTTGTATTGCCTTTTGGGTTGCATGGGGCCCCGGCTACATTCCAGCGGCTAATGAACATAGTGTTAAGACCCCATCAGAAATATGCGTCTGCGAATCCAAAAAAATGTGCTATGGGTCTCGAGGAGGCCCTGTACCTGGGGTATGTGATTGGGCGAGTGGTTATCAAACCCCAAATAAATAAAATCGAGGCCATTGAAAACTGGCCCCGACCAGTGTCTACCAAACAGGTTATGGCTTTCCTCGGCATCATTGGGTACTACAGACGCTTCATAGCCAACTTTGCTGGACGAACCGTGGCCCTGTCCAATCTCTTAGAGGGGAAGAAGTCGGTTACGGTGCGCTGGAATCCCCAAGCGGAGGCGGCGTTTCAGGATATGAAGGTGGCATTGTGCGGACAGCCAGTCCTCATCAGTCCCAACTTCAAGAGCACCTTCATCGTGCAAATAGATGCCTCTGAGGTGGGACTGTGGGCTGTGCTGTAGCAAGAGGTGAATGGAGACGAACATCCGGTCACCTACTTGAGCCGGAAACTGTCCCCAGCAGAGAAAAATTATAGTGTAGTGGAGAAGGAGTGCTTGGCTGTAAAATGGGCCTTGGAGTCCCTACACTACTATTTGCTCGGGCGGCAGTTCCGGTTGGATACGGACCATTCTCCCCTGGTCTGGATGCGGAATACCCAGGAACGGAATGCTCGGGTCACCCGATGGTTCCTGTACCTCCAAAACTTCAGTTTTTCGGTGGAGCATCGGGCTGGCAAGTTGCAAGGCAATGTGGATGCCCTGTCCCGGGCACCCTGTTTGGTGGCTGATGTTCAACCCCACACGTTTGAACAGAGGGGGGGTGTGTGTGTGAGACAGTGAGGGGGATCATATGCGAGGGGCGCTATGTGTTCCCCAGAATGTGTCACGTATTGAACCCGGTATGGAATATAGGATAGAGGGACGCTTCACTCCAGACTGGGTCTTGTAGGTTTTCCCCGGAGGGAGACACGGGGTTAAAAGCTAGGTGAGGAGACGGGGCGGGGTCCCCTGTGGAGAGCTTCAGCCTGAGTTGAGGCAGGAGGGACTGCTGAGTGGTCTGGTCCAGGGCGTATGAGGCTGTGTGCTGTTACAACACGGCCTAACCCAGGAGAAAACTCCTAACCTGAAGGGACCGTGTTACTGTCCGGGGGATGTATGCATTGTACCCGGCTACGTCCCAGAACCCGGCAACTTGTGCCACTGCTGTGCCTCATGAATAAATCCGGGTACTGTATAAACTAAAACCAGGCTCACGGCCATTTGTCTTGCAAACCCGGCGCTACCTCACACAAACCAGTGGAGTCTGACTCCTGGGAATCTGCTTCAGAGGTCCGCAAGGACAGGTAGAGTAGGAGCCCCATGAGAGTCTCACATACCCCGGACTTCTGCTTGGAGGACCAAACCAAGAATCTGTCTGCTTCCACCACCGGCGGGAAGTCGGGGTTACCAAATAGTGGGGTCAATAGGCCGAGCACATTGGAGAGACCGAATCTGGTGCACACTCCATCCCAAACTCTAAGAAGGTTGTACGTAAGTGGGGAATCCAAAGCATTCCTAGGTCGCTTTTCACCTGCTATCCAGGGTAAAGATGTTACAAGCCAGCCTGAAATGTAGGCTTCCATATTCACCCACCTCTTAGTCTCAGCAACAGAGAACCAATCTACCAATCTGGCCAGGATAGCTGCGGTATGGTACAGATGGAAATCCGGTAGACCCACCCCACCCTGGGCCTTACTTCTCGTCAGGTGTTTGTATGCGAGGCGGGGCTTCCCCATCCTCCAGACAAAGGTCGCCGAAAGAGTCTTGAGCTGAGAGAAAAAAGATTTGAGAATGGAAATGGGAACTGCCTGAAAGATGTATAGTAGTTTAGGCAGTATGTCCATTTTCAGGACGTTGATCCTGCCAATCCACAAGAGGGTCCGCACATTGTATTGTGAGAGATCGTTAACTATCCATAGTAACATGGGTTTATGATTCAGGTTGTAAAGGAGCAACAGGTCAGCGCTAGGATAGACCCAAGGTATTTTAACTAACCTAAACACCACTGGAACGGAAAAGCATCCTTTAAGCGGGTCTGTCGATCTGATGGAAGGGAGATGTTCAGTATCTATGATTTTTTGACTTTGACTTTAAAATTGCTGACTCTGCTGTAACGGTCAAACTCCTTTAAGATAGAGGGGAGGGATGTCTCTGGGTCAGTCACATATAGAAGTGTTGCGCCCCAGGGCGAGGGGTACTCGGGGGTCAGGCGGCAGTGGGTTAGCTCTGTGTCATGGAGAATGGCGGCTGCCCCTGAGCCTGTGCCCTGGGGAGCAGTGCTCTTGAAAAGGGGTTATTTACAGGGATTATATACAAGGTTTGTCGTGACGCCACCTGCTGTGTCTGGTGAAAGGCCACCAGCGCCGCTACAGTCCTCCGGAGGTCAGTGGGATTGCGGCAGTGATGGTATGGTCCCCGCAGGCAGGACCGGGACCTCCGGGGCAGCTTAGTGAGGTGGGCAGGTTGTAGCAGAGCTGAGGTGGTGGATGAGAGTAGGGAAAGTCTATTGAGGGCACGGTGAGGGAGAGGAAAGTATGCACGCACACAATGGAAGTCTCTTTACCTTTTTACTGGTGAAATTCAGGTAAATAGTCCAAAGCACCGACGGGTGACCGGGCTGCACAGTGGCCTCCCACAGCAAGTGGGTATAAGGCCTCCTTCCCTTTGTATTCACTGAAGCACAGTCTATTGAATCCTGACTTGCCTCCACTCTCTTCTCCTGTCTGTGTCTCCTTCCCTCCTGTGCAGTCTCCGGGACAACCTTCTCTAATTCTGCAGTGGCCACTGCTCCTGGCTCCCTTTCCTTGACTCTCTCAGGAGATTGGGTAGCTGTAGCTTCCTCGGTGCCAAGGGGTTCCTTGTGGGACTTGTAGTTCTCCACTGGTTCAGATCCCCAATATCCGGCTTCTCTCTCTCTCTCTCTGGAACAAACTTGCGGCTGGAGCTACCTGTTCCTTGCTTCTGCTTCTCCTCTAAACTCTTTGCCTTCCGTCCCACTTAGGCTGGTGGGACGCTGAAAGGCTACTCCTGGGTTGCTGATTCGGGCCTACACATTGCACCGATCACCAGAGCTTCCCTGCAGCTCTTCTAGCATCTGCACACACTCTAACTAACTCCTCCCCAGCAGCAGTATATATAGGGAATCCTGCCTAAGGGCAGCAGCTTGGGCTCCCCCTACTGTACCGGTGTGGAAGGTGTTTTTCATAGTAGTACTGCTGTGGAAACCCAGCTGTGCATTAGAGAGATATGTGGTTAAGTGCATTGGCAGGGCGCCACAGAAGCAGATCATCTGCATATAAGGCCAGTTTATGGGGTTCATTAGCAATCTGTAACCCATGTATGTCCGGATTCTGTCAGATGACTACAGCTAAGTGCTCCATCACGAGGGCATACAATAGGGGGGATAAGGGGCAGCCCTGGCACATCCAATTTCGGATATCAAAGGGTTTGGAGAGGATGCCATTACACCGGACTTTGGCAGAGGGAACAGTATACAATGCCATCACTTTTTCCACAAATCTTTGACCCATCCCCACCTGCTCAATCACCGCACCAAGAAAAGACCAGCTCACTCTGTCAAAGGCCTTCTCTGCGTCAACCGACAGCACAAGTGCTGGGATTTTCTGTCTGTTAATGCGAGAGATTACAAGAATGGTTTTAATAGTGTGGCGCCCCGCCAAGCAGGCGTCACAGAGGGGTACTGCACCCGTAAAAGAGGTGCAGTTGCCCCAGTTGCAGGAGGATTCTAGGATGGTGGGTGGCACCCATTAACCAGCACTCCCACCTAGATTACAAGGTGGGAGGTTACCCGGGAGGGAATAAAGTCACCTCTAGGGAGAGAGTGTAAGTAAGAAAGAGAGAGAGAGCAAGGGAGTTGGAGGTAGAAGTTGGAGTTGGAGAAGGTCTCTCGGCTGAGGGACCAGGAGGGATTGAAGAAGAAGAGAGGGCTTAAAAAGAAAGAAAGCTTCTCCAGGCGCAGACAACCAGAAGGGAAAGAAAGAACTTGAAAAAGTTTATCCCTGTCAGCTTACCGGGCACCGGACCCGCACCTGTGGGATACTTTATGACTGCAGAAAATCCGGAGACCCATGGAGTCTACATTTCTCCCGGGCACGTGAGCAACCGAAAGAGGGTACCAGGCACCGCCAAGGAACAAGCGGTCAGCCATCAGAAGGTTACCTGAAGGCCGTGAGGGTGAGAGAAGGAAGGAGGTCGGGTGGGCTTTAAGTCACCAGGCTTCACAGCACTACTGGGAAGCAGGAAAGGAACATACGGGAAAATAGCACGAAGGCACACACCAAGGGGTCCACCATACCACTTAGGATCTGCCTGCAGCCACCCGTTAAGCTACCTGTCCTCATACCATCAGGAGTGCTGAACTGTAATGTTTGTATGCCATTAATGCAAATGACAGTAAAGTACCCGGAGGAACAGTGACTTTGGACTCTGCTTGATTTTCCTTTAAATGAACTTGTTTCTATCCAGGAACACTGCCCCGGAGGTCCAGTCCTACTTGTGGAGGACTTCACCAACCTCCGGCGGACTGTGGCGGCGCAGCTACACCGCCTGTATATCCAGTAGCCAATTTTTTACTGCAGCTAGACCAGGAAATCCTTTTGGGCTAGTAGCATTGTCTGGTAGTCAACGGTGTAGCCCACTTGTGAACCAAGCTACATCGCCTGTCTATTTCATGCTAATTTTTAACTGCATCTAGCCCAGGTAATAGTTTGGGCCTAGTAGCAGTGTCTGTTAGTCAGTGGTGTAGCCCACTTGTGAACCAAGCTACACCGCCTGTCTATTTCATACTAATTTTTAACTGCAGCTAGCCCAGGTAATAGTTTGGGCCTAGTAGCAGTGTCTGTTAGTCAGTGGTGTACCCCACTTGTGAACCAAGCTACACTGATTGTCTATTTCATACTCATTTCTAACTGCATCTAGCTCAGGGAATAGTTTGGGCCTAGTAGCAGTGTCTGTTAGTCAGTGGTGTAGCCCACTTGTGAACCAAGCTACGCCGCCTGTCTATTTCATACTAATTTTTAACTGCGTCTAGCCCAGGTAATACTTTGGGCCTAGTAGCAGTGTCTGTTAGTCAGTGGTGTAGCCCAGCTATAAAGTAAGCTACACCACCTGTCTATCCAGTAGCTAATTTTTTACTGCAGCTAGCCCAGGCAATCCTTTTGGGCTAGTAGCATCGTCTGGTAGTCAGTGGTGTAGCCCACTTGTGAACCAAGCTACACCGCCTGTCTATTTCATACTAATTTTTAACTGTATCTAGCCCAGGTAATAGTTTAGGCCTACTGCCTACTAGCAGTGTCTGTTAGTCAGTGGTGTAGCCCACTTGTGAACCAAGCTACACCGCCTGTCTATTTCATACTTATTTTTAACTGCATCTAGCCCAGGTAATAGTTTGGGCCTAGTAGCAGTGTCTGTTAGGGCCCTTTCACATCAGCGTTTTTTTTTTAAATCGCGGCAGATGCGGTGAAAAAACCGCATCTGCCGCGATTACCGCATACCGGCTGCACTTGCGGCGCGGTTGCGGTTTTTGTCATGCAAAGTATAGGCGGACTTGCGGCAGGTGCGGCAAGTGCGGTTTTGCACTTGCGGCAGGTGCGGCCGCGAAAAAAACCGCGGTCAGCCGTGGAATTCGACACATGTTGCAGCGACTGTGGCAGCACCGCCAAGCCCTGGTGCAATACGTTATGACGTATAGCCTGGGCCAACGAGATCCAGATGTGGGGCAGATCACATTGCAGGTGTGGTTTCAGATCGAAGACCTATGCACCCTTCTGCACAGTTTTGAAATGGCGACGAAGATGTTTAGCGCTGACGATGCCATTATCAGCATGACTATTCCGGTCATCTACATGCTGGAGCACACTCTAATCAGTATTCGGAGTCAGGTGGTGGGACAAGAGGAGGGTGAGGAAGTACAGGAGGAGTCATATGCGGAAGGGATAACAAGATCTCCAAGGTCCAGACAGTCAGCAGCACCAAGGCGGCAGGCATGGGAGGGTGGGGGAGAGAGATTAACGAGGGCGCATGGTAGCAGCCAAACTGTTGAGGAAGGTGCAGGAGCCGAGGAAGAAGTGGAGGATGAACTGGCAATGGGCATGGAAGACTCAGCAGATAAGGGAGACCTTGATCACATTTCTGTTGTACGAGGTTGGGGGGAGAGGGCATAGAAAAGAAGCATGATTCTCACCTTGCCGCCACTAACACAACAAGGACTTGGTCCTGCTGGATTCGCAAGACAGATGAGCGCTTTCTTGCTGCACAACCTGCAACATGACCCTTGGATTGTCAGAATTCGAAGTAATGCTGACTACTGGGTTGCCACTCTCTCAGATCACCTGTACAAGACAAAATTTAGCGAAATAATTCCTGCCCCAAAAGGGACGCACACATGCAGGAGTATTAGTAGAAGCTGTTACAGAATCTTAGATCTGTTTTTCCACAAAACACCAGTGGTGCACAGAGTAAGGCCACGTGCACACGTTCAGTATTTGATGAGTTTTTTACCTCAGGATTTGTAGACAAAACCAGGAGTGGAGCAATCAGAGGAAAAGTCTAATAGAAACACCTGCACCACTTCTGTATTTATCATCCACTCCTGGTTTTGGCTACAAATCCTGAGGTAAAAATCTCATCAAATACTGAACGTGTGCACGTGGCCTAAATCTCACAGGAGTTATCTCCAAGTTAACAGTGATGCCATGACTGGAGAACTGGAGCCTTGCTCATTTTGGGCTTCCAATCTGGAAAAATGGTCTGAGCTCGCCACTCACGCCTTGGAGATCTTGTCGTGCCCCGCAGCCAGCGTTCTCTGAACGTGTCTTCAGCACTGCTGGTGGTGTGCTGACAGATAAATGCACGCGTCTGTCCAGTGACAATGTGGGCAGACTAACGTTCATCATGATGAACAAGTCATGGATCTGCAAGCACTTTTCTACCCCTGTGACATCCTGGAGAGACTAAAGGCTTGTGGATTTTTTAATGTGCTTCATGAAAGTAACCATTTTAAGTTTACAGCTGTGGGGCAATTTATGCCACTTAAGTGGTGTCTGTGCCCAAATCTTTGGACAAAATGGAGACTCTTGTTGGAGTCCCCTTGCTGTGTTTTACATGATTTTAGAAGGGCATGACATGCCTATATCTGTGTGTCCTCTTTTTTCTCGTCCAGCTCTTTTCTTTTCGCATTTTTATATGTACTTGTCACTTTTTCATGTGTTTGTTGTGTCTTCTGAATAGTTTGTCACCTTTTGGACACCTTAGAAGGTGTTTTCTATGTGTTTGTATGTGTTTGTGTTTGCCTGCCATTGTTTTCAATGGTGTTCGACGGTGTTCGACGAACATTCAATGAACATTCGTGGAACACTCCCCCAATTCGACGAATCGAATTCGAACACTAGGGTGGTGGCTCATCTCTATTGGTAACCCTAATGTGTAATTAAGTGTTTACGTTTCAAGAAGAGATTCATTGAACCTCAATCTGTTTACAATTTTGAGTAAACTCAAAATAAACGGCATGGCCCACAGAGGGTGCGTTTACACGCTTAGATATCTGAAACGATATTGTCGAGCTCACTGGGACGGGGGTACTCGGTACCGGACTGGGTCTGCTACTGGGGAAGTCACGGGTGGTCCTGGTCCGGACCGTGTCCCGGTCCCTGGCAATAATAAGGAGATATTTACAGGGGAATGTCAGTCGTGACGCCACCCACTGTGTGCGACCAGTAGTGGGGCCGCCGCTGACGCAGAACCTCCGGGAATGATGTAATGGCAGCGTAGATGGAATAGTTCCCGTGGGCAGAACTGTGTTCCCAGGGGCAGTGATGATTAGAGTCTATGGTGTAGTGTGCAGGCCTGGTGCTGACTGCAGTGCACTTACTGTCCCGATGCTGCAGGAATCCTCCCTCAGTGTTGGAGCCGGCAATGCTCGGGTGCTCGGTGCTCTGGCCGAGCATCTCAAGATACTTGTGTACTCGGCCAGAGCACCGAGCCCAATGTAAGTCAATGAGTGACAGGCTCCGCCCACAAACTTCCGGTTATAAAACGAGTATTGCTGGGAAAGGGCGGGAGGGGGGGCTTTTTTAAATCGCCGCAATATATAACACCTTGCTGTGGCCCCCAGAGGGATCCTAACAATGAATCTGCTCCCTATGTGGTGCCAGCTCACTGTGTGCACTGAAGGGAGCTGTGTATGTGTGTCAGATTGCTAATTATTAGCGAGCAGTCCGAGCATCTCGGCGGTAGTCGGTGCTCGCCGAGCATCCCGAGTAACGAGTAGCGCAGAGCATACTCGCTCATCCCTAATTATAACCATTACTTTCTTATAAAAGAGTATAAAAACATTCTTCTTTCAAAAGTGCAAAGAGTTCAAAAAGTCAAAAAGCAGTTCAAAGTTCACTATTTAAACAGTCACTTGCACTACTTCTCATGTGCACAACTCGTCTTAAAACCAAAGGGGAGCACGCTTAGTGCTCAACTATTTACAAGAAAGTTCGTACCAAGTCATTGTCATTGATCTCTAATGTTGATGACACATAAAAGACGGGAAAAGGCTATTCATTCATTCAGGTTTGGGATGGGGTCAATAAGGAACAGATCACTTTCACCCTTATAGTTTCCTCTTCTGGATGCAGGACCCGTGTTTTCATTCTTTTGTCTGCTGCTTCCACGGTAACACTTGGGATGTTCTCCTTCTGGGGTACACTTCCAGGTTTTGTAATGCAGCTATCAGCAAGTAGCTTTCCAGGGTCTGGGTGATAGCATCCTTCATTGTCTTTGGTGCAACAGTCTCTAGGATGGTTACTGGATCCGTGTTAACTGCCGTATCCGTGTACTGGGGCATGTCTGGATCAGTAATGGATTCTGGATTTTCTAGTGTTGGGATGTCATCTTCTTCTGCACTCAAAGTCTTTTAACCTTTATGCCATATGGGCCACACTCACCCTCAACAATATGGTAAGACACCCATTCTCCAACTTCAACTTGTCTGGGTGGTCTGAAGGCAATTGTTCTTCCACCTCTCTTTTGTTAATAAAGATATCCTGTTTAGTACCAGGTTCTCGGGCAAAGGCAAAGCCCCTTTCCTCTATGACTTTCACAATCTTCCCTTCATGCCGTGGGGATCTCTGTATTTCTCTATCTCTTCTAGCTATGTTTTTGGCCTCTTTGGCGCGGGCAATCATTATTTGTTTTTGAACCTGCCGTTCCGTTTCCTCTTTCTCCCACTTTCTAACGCACCTTTGGATGTATTCCTCACGGGTGATCAACTCTGCAGGACCCACTTCACTACTGGAATCTCCTAAGAAGCCCATCATATCGTCACTGGTCTCGTCCCGCTCCCACCAGCAGCGGAGCTGCTCCCCTCTCACCTCTATGGTTGCAGGTGCCGGGATCAGGGGCTGCGGTAACGGCAGATATCCCTCTGGTAAGGCTCCTAGCAGGTCGGCTTCTCGCATTGTAAGGTGCGGTGCAGCTTGAGGTATAGATAAGTCCACCAGGGTCGCGGTGCAGCATTCTCCATCGCTTTCTTTGCGATCACGGGTGTCTTCAACCCAGCCGGGTTGCATGGATACAGTCTGGTAGGTTTGCTGGTGATCTATATTGATCTGGATCCAGGTACGTTGCTCTTGGAAACGGGTCATCTGCTGGGGCAGCAGTCGTAGTAAACCCCTCCGGGTGTCTCGGACGTTCGGACGCTCTCCGCCGCCTTCTGCCATGCTATCACATTCACAGAAGTTCTTTCCCTGGCCGGGTTCCTCCACCAGGTCACTCCGTGGGCCCTCCGGGATCACTTGTGGTCTCTCGTGCGCAGCGTTCTTCTGGGCGTCCTTCACTTCCGTCCTCGTGTCTCGCAATGGCGACTGCTTCGTTTCCGGTTCTTCATCCAGCCTCTTCCTGATGACAATTTCCTCTTCTTCTCCTTGGTAGGTGGGACTAGGGGCGGAGGCTCTTCCTTTAGAGTGATGGCTGGCTCTCTCGTAGTTAAGGGGAGCCAGGGCGGGTCCTTTTCTTCGCGCCTTGGACCGGGCCGGCCCACGATGGGAGTTTTGGTTACGCCTCCTCTGCACATGGCGTTAGCCTCCCCTGGCCGCCATTAAGGTCAGATTTTGGCGGGAAAGTCCAGAACATGTTCTTTAGGCGCACGAGGTTCAATTCTTTTGGACCAGGTAGATCCTGTTCGTGACGCCAGCTTGTCGAGCCCACTGGGACGGGGGTACTCGGTACTGGACCGGGTCTGCTACTGGGGAAGACACGGGTGGTCCTGGTCCGGACCGTGTCCCGGGCCCTGGCAATAATAAGGGGATATTTACAGGGGAATGTCAGTCGTGACGCCACCCACTGTGTGCGGCCAGTAGTGGGGCTGCCCCTGACGCAGAACCTCCGGGGATGATGATGATGTAATGGCAGTGTAGATGGAATAGTTCAAGTGGGAAGAACTGTGTTCCCCGGGGCAGTGATGATTAGAGTCTATGGTGTAGTGTGCAGGCCTGGTGCTGACTGCAGTGCACTTACTGTCCCGATGCTGCAGGAATCCTCCCTCAGTGTTGGAGCCGGCAAGCTGTGGTGACTCACCGTAGCCTGGTCTTCACGTCGCAGGCGTTTGCTTCTCCTATCACGGTTCCGCGCCTGTGGCTGTGGGGCTCGGTGGTCCAGATCAATAAGGGGTTGGCTGAACAGATAAGGGTTAATATTCTTGTCGTGACGCCACCTGCGGGAATTCCGGTGATTTCACCGGTGCTGCTTGGGCCTCCGGGGGATGGACGGCAGCTGGGACGCTCCCCACAGGACGAGCGGGAGTCCCCGGGGCCTGGAACTGCATCTGATGGTATGTGGCAGCTCAAGGATTTTTAGTATGCAGAGGGTAACACTTCGGAAGAAACACAGACACCAGTGTTCTCTGCAACGGGCCTTTTACTGTAGCCGGTAGATGATACAGGGTAACAGTCAATGGGTAACGGACCGGGGGGTCCCAGCAATGACCGGTGTTGTTTCAGAGCTCCATGGTGTTTCCTCCGTTCCTAACTTGTCTAGTTGCCGACGTCGCCTTAGTGCGCCAGATCGGGTACAAGGAGGCTACTTAAATTTCCCTGCCGGTGTGTACGTTCCGGTGTGAGGGGAGCCTGTGTTCCTTTTGGTGGGTACTTCGCTGGCAAGACGGCTCTTAGTCGCGGCTGCAGTGAGGTGCTCCTGAAAAGCTTTCCTTCACTTCTGGTTTGCAGAGCAGTGATGAACAACTTGCTTGCTTAGGAACCAGTGATCCGGTTGTATAATGGGCGCGGGTGTTTTTGTAACCCACTTAAGAAATATCCCATGTTCCGGTCTTGGGGCACCGGGCAATGGCGCCAACGGGTAGGTGGTCTGCAGGGCAGCACGGAACTGTGCAGGACCCTCTTCTCCTATGTTCCTCCCGACCACCTCTCTATTCTTCCTCCTTCTTCTCCCTTCTCCTACACTCTACTCCTACACTCCGCCCACCAGGACCTTATTGGCCTTCTATGCTAGTGGTGCAAGTAGGGTATGGAGCTCTGAGGTTAACCATGTCATTACTGAGATGGAAGATATCACATCTTCTGGCTGGGATCTAATACCTTCCTGTGACGCACTCGTTGTGGGGCGCCACAGTGGCTCTGCAGGTGGAGGTTTGTTATGATCCTGTATGGAGGGAATATCATGCAGGCAGAGACAGACAAGAGAGTCGTGTTCAGGGTTCTCCGTGTTTGCTTCTCAAGTTCTCAAGTTACAGTTCAGTACAGTTCTTACAAGTCTCAGTTCAATTCTTGGTACACGGGCTCACTCTCCTCTCCGGGGTTCCCTTTACTCTCTGCAGCCAGGTCTCTCTCTGTGACCCCTAACTCTGTCTCTGTGTCCTTTCCGGACTGTTGTCTCTCTCTGTTTCTGTGTTCGCTTGGTGTGCGTCTCCGGACAGTATGGCGGTGACTCGGGCCCCTGTGGGTTCTCCTGTTTGTCACTGAGCTGCCTGTCCTTTGGGGGTAGGGACCCTAACGTGTAGCTGTGGTCCCCCGTCGGTGTCTGGGGATGCCGGGTGAAACTACGGTCCCCTCTAGAGCTGACACTCTACTCAGCCCAGCCTCCAGCAGTCCTCAAGGTGTGAGGCTCTACCAGGATCTCTCTACTGTGTCTTCCAGTGTCATAGGAGGGCTACTCCGCCTGCAGTCTGTCGTCTCGGCTGTAATTCTAGGGCCCAGTATCACCGTCCCTCTCTTCCCTCTCACACTCCCGGGGTGCTGGCTTTTGTATGTGCTTTCTCTCTGCGGCTCGCACTGGCTCTGTTCAGATTCTGCGCTCCTACAACCCACTTCTCCAGGACGTGTGGATTCAGACTTTACTGCTCAGCCTACCTCGGCCTACTGCTGTCTCTCGGCCTGTGCCATGCTCCTCAGCCTGCTGCTGGTCTGTGTCTTTGCTGCTCGGCACCCTGGGCCTACTGACTCCTTCCTCCTCCCCTTCACTATTTCTACTGTCTGTCACCTGACTACATGTGTGCCCAACCCACTTCTCTAAATCCACCACCCCTCGCCTGCCTAGAGTCTCCAGGCTCCGGGCTGGATGCTGCCCTCTGCTGTACGTGGGTTGTGTGGGCAGTGAGGGTGTTGGTGTTCAACTGTTGTCCTACCTGCCTGGCTGCAGTTCCATTTGTGGCCTCCTGGTCGCAGGGGCACCACAATATCTTTAGGAAAGTCACGTGAACGCTATCATTTCGAGATCATTCGTGCGATGTCACACGCATGGATCTCGTTAATGATCTCTAATTTGGCATTGCGCCAGCGTCGATCCGCAGATCTTAGTGAACGATCTCATAAAGTGGCAGGAATAGGATAAATCTGAAGGAGATCGTTCATCATAGTGTCACACTGTCCGATGCTGCAGTTTGCTGCAGCGTTAATTGGACGATGAACGATAGATTTGAGCTCAGGACCTCAAATTTGTGATGAACGATCTAACGATTTTTCCTTCAGATATCCGATGTTTACTTGCAACGATGCAAAATTAATATAATTTGAACGATGTCAAAAGCGTGACGTATCTGAGCATGTAAACCCACCCTTAATTCCACAAGAATTTCAGTGTCAGTTGTCTTTGTCAATTTGGGTTATAGGTTAATTAAAGTAAGTGGGTCTTGTGTGGCCATGTACGTGACCTACAGACATACAGATAACAATGCGGATGATAATGTGAACATTTTTCATATGCTTGTCTGATCGCAGCCTAATGGTACCTTTACACGCCGCTACAACAGGATGCATACAACCCGCTACAGGCTACGATTGTAGCTTGTCGCGCCAATATCGCCCGTAGTAGCGGCGTGTGAAGACGGGACGACACAGCCGGCTACAGATACCTCTGTATCCGTGCACTGCCCATAAACAGATGGCTACATCGCCGATTGTAGCGAGCTGAATCGGCGGGTAAAGAAGCTACAGAAGGGAACTCTGGACACCCGGCGATGTAGCTGCAATGTAGCTAAGGCGTCACCCAGGCTCCGTGTTACCGCGCCTCTTCTGCGATCATTGGTGGAAGATGCTGCGTTACGATTGGCCCATGCCTCACAGCCCTCCATCTTGGATGAGCTGTCCCTTCAGCACTACACATACGCGCCGTATGCACGATCATATATTAGTACAATTACGCGGACACACACTTGACGTAAGAAAACTACCAAATGCCTCATGATCTTCAAACAGTGTGCACACTCCACACATGATAACGAATAATGCTGTACACAGCGCACAAGTGTGTGTTACGTACCGCTCTGGCTTCTTGTACAGCAGCTGCCGTAGAAGTGTTCCGTGTGTGGCACTGCGCGCAGCGCACACACAAATGCACACAAACCCATACCACAACGCAAGTTAGTACTCAGTATACTGATCATAGCCGTGTTGTACGCACTGCACTGTGGGTCTTCTGTAGTAGGTGCCGCATAAGTGTGTCGGCCGTGTCACTGCGCGTTGGGCTATTTAAAAAGGTGCGTCACCCCGACAGCGGCCGTAATGACGTCATGACGTTGGTTTCATTTTCACTCTGCCTGCAAGGTGCCAGCCCCGCCTCTGCACACACCATAGCAGTCATGGCAGCCGTTCACTGCGCTGCAACGTGGGGGATGGCGGAGCTGATCATCCTCATTGATCAGTATGACCGTCGGGACTATTGGGGACACCATCACCACCGGCACCCCAGGCTGCGCAATCGGCGCACCGTCCGGCGGATCCAGCGGTCCCTGATCTGCCAACTGGGGGTAGAGAGGACAGTCAAAGCGATCCAAAAAAAGATCGCTGACTTGAAGCACAAGTGCCCGGGTCGCATACTGGACATCCGTGCCAGGATTGCCAGGCTGCGTGGTGAGTAATTGTTGGCCCAAAACACACCCCGCCACATGTGCATGTCCCAAAATACACAAAAATGGATGGAAACATATCACAAGGGACAGTGTGGCCTACACAATCAAACACATCTTCACAGTGTTGTGGTCATCCAGTCAGCCCTAAAAATGTCTCACACGCACAGTACATGCATACAACATGAGTGTATGCATCCAGCATCACCTGGTTGATGCTAAGTAAGGCTGGGGTCACACACACAGATATCTGGCCAGATATTGTTGGCAGATCTCTGTTTGCAGTGAAATCATGGACAGATTGCTCCATTTGTACACAGCCACAAAATCTAACCATGTGTCCATGATTTCACTGCAACCAGAGATCTGTGAACAATATCTGGCCAGATATCTGTGTGTGTGACCCCAGCCTTAGCCGTCAAATACATAGCCACACAAGCTATTTGTAGGACAACAATTTGTTGGTACGATATTACAACGTGTTTTGTGTTCAAATTTAAAACTAGATGCCGAATCGTCATCTGAAGAAGGGCCCCATGCCCCACCCCAGGTGGGCCATCCAGAACACCGCCACATCAGGCTGAAGTGGCACCCTTGGCCCCAAGCTCCACACCTTCCCCAGGGCCTCAGGAGCCAGACGTGCCCTCACCTACCGGGACAGAGGACCTGGAGGAGCAGTCAGCACCTGGCAGCCCGCTGGAGTGTGACCAGCTGTCCCCATCAGCTTGGCTGCCGGAGGAACACATCACCTCCCCACAGGAGGGCGAGGAGCTGCAAGAACCTGGCGGCCCAGAGGAGGGTTTGCCCCGTAGCCCAGGACCACTGTTGCCCCAAAACCACGTAATGTGGCCACGGAGCCCCAGCCCGGGAGTAACACCACCTCCCACTGTCTCCAGCTCAGTGGCGAGTCCTGGGGTGACCATGTCCCCACACAGTGACTATGGTGGTAAGTGTGTTATGTTGCCACAGACACCCTGCACACTGTTCCTTAAATTTCATCTTGGGCAAAACTATTGCTCTAAGCAAAGTAAACCATGTTGGTTCACCATTTTTGCAGATGGTGAACGTGCGGGTGCATATGGATGGAGCTTGACCCCATCTCTCTCCCCGTCTGTTGGTGATGTGGAGTTGGAGGAACAGGGTAAGTGGATGGTTGTGGCCTGTCATGACTACCCATCAGCAGCGACGGCTGTGTACTAAAGTGTGTGTTTACTCCCAAAACAGGTGCCCCTACCATGGAGGAATTCATCCTGGCCCATCAGGCATTTGTCGGGCGTCTGACCATGGCTCTACAGCGTGGCCTGCAGGAACTTGGCCGGCTGGCTGAAATGCTGGCGGCCCTACAGCCACAACATGGATCACACCCATGAATTTAATGGATGCATTGTATCCTGGCCAAACATGGCCCCAAAAACTGTTGTCCTAGTTGGACCCTACAATTTTCACACGTTGCCTTCTTGCCTTTAAAAAGTGAAATGTTTTTTTTTATTTTTTGCCCCCGTTGGGCTCTTTTCTTATAGTGTCCCACATTGGGACCATCACGAGTGTGGACTGGCTAGCCCTTTGCCTTCTTTACCTATCCTGGCCCACATTGGGACCATCACGAGTGTGGACTGGCTAGCCCTTTGCCTTCTTTACCTATCCTGGCCCACATTGGGACCATCACGAGTGTGGACTGGCTAGCCCTTTCTGGAAACACCATTCTGTGTATTGTGGCAAATGTCTGTCACACATGTATGTTGCAAATTAAATGTCTGGGTAACTTAGTATTAGGCTCCTTCGTGTCACAACAATGATATGTGGCGCTGAACCATGTCCATCACGTAACTATGTCACCCACATTACCACATGTCTTTGTCAAAGTGCAACCACATCACAAAGGAACCTATGGTCGCCCTGCTCTGAGGGGATTGGCCCATATTGTGTGTGTTTGCCCAACCTATATTGGGACCCCCACCATTCTCCCACGTTCACACCCCAAAACCATAACCCAAAAGAAATACACAATTGTGTAAGAATCAAAATTTAATAAAATAAGACAAAAGAACAACAATAACCAAATCGTCGGCATCAAATGTGCCAGCAGGATATTTGGAGTCAAATATAAAAAAAAAAAGGCATTTTCATTCTCAATGCAAAGTCCAGACTGCCAATTCAGTGCATTGGCTACTAGTGTCCAACTTCTTAATCCTCTGTTGGCTCTGACAATGCCGCCTCCCCCCTCCTCTCAGGGCAGCCCCGACCTGCCCGAGAACGTGTATTTCTACGACGACGTTGGGGGGGGCCTGTGGCGGGGCCGGTCTTCTCACGGGCCGAGATGGGGCGGATGGGGAAAGGAGCCATAAGTGGTGTTGCATGGGGGGGGGGACGTGGCATCCCCATTGAAGGGCCCCATCATCGGCAGCATCAGCGGCATTGTTGAAGACCCTCAGAGGGATCTTTTTTTGGAGTGGCTCCATCCCTCGCAATCTGTCGCTCATGTAGAGGGTGGTGCTGTCGATGTGGGTCCGCTGTTCGTCCAACAGCACGCATCGGGCCCAGGTGCCCAGCTCCGTCTCTGGTGGTGCAGGACGTCGGCGGCGACGGATCCCGGAGCTGGGACCTGGGCCTGGACCCACATCACTCGCCCCGCCCTCCTGCTCAGCCCCAGATGTCATGGGCTGAGCATCATCAGCAACAGATTGCTCCGCAATGGAGCCGTCCTCTTCTGGGGCCTGTGGGTGGAGAAAAAAAAAACCTCATTAGGGAAGGCAATTTCAACTCAATACATTGGCTACAGGACTCTATATAGCACTCCCACACACACCAAGGCCAACAACCAGAATGGAAAATGAGGAAAAACACAGTAAAGCACAAAAGGTTAAAGACCACAACACCAGTAGTTCTCCTGTACACTCACCTCGACCATTCCAGGAACTCAGATCAATACCTAATTAGGTGTTAGTCACGGAGCCGTAACCCAATATTAGTACATGTCACCACAACACCTTGATACTGGGGGCTATGCTGCCCAATGACACATATTGGCCACCTTTCCATTTGGACTCCTATTATGATGAGAACCCACCCCACATTCAACTACCTATAACCCACTGGCACCAAAGCCAACACACATGTGTGGCAGCACCATTTACTACATGGTACTATGTGGCTGTTTGAGAACAAACCACCTGCTATCTTGAAACCCTTAAATAAGTAACCTAAACATACCAAGATGTTGTGGAAGATGCAACATTGGAATACGGCTGGAAGCATAGAATTGAAAAGTCTTCAAAGTCATGGAAGGAGGGCAGATAAATTGACACCCAAAGGTTTCCCGCAGCAAGGATGAAAATATGGCAAAAAAGTTGGTGTTAAGGATTTAGACAAGCACACATGTGAAGGAAACATTGTGGCCCACCACTGTCACACAATTACCCACCTCCTGTGGCGCAGATGGTGACTCAGCCGGGCCTACATGGGACGCAGCAACGGGGCAGTTGGTGGTCGTTCGATGCGGGCGAGCCTCGCCCAGGATGAAGGTGAAGAGGGGATAGTACCATAGGGTAGGTGATGGTACCTCCTCAGCTCCAGCTCCTGAGCGACGGCGCTGGTACTCAATGTGAGCCCGCATGAACGCCGACCGCATGTTCTTTATCTTGAGTGCCACCATATGCTGGTCCCACCTCTTGCCTACCCTTGGCTCCAACCGATTAGCCAGAGCCACAAGAGTCCGGTAGGCCTCGGCCCTCGCTGCCCGATTTTTTATTTTCAGGCAGCGAGCTGCGCCACAAACACTCGTGCCGCTGATACTCCGTGAGAAGCTGGGTCTCCAATTCCACAGTACCCCTCGGCATCTGCCAATCACAAAACACACCAAAAACACACAGTCACAACACAAGGCATACCGACATTTCGAAACTTGCCACAATGATACACATGCTCATTAACTTTCTACAGGGACAATCTATGCAGCTATTTTGTGGAGTGAAACTTGGCATGAGTGGGGCATTTTCTCTATCTCACAACGCCACAAAGTCAAACACATGTATGCGGCCAATAGCAAGCACCGGATATCGGTGTCCACCTACAGATGTTTCATACATGATTTAAGTCCCCAATGTACCTATTGAAACACACCTTTACACGGTGTGTGCGTACATACCTGTAGGCCAACATGTGACCAAACACATTGTGTGCTAACTAGTACCTGTGCACTGTCCAAAATGGTTAAGGTTAACTATATGAGAAAGGAGGGCTGGGTGTGTGCCAACAGTGCACATACTACATGTAATGTGCACCCAGATGATCATGTTGGTGTTCCTCCAGACGTGGAAGTACATTTTTAACACATGTACCAACCATCCCTGGAATCTCCGGCACAATTCTGCCACCTATCAAATGTTGATGTGAAGTACCTGAAAAAACCAAACCTTGATCTGTTGCCATCGCAAATAACATCAAAAGGTGCAAGCAATACTTAGACAATACAAGTAGAGGCACTACCTGCCGATTGGCCGACACAGAATAAGGTTGCCATATGCAATATAACAGGACAAAAATTACATGCCGCATAAAGCATGGCCATACACACATCGCCTAAGCTGCCTGTGGCAGAACCATCTGCGTTCATTACATTTTCTGGGAAACCGCTAAAGAGGCTTACCGTCAGAGCAACAGAAGTCAAACAGGACACTAGTAGCTCAATGCACATCGGCGTCTGGACAAGGTGCAGTGGCCATTGCCCTGGCTTTATAGTCCGCTAAACCAATCACAGCGGACACAATTATGCACATCGTGATGGGACACCTGGGTGCGGATTTTACTTCCGCTAATTGGTGGAGTTCGCTGAATCGTGATAGGTTGGCGGCCCTTTAAAAGCTGGCCATGCCGGCAAACATTACGCTTGCTGGCCAGACCCATTAAGTAAGTATTTGTGGACACACATGGAATTTGCGCTGGGTGAGGGTGCATATGTTGATGTTAATGTAGAGCGCCGAAGACTGCTTTAGCGGACTATATAGGGGTTTGTATTGTTGGGGACGATATCGTGTACTGTGTGGATTTTGAGTAGGCTTTTTGGCTGGGGCTTCACTCTTTTGTTGAGATACATTGCTGTGTTTGTTTTCAGACAACATAGAGGAGAATGGATGCATGACTGTAGACAGAACTGTGTAACTCATGTCGACTGGATCGATTTCGGCATACTGGTTGTGGCCAATGGAGACTGGTTCCAACGGGAATAGGATCACACATGGCTTTGAGGTGTGGCGCTCCAGACATAGCATAGATGTGTACAAAAAATGACACCTTCCAAAACATATGAAACCATGTTGAAGCATCCGCATTCATGTGCAATGTTGTTTTGTTCATGTAGCCTTTTCACAACCTTCCATATCGGGGTACGTCACATTTGTTATTCTTCTCATTTTTACTGTAATCAATTTAAATTATGGTCTGTGTAATGGATTCTGGGACCTGTTTGAGCAACATTATTGGTGACACATGTCCCTTTCTAACTCACCTAGGTGCAGATGTTTGAATTTGGGGACCTCCGATTGAAGTTGATGTATAGGAAGGCCACTCTCATTCGCCGTGTTCCATTTTGGTTGGGGTGACTACTGGGTGTTTGCCGTCCCAGGCTTCAGGGATGTGTTTTGGGCCCACACAAGAGATCCCATCCACTTGGCTATAGTGTGTAATGGAAAAGAGGTGTGGCTTGCTTAACCTGCTGACATGGCCACATATTGTTCTATGTACTCATGTTGTGTATTCTCATCTACAGGTGCTGATATTGAGGATGCAGAATATCCATGACCGCAATGTTATCGTGGCTGCCGCAGTGGTGGAAGAGCAAAGGTGGCTTCAGGATCGGTATGAAAGGTTGATGAGGCGCAGACAGCGGCGGTTGTGGACCTGTGATTGGTTTCTCAGGCGGCAAACCCGGGGACACATGCAGCTGTTGCGGGAGCTGGAGCTTAACTGTCCTGATGATTACCGAAACTATCTCCGTATGCCCGAGGACTGTTTCACCTTCCTATTGGAGCGTGTTGGGCCAATGATAGCGCGTCAGGACACTATAATGCGGCCATCAGTATCAGCTGCTGAGCGGTTGGCGATCACTTTGCGGTTCCTGGCTACAGGGCAGTCCATGACATCCCCCACATACTTGTCACGTGTCTCCCTGCCCCTGCTGAGCCGCCTGATCCCTGAAACGTGTTGGGCCATCTGGAGAGCTCTGCAGCCAGCCTACATGAAAATGCCTCTAACCGCCGCAGAATGGCTGGAAGTAGCCCGAGGCTTTGAAACACGGTGGAACTTCCCCAACTGCGGCGGGGCATTGGATGGTAAGCACGTGAGGATTACCAAACCTGCCCACTCTGGCTCTTTGTATTTCAATTACAAAGGGTATTGTAGTATAATCCTCATGGCTGTAGTGGATGCCAACTATGAGTTCCTCTACGTGGATGTTGGAATGCCTGGTCACAACTCAGATGGGGGGGTGTTTGCCCGAAGCTCCTTGGCAACACTACTAGGGAGTGGTGGGCTAAACTTACCCTCAAATGAGGACACGACCGAACATCTCAACTTTGCGTTTGTGGCGGATGAAGCATTCCCACTTCAGGAACACCTACTGCGCCCATATCCCCAGAGGGACCTTACTTCTGAGAGACGCATTTTCAACTACCGGCTATCCCGGGCCCGCCGTGTAGTTGAAAATGCGTTTGGGATAATGGCGAATAGATTCCGGATTTTTCATACGCCTATACATATGAAACCGGAGTCTATTGACGCGGTAGTGGTGGCCTGCTGTGTGCTGCATAACTTCCTGCGTCGTAGGGATAGAGCATCATACACGCCAGGAGGTTATGTAGATCATGCAGACGCTACAACAGGGGAGCTCCGTCCAGGGTCTTGGCGTGATGATGGCCATGTGATTGTGCCACTCCAGCGGCAGAGCCATGGCCGCACTCGGCAGGAGGCCAGGGACAGTAGAGACGCTTACTGCTCCTACTTCAATGGGTCTGGTGCAGTGAGCTGGCAGGACCAGGCCATATAATGTGGCTGGCTCTGGGAGGTGCTTTTGTGGTTTCAATGGAGGTGACAGCAGGATAGCTGCACCCCTTTTTTTTTTGGTTTACCATTTTCATGATGTTTTTTTTCATTATGTGCATCAGTTTTCGTTAGTTAGTTAGTTAGTTAGTTAGTTTAGGTTTTTTTTTTATCATTTTTTTTGGACTGCACAGTTTTCAATGTGTGGTGAATTGGTTATCCGTTTAATGTGGCTGATGAATGTCACATGCTCTTTAATTGTACATTGTTTTTACTTTCTGTATATTTTTTTTGCACAATCCAAGGTCAACATTCATGCAATATATTAAACCTTTTTATGTTGGATCCAAAATCATCTGTGTGAGCCTGATTACTTGGTGGAGGAGGGCAATGTGATGCAGGGTTGGGTGGGGGCCTGGGATGTCCGAGCCACCTATTGGCTGGGATTGTGCACACAATATGTGTGGGTCGCCATGTTTTTGTGAAAGGATTTTGGGCAACAGTGTTTGTGGTCATTGTGCGTACATGATCCTTTATTTTGATGTAGGCAGAGGGTCCCCTGCACACAGCACATTGGTGCAGGACATATTCATGTCAGGTGTTTTCAAATACACTGTCACACAGATCTTTGACATGTTGCCTTGGGAGCTGTTCCACTACATTCACATCTGTGAGCACATATATTAAACCCCATTCAGCCTGTATTCACACATACTTCGCCACAGTTGACACAGATAGAATTTTTACATAAAACGTACATACTGTGTGTTGTAAGCCGCTACTGTGTGTCACACAAACGCACCTCAGTGCAATCGGCACACGCCGCTGTCACAAGCGCTGATCGTGCGTGACAAGGCAAACACTTGTACTACGCACACATAGCCCCGGACCGCTACTTTGATACACACGGGGTATGTGACTGGCCACCGCTCTAGCGTGACCCATTACCATTGATTTCGATGCATTCGGCATGCTCCGCCATGTCACAACCGCTTATTCCGTGCCACACTCTGATCACTAGTACGGCACGTCTCGACCATCCGCCCTTTCCGTCGTGCCCAATCACAACTCCGTAGTGTTGGCCAATGGTTGTGGTTTGGGCGCGGCGTACAGGTCTGTGGCACGCCTATTTGGTTTACGTCCTGCCTTTGTTGCTCCCAGATCACTCTGTGGTGGCGGTGTGTAAAGCTGGTACGCTGAGCTACAGACGGCTACTTGCGACACCCGGCGATGTAGCTAGCTGTAGATGTAGCGTAGCGTAGCGCACCTTGTGGCGGCGTGTAAAGAGGGTGCGGTTCCCGTTGGTAACCGTTTGGGCGTGCTCGTGCACGTGAAGTAGCCGTTGGTATCCATCCTGTTGTGGCGGCGTGTAAAGGTACCATAAGGGTACCTTTACACGCGGCTACATTTCTAGGGTGGCTACAGGTAACTTACTGGTTGCAGTGAAATCATGGATACATGATTCCATTTGTACACAGCAACAAGATAGAACCATGTATCCATGATTTCACTGCAACCAGTAAGTTACCTGGTGACAAGCTACAAATGTAGCCGTGTGTAAAGGGGCCCTTAGGATGCGTTCACACAATCAGTATATGCAGCGTTTTGGATGCAGCGTCTTGCCGCTGCGTCCAAATTGCTGCGTAGCACAGTATAAGCATAGTGGATGGGATTTCAAGAAATCCCATCCTTACTATGCTTAACCTGACCACAGCAAACTGACAGCTGCGGTGCAGGTTGCCGGCATTCCGATCCTCCTCTTCCGCATGTTCATTTCATGCTGCGGAGTCGGAAGCGGCTCCCATCAGGTGACTGCAGGGAGAAGCCGCCCGCAACCCGCGCACATGGTGAGTACAGGATGGCTGCAGTTTCCCTGCGGCCAACCGCAGTTTCACTCAGGTCTGGAGGAGCTGCGTCCAACACGCAGCTCCTCCGAACCGTGAGCACACAACCTTAGGCCACCTGCTCACATTGAGTATTTGGTGAGTTTTTACCTCAGTATTTGGTGAGTTTTTTACCTCTACATTTGGTGAGTTTTTTACCTCAGTATTTGGTGAGTTTTTTACCTCCAGTATTTGGGGAGTTAGGGTGTGTGCTCACGGTCCGGAGGAGCTGCGTGTTGGACGCAGCTCTTCCAGACTTGAGTGAAGCCGCAAGTGGCCGCAGGGAGACCGCAGCCACCCTGTACTCACCATGTGCGGTGGGTGCAGGGCGACTTCTCCCTGCAGTCACCCGATGGAAGCCGCTCCCGACTCCGCAGCATGAGATTAACATGCTGCGCAGGAGCGGACTGCCGGCAACCGCAGCTCCAAACACGCTGTGGGCAGGTTAAGCATAGTGAGGATGGGATTTCTTACAATCCCATCCACTATGCTTATACTGTACTATGCAGTGTTTTGGACGCAGCGGCAAGACGCTGCGTCCAAAATACTGCATATACTGACCGTGAGCCCACAGCCTTAGTTACTTTAGTATTTGGTGAGTTTTTTACCTCTGTATTTGGTGAGTTATTAACTTCAGTATTTGATGAGCTTCTTACCTCAGTATTTCGTGAGTCTTTTACTTCAGTATTTGGTGAGTACAGTATTTGGTGAGTTATTTACTTCAGTATTTGATGAGCTTTTTACCTCAGTATTTGGTGAGTTTTTTTACCTTAGCACTTGGCGAGCATTTTATCTCAGTATTTGGTGAGTTTTGTACCTCAGTATTTAGTGAGTTATTTACTTCAGTGTTTGGTGAGGTTTTTACCTCAGTATTTGGTGAGCTTTTTACCTTAGGGCAGCTTTACACACACCAACTTCTGTGTCCAACTTCTGAACAGATCTCTGGTTGCAGTGAAATCATGGACACATTGTTCCACTTTGTGGCTATGTACAAATGGAGCAATGTGTCCATGATTTCACTGCAACCAGAGATCTGTTCAGAAGTTGGACACAGAAATTGGTGTGTGTAAAGCGGACCTCAGTATTTGGTGAGTTTTTTACCTCAGTATTTGGTGAGTTGTTTACCTCAGTATTTGTAGCCAAAACCAGGAGTGGAACAAACAGAGGGAAAGCTTAGTAGAAACATGTCACCACTTCTGTATTTATCACCCACTCCTAAACTTGCCAAATACTCAATGCGCATATGTGGCCCTAGTCGCATGTATTAAATTGCTAAGGCCCCTTTCACACATCTGTGCAAAAAACTCATGTGTGTGAGGGTCTGTTTTATGTGCTGCTGGCCAAAAACGGACATGTCACCGTGTGGATTCACATGTGCAGAACACAGACACACCGTCCGTGTGAAAGCACAGACGTGTAAAAATACATTAGTGTATGTGTGTCTATTTATCCGGTATGTTGAAAAATGGAGTCCAGGCGTTTTGCGCAGAATAGCACAACTGTATTCAGATGCCACGCTTTTTCCAGCGTGCGTTTCCTGAGCCCATTTTATAATGTAGCCTATGGGAAAAGCGTGCCGAAAAAGGTGCAAAGAATTGACATCGTCATTCTTTTTGCAGATGCACTTTGCATTGAAAGCCCATCCTCAAAATGACGCCAAAATATGCGGTGTTTGAATGCATTTCAGCAAAATCCATAGCTTTTGCTGGAATCTGTTTCCAGCATTGCGTTTCACTGCATTTACACAAGCATTCAAAAGCACAGCGTAATGCAGGAATATGCCACGTGTGAACACAGCCTTAGGCCTGTTTCACACATCCATGACACCGCGGACGTGTGAGACAAGGCCATTTGTCGGCGGAGCTTGTAACATGTGTCACGGATCATGTGACACGTGTGCTATCCACGGATAGCATACGGACAGCCTGTCACCACGTACTCACCTCCCTCCAGTGCCGCTGCTCCTCTCACTTCCGGTCCGCTGTTAGGCTCAGTTAAGTGAATATTCATGAGCCTAATGAGCGGCACAGAAAGTGTGAGGAGCAGGCAGCACTGAAGGGAGGAGAGTATAAAATTCTTTGTTTTGACAATTTTAGCTTTTGTCCGTGGTTCGTGCACATGGATGTTACACTGTGAACATCAGTGTGCAGGACTTTTTGGAGAAAAGCGGTCTGTGCTTCTGCAAAAAAACGGACTTGTCACCGTGTGGCGCACACGGACACGCATCTGCGCTACACGGAGACACGGTCCGTGCAGAATAACGGAAGTGTGAAGGGGGCCATAGGGAATCATATGTCCCCGTATGTCCGTGCCTCTGGCATGTGTCAGCACAGACCGCATACGTGCCGGAGGCACGGATGTGTGAAACAGACCTTAGAGTGAATGGGCAAAAACTGGATCCTGATCTTGCCTGATTTGAAAATTTGCAAGTGTGAAATTTAGCTACATTCACACGTTCAGTTTTTGATCTGTCTTTGCTCATCAGTTTTTGTAGCCAAAACCAGGAGTAGGGGATAAATACAGAAGTGATGACGTGTTTCTTTTATAGTTTTCCTCTGATTGTTCCACTCCTGGTTTTGGCTACAAAAACTAATGAACAAAAACAGACCAAAAACACACAGTGTGAGGCCTCTTTCACAAATCCGTGTCACCACGGACTTGAGAAGCAAGGCCGTTTGGGGGTGGGGCGTACATCCATGTGTCACGGACGTGTGACACAATGGGTGCTGTCCATGTTCTATCCGTGGATCCACGGATAGTACACGGACAGGCTGTCACCGCATACTCACCTGTCTCCAGCGCTGCTGCTCTTCTCACTTCCAGGCTGCTCTTGGGCTCAGTGAAGTGAATATTCATGAGCCTAATGAGCGGCATCGGAAGTGAGAGGAGCTGTAAGTGCTGGAGGGAGGCGAGTATGAAATTCTTTATTTTTAGGGTTGTCACTTTTGTCTGTGGTCCATGTACATGGATGTCACACTGATGACATCCATGTGCATGAACGTTTCACGGCAAAAGCGATCCGTGCATCCGCAAAAAACGGACATGTCGCTGTGTGGAGCACACAGACACGCATCTGCTCCACATGGCGACACGGTCCGTGCGGAAAAACGGAAGCGTGCACAGGACCTTAGGGGAACATGTATGTCCTTGCCACCGGCATGTGTCAGCACAGACCGCACACATGCCTAAGTCACCGATGTGTAAATGAGGCCTGAATGGAGCCTAAAATAATGCTTCTATTTCAAGGCCCAGGTGACTTTAACTACTTGAGCCCTCCCACTTGCCACACCTAGGATAGTTTAATTTGGGTTAAGTGCTGAGTGTTTCAGTTTGGAACAGGCACACAGTGATCCTTCTGTGTGTTGTGTATTCTGGGTTTTACAGATTTATAACATGGTGAGTTAGCTAGTTATTTTTCTTAATGCTGCTCTTGTGTTGAAGGTTATATAAGGCAAAACACACCTAAGTGAGAGGCCTTTTTTGTGGCTGTGTGTCCATGTGTCACGGATTTTGTGCTATCTGTGTGACATCCAGATAGCACAAGGCCGGCTTGTCATTGTATTCTCCCGTGGCTCCAGCACTGCATGTCTCGCTCACTACTGGGGTCGCTGAAGCTCTGAGTGTAGTGAATATTACATGAGACTAATGAGCAGCCCCAGAAGTGAAAGGAACATGCAGTTCTGGAGGCAGGTGAGTATGAAATTCATTATTTTTAAGTTCAAAACTCTTTTCTATGGTCTGCGCACATGGTTGACATCCGTGTGTGGGATGTTTTTAGCAAGTACCCATTGACCTGAATGGGTCTGTGGCTCCGTGAGGCCGGCTGAAAATGGACATCTCCATGTGGAGCACATGGACATGCATCTGCTACACACTGAGACCCGGTCTGTGCATCAAAATGAGCATATGAAAGGGGCCATAGTATAAAATGTGTCTACGTATGTCTGTGGCTGCACAGCCAACACATGTGCTGGAGACACAGATATGTGAAAGAGGTCATAATCTGAAAGCATTTTTATAAGTCTCAGTGGATATTTGCTTTTATTTTTTATTACTTAAACAGTAATTATTTTATTATTTTATCATTTTTATTGTATCTTATAACAACTATAGTTGTACAAAGAGGTGTGCTTGTTTGTGTCTTCTCCATACATAATCTGCTGTGGCTGGAGTTCTTTCTTCATGTTACTTTCTTATTGGCTGTACTTCCATCAGGAGTTTAGTTTATAAGTGGTAGTATGTGTCTTGTGGTATTTAGGGTATGTGCGCACTGGCCGGCGGGTTTGTGTCGGCGGCGGCTGGGCGGAGCCGTCCACCGGCTTCCTGGCGGGTATGTGCGGCGGGTGACGGGTGGTGCCGGGCGGGTGGCCAGCGGGTTAGCGCCGGCGGTGTTGCGGCGGCTGGAAGCAGTATATGATTCTGCTTGCAGCCGCTGCAGAACCGGCCGGATTATAGAACATGCTCATTCTTTGCTAACCCGCTGGGAACCCAGCGGGTTAGCAACGGATGAGCATGTGTAAACCGCCGGTGTGTGCACATCGGGTGTCGGTTTACATAGGTTTCAATGTTAATCCAAACGCCGGTTTGGATTAACATAAATTTACATGAAATTTATGTAAACCGACCGGCGGTTTACACACCTAATCCGACCCTAACCCGGCCAGTGCGCACATACCCTTATATGCCTCTAGCAGACATACAGTAGAGAGCTCCTGTGCAAGAACAATATGTGGGCCCTTCTGAAGTCCAATAGCTGATCAAAATGTACAATTCCACTTGGTTTGAAGGTGGAAATGGGCCCCTGCGTGGCCACACAAGTTGCACCAATGAGATGTCCGCCCCTGTGTTTGCCAGTACTACTACTGCTGGTTGATTTTTCCTGGATGTGCCAAAACCAAGGTGCTAACAACAGTTCTATATGGATAGATCTAGTGGTCTTCATCATGGAAACTCCTAATATTGAATTTGTCTAATGGATGTGTTTTTGTGTAATAGAGGGAGTGCATCTCTATACATATTGGCCAAGCAGGAGTGCAGATGGGCAATGCCTGCTGGGAGCTTTACTGTCTAGAGCATGGGATCCAGCCAGATGGGATTATCCCTAGTGACAGTAAAATTAAAGACTCATCTTTTGGGACTTTCTTCTTTGAAACTGGAGCAGGGAAACATGTGCCTCGAGCTGTGCTTGTTGACTTGGAACCAAGTGTTATTGGTAAGTTGCATGTGGGTTTAAAATTGCATCTACTACACTTAAGGATTACTATCTTCATGTGTCAATGGGGGAAAAACTATAATGTAGGGGGAGAAAAAAAATCTAGAAAAATTGATATACACCAACATATATCGACCTGATCTAGATCAATTTGTGAAATGTAGTAAACTGTTCTCTTTTGTATCAAGAAAAGTATAATTAAACCATCTATTTTCACTTTTTTTAAAACCTGTTTCAGGTGAGATCAGAACCGGTCCATACCGAACACTCTTCCACCCAGAACAGCTCATTACCGGCAAGGAAGATGCTGCCAATAATTATGCCAGAGGTCACTACACCATTGGAAAGGAGATTGTTGATGGTGTTATGGATAGATTACGTAAAATGGTAAATGAAATATTTTTACATTAAAACCTGGGCTTTTTGTCTTTATAGTTAAGAGTCACAACAATGTGTCACGTCTGGGGGGGGGGGGGGAGTAAACACTTTCAGGACACTGGTCTTCTCTGGTGCTGAAATTCTATTCCATAAGAACTGATATTTCTACAGGAGTCTCTTTAGAAAACCAGTGAATTTCCCATATGAAGCCAATTCTGGACCTTTGTACATTACGACATGCCACGGTTTTCTAATTCTGTAAATGCTTCCTACATGAAGCTGATAGGGCTTTGTTTCTCCCCCCTCCCCCTCCCACTTCCCCATGGTCTGAATAATTTCTCTTCCCAAATGAGCCTAAGTTGTTTTTGAGAGACAAAAGAAATAAAACTTTAATACCACCTCACTGTTCATACGTTCAGTTTTCTGTAAAGAGTGCATGATTTTTAAGTTTTTGATTTGTATCTCCTTATAGTTTTTGACAGTGTCACAACAGAGTGGCAAAACACTGCATGAGGCCTCATTCACAAGTATGTGTGACATCCGAGTAGTCGCATGCTGGAGATGTTGACGCACATACTGTACACGTTATTAAACCTGTGTCACACATCCGTGCCTCCGGCACATATGCGGTCTGTGCTGACACATTCAAGGCACTGACATAAGGGGACAATGATCCTCCATGGCCCCTTCAGACGTCAGCTATTCGGCACAGACCATGTCGCCATATGGAGCAGACCCGTGTCCTTGTGCTCCACACGGTGACATATCTGTTCTTTGCTGGCACCATGGACCGGTCTTGGCCCAAAACGTCCATGCACACAGATGACATCTGTGTGCACGGACCTAGAGCCAAAACCTAAAGGTGTGAAAACAAAGAATTTTATACTCTACTCCTTCCAGCGCTGCCTACTTCTCATGTTTGGTGCCGCTCATTAGGCTCATGAATACTCACTTCACTGAGCCAAACAGCAGAGCTGGAACGAGGTGAGTATGCAATGACAGGCTGTCTGTGTGCTATCCATGGATAGCACATGGACAGCACACAGATGTCACACAGTGCGTGACATCACAGAAACACCACCCCCAAATACGGCCTGTCTCACACATCAGTGATTTCCACGGATGTGTGAAATGGGCCTTAAATGGTTTTATTTACATGTCCGTGTTTCTGCATGGACAGGGTCTTTGTGTGTGACGGGCAGCATCGCTGGAATTTCCAAAGGAGAGAATGTACTTCTGTATTAGATGCACACAACTGTTGCAGGTGAAAACAATATGTATTTGAAGTGCAATTGACAGAAAACCATGACCAAATTAACATCATTTAAAAACAAAGTTCAAAAACTGTTCTCCACATCTGTAGACAAGTGTGGATCACAAAGGGGCAAAACATGATTACACAAATAGAGTACAGGAATTGTGTAAGTTGGGATGCAGTCACATACAGGTAATATCACTTGCAAGGAGACCCTATTAATAAGGATCAGAAATTGTTTACCCTGAGAAGTAACACACTATCCGATACCCTCGTTATATTACCTGTAATTGACATGTATGTGCAGGGGCTATAGGCATGCAAGCTATAAATTGAACAAGACTATGGTCCGTACAGGCTGGGAAACACAGATGTTTTGATGCAACTTGCCTATTATAGTGAGGATATATTACACCACTACTTTTTAGGGTGTTACCACTTTCATAGGCAGTGTTTTGCCAGTTGACCTTGATTCCCATAAGGGCTTGGGTGTCCCTTCCTTCTTTTCACTATATCTGTTTTTTTATGGGTTTCGATAGCCATATATTATGGCACGATTGGACACTGTGAAGGACTATCATATGACCTTCTCAGGGTAATACATTTCTGATCCTTATTAACAGGGTCTCCTGTGTGAGCCTCTCCTTCTGCTCCAACCAGTGTATAATCAGTCATATTTCAGTGTTTCTCATGTATTGCAAATACTTTGTCAAAATTAATTATTGCAAGTGATATTGCCTGTATGTGACTGCATGCAAACTTATACAATCCCTGTACTCTATTTGCCCCAAAGTGATCCACATCTTTTTGCCAAAAGATGTGAAGGACAATTTGTCACTTTTTAAATGATTTTAATTTGATCATGGTTTTCTGTCAATTGCACTTCAAATGTATATTGTTTTCACCTGCACAGTGCGCATCTGATACAGAAGTACTTTCTCTCCTTTGTAAATTTCAGATTTAGGCCCATTCACACACTGCTTTTTTTTTTTTTTTTTTTAACACAAGCTTATCACAAACCAGGAGTGGGTGATTAAACATATAAGTGGAGCACTTGTTTCTATAATGGCGGGTTTACACGTCGCGATATCGTTAGTACAATTTCAATCAAAAGTCACGTGGTTCAATCGTCGGAGGCGAAATAGTTCCTGCGTGTATGGTGTGAACGTCCAATACGATGCAGGAACGATGTCAATGCGTATCGGGGATTGAATGAGCGTGCTATTCAATGCCCGATATTGCATAGCGATTGAAGCCGGATCATGCTGTGTAAACGCCCAATTACGATGCGATTTCATACGTCACCATTCACTCCCATGTTAACTATTGCGATCCTGGGTTGGGAGGCGGGGTGACATCGCACGGACGTTGTAATACGATATCGCAGCGTGTAAACATTCAATGCGATGCGGGAGGAACGTGCACTAATTGCGCGCTCCCGCGCCATTGAGTTGCGATATCGAAACGATATCGTGGCGTGTAAACCCACTATTAGACCTTTCCTCTGAGTGTGCCACTCCCGGTTTTGATTGTTCCACTCCTGGCTTTTTTTTTGAGCTTGTGCATAAAAATACGCAGCAAAAAAGCAGTGAGTGAATAGGGCCTTATATACTTCTGTCAACGCTGCACCTGTATGATACCCCCTTTTTCAAATGTTTATCAGGCAGCATCACTGGAGACTGGCAACTATAAAATCCTGTTTTTTTCACTGCAATATTTTTGCTCCAATCCATGCACACAGATGATATCCATGTGCGGGACATTCTTGGCACAGACCCTTTGACCTGAATGGGTCTGTGCTGCCAACTCCAAAAAAGGACTTGTCGCTGTGTTGAAACACATGGACCCGGTTGCTCCAAACGGCG
>JARQOC010000004.1:251734703-251931998 GCA_033576535.1 Allobates femoralis | reverse complement strand
TTTCCCACTTCCAGGCTGATTTACAGTCCAAATGTCACAATGCCAAGTTAATTCCGCATGTGTCAACCAGCTAAATCTGCAGGGGGTTGAATACTACTTGTAGGCACTGTATGTGCCCACTATCTCACTTCTACACTCCTGCCTGAAGAACTAAGGAAGCTGTTGAGTAATGTATATTAAGAACTGTTGGTTTTCATGTCAGCTTTTACTGCGATCCAGTCCTGACTCGCCAAAGGCAATGGCAATACGCGGTATCCTGAAAGGTATGACATGCACCACACCAACGCACAAACCCAACCAGGATCACAGCTTTCATGCAGTGTACCAAGGCACCAAGAGTCAACCCCTCACCCGCCACTACTGCCCCATGCCACATTACACATAATTTTTCATAATGGTGAAGTAAATGCACTTTAGCTTTATTAGAATCCTATGGAATTCTCTTAAAATCATGATATTACATCTTGCTGTGAATTTTATCTCGCATGATTGGTGTCTTATGAAACTTTGTAATATGAGACCTTAACTTTTGGAAAGTAGCATTTTGTTTCAAAGCTCCCAAAGTGTCAGACCGAAATTACAAAAAAAGGAATAAATGAAAAAGCACAAATAAAACCAATAGTTTTTTCAGGGTTTTGTACAATACAGTGCAAAAAATTATCCACCCAAACGTGGTGTACAAAGGAGCAATTTATTCAAGCAATTGTATAGAGCAATACATTGTACTATGAAGGGGCCACTCAAAGTTGACCAATCAGTACATGCATGTCTACTGACTGTATATTCAAGGGCATGTACCACAGATTGGCAGGTTTTGTGGAATTATATATTTCAAGTTACAATTGTTCACAATGTTAATGTTTCGTGCTCCTGAATTAAAATTATTCCTATAAACACAGTAAATTCTAAAGGTGGAAAAGAATGACATGTTTACCCTTTTTGGGATACACTGATATTTTTAGCTAGGAGAAAAAATAAAACAAGGCATGCAATCTGTGCGCAAAGTATAAGCAATGCTATCAGTAAAAACCTGATGCTTGATTTAAACTTCTTCCCCTTAGGCTGGGGTCACACACACAGATATCTGGGCAGATATTGTTCACAGATCTCTGGTTGCAGTGAAATCATGGACAGATTGCTCCATTTTGTGGCTGTATATAAATGGAGCAATCTGTCCATGATTTCACTGCAACCAGAGATCTGTGAACAATATCTGCCCACATATCTGTGTGTGTGACCCCAGCCTTAGGGTCATTTTTAACAAAGGGCAAGACAGAATTGAGTTGGCATTTAATCTAGTTTTAAACAGCAGGTTTTTACTTAAGCAATATCTCATTGCTTCAAAAACAAATATCCATCAGTTAGTCTGCATTCAAACATCCATGAGATACATCCACATACTGTTTGTTCATTTTTATTGGACAGTGCACTGACTCATACTGGTTTCATACTGGTGCTTTTTTGAATCCGGGAGAATGCAGATTCCCCTGGATCCCCCAAGAATTGTAAATACTGATGCCCCACACCGGTATTATCACTGATCCTTACCACAAATCCAGCTGCATAACTATTTCCACCAGATTCGCGGACAAATGACATGCCTCCTAGTGTATGTGTCACTTAGAACTGCATTCTGCGCATGTGCAGACCAAAACCTGGATCCAGCGTCCAGATCCAATAGGATCTGGAGTCCACAGGATCCAGGTTACATAGGGACACATTTTAATTCAACCTGAAGTGCCCTGGATTCTCGTGTTTCCATTTTGTGTCACGGAGGTCAAAATCGCAACAAAATGTGGTTTTGGTCCTAGAGCAAAAAACAGTGATACCCAGATCATGGGCAAACGGGAAGAACTGGATGCACCCACAAGTGCCTGAGGCCCTATTGAGAGTCAATGGGGCTGAAAATGGATACGGGTGCATCCAGTTCAAGCAGTATACACACGAATTGGCAGAAAACACTGGAGTGAAACCAGCCTAATCCATACAAACATTCGTTTTAAAAATGGATCCGGGTCTCTAACCCATGAGATTTAGATCATGTCATGCTCTCATCTATTTTGAAGATTAGACATTAAAGTCCATCTGGATTCAAATAAAATGAATGAAACACAGAAAACATATGTTGTACCTCAGAGTTCCATCAGTGAAAAAAATGGCTTAGGTTAGGAACACACCAGCATTTACCCATGCGCTCAGGGGGGTTCTGTTTAAAACATAGAATTTATCAGCTTTAGCGCAGTGTTACTGGAAAGGTAAGACTGTGTTAACGTTGTCAATTCATTGCTATGGCTGACTGAACCCCGAGCGCAGTTCAAACGCTGGCATATAAGTGTCGGAGTTTGAAATCTCGTGCTATTTCCAAGCAGAACACATGACGCGGAAGTGCACGGCATGCAAGATTTCAAACACCGACACGTTACGGCTTTGAACTGCACTCTGGGTTCAGTCAGCCATAGCAATGAATTGACAGCATTAACACAGTCTTACCTTTCCAGTAACACTGCACTAATGCTGACAAGTTCTATGTTTTAAACGGAGCCCTCCTGAACGCAAGGGTAAACGCTGGTGTGACCCTAGACTTAGAAAAAATAACAGATGCAGCTAGAATGACACCCAATGAAAAAAATGGATCTGTTTCTGTCTGGGAAGGCAGGCTTCACACCACGATTTTCGGGATCCGGGGCTGTCTAGTGGAACCGGACAGCCCCCGATCTGATTGTGCCCCTATTGTAGCCCTAAGGGACCGGATGAGGCCAGAAGGCAGTGATTTGCCATCTGGTTTTGTCCTGTCCGGGAGGATCCTGCTCTTTTTGTTTTTTTGCCCCAGACACAAAATCGGAGCTTGCAGCATTTTTGTGTCCTGGGCAAAAATTGGACAAAATCGGATCATCCCAGATCCTTCAGGATCCGGCGCCCCATAACATGGAAGTCTATGGGTGCCGGATTGCGCCGGATCCGACAGAAAATCAATTTAGTTCCCAGATACCGGGTGCTGAACAAGCAGCGACTTTGAAATTCAAGCCGCGCTACTTCAGCACCTAGATAGCGCAGCTGAAAGAGCCGCTGGCTAAAATTTCAGCACCTGGAGAGCCCCAGGGCTGAAATTTCAGCACTTGGACAGTGGCAGCCATGCGCACTAATGATTCTGGCAGAAAACAGGATCGGAGGGCATATTTGCCCTCCGATTCTGTTTTGTCCAGGGCTGTCAGGTTCTGTCTGGTGCTTCCTGCAAAACACCAGAGAGAACCTGACAGTAAATAAACGTGGTGTGAAGCTAGCCTAACACATTTTAGTAGTAATGCTAAGAAGTCACACTACCAGAGGAAGAAAAAAGACATGACAAAAATTAATCAAAACTCTGTTTAAAATGCTATTAGTACAGTTTCATATCTCTTTCCTAAAATGACCTGGGATTCAAGCATCAGGTTTTTTATCTTTGAAGCAAAAATATACCAATCTTCTTTAGTGTGCTGGATCAGATTTTCATCTATTCTTGGTCTGCTTCTGTGCTTACCACCCCTGTGTCATTTTTGCTTTTCAAATGTAAAAAAAAAATTGCAAAGGGTACAAACGTTTCCTATTCATTAGACCAGAGGTCCCCAACCTTTCTGACCTTGAGAGCCACATTAAGCTCCCATCCCTCACAGTAGTGTCACCCAGAGACCATAATACTGGTATAATGACAACCAAAGCTTTTCCACAGAAATCACACTGAGGCAGTATACTAAGATTCAGGAGTTCCTAGTGTACTCTACTCTGTGTGGGGCTATTAACAAAAGTGACCATCTGGGGACATGCTCTTCATAACTTTTTGCTAGACCTGGTGCTAATGCACCAAGCGGGTAGACAGCCGCGAGTCATATGTGGCTTCTGAGCTACAGGTTAGGAACCCCTGCATTATACAGTTCAAAGAGACATCTAATAGTTCAATACAGATGGTATTTCAGTGTTGTCTTTTTTTTTACAGACTTAGTGCCTTGAAGTAATTTTTATCGCAAATCAGATATATCACCATTTTTGTTTGCAGAAAAAGATGATCATATAAAAAGGAAAAAAAACACATGAGTTCATCATGTTTTATCCATGAAAAAAATTGATAGAACTGATAAGATACATATTTGCATCCTGGATGAGAAAAATATTTTCAAAACCCAGTATAGAGTGGATCACCCATTGCCGATCTGTATTTGTCTGCTAGAACAGAGAATTCTGTTAAAGAGTGTATCTCAGTCTACAGTACAGGTCTGGGTATCTCCATGCATTATACAGGCAGTACACTGATTTAAATAGGATTTATGGCAAATATTCAAAATCGGACTCTTTTAGTATAAATAAAACATTGTCCAAAGCAGACAACTAGTTCAGAGCAGTCGTTCTAGTAAATTTTTCCAGAAACCTGAATTGCAAGCTTAATTTTTTCTCTCTTTTCCACACAATGTATCTAAAAATAATGAACCACCTTAAATGTTCATGGATACATGCATACATGAACTATTAAACCATAATGAATCATTATTAACATTTCAATCACAATAATCCAGACAAGGACCTCGAACATTTTTTTTGCAGAAAATGGAAAAAGGTCACCTATCTTAATGCACTGTAAAGAAACGTATCAAAATAAAACTATACAGTTCACAGAAAGAAACTTACAAGTCAATGAATGACACATGAAACATGTAAATGCTTTATGAATTCACAGTTGAACAGGAAAAATGACAATGCTGGGTGTTCCCATCTCAATTGGGCAGGAAATGGTTTGAACTATTTTGCTCATATCTCCATAATGTAATAATCTCCATCCAGGAATGATAGTATAGACGGTATATAAAATTTGTTCCACCCCCATAATCACACATACTTAATTTACATCCTTTCTCACGCTACGTATCATTACCACTACCCATGAAAAATAGAAATATGGATATTAAAAATAGGACGGTGATGACTAACGAGATTTATTTGTAGGGCTAAGTATAGTCTATATAGTGGATTTCGAATGGGTAACCAATGCTTTCTCGAAAATATAATATAACAGTAATGAGGAAGAGTTACTAAAGGATACGAAATATCATGCAGTTGAAAAGTTCACAATTTCTTCTCCACATTTTGTGTTTTAGAAATGTTTTCACGTTATTTATGGCCATCTGGTGGATGTAGTGCCAGAGCACTGGCTTTCAAACAAAGTTCCAACTTGTACTGGTTTGCTGATAAGATGCAATTAGCATCTGCTTCATCTCACTGGTATGCAGGTAATACTACAACTCCCACAATTCACATTCCAAGACCTGGTTTGATCTCATAAATCCTCACTTAATGAAACAATTAGGACTGAACCACACTGGAAGAAAATGAGCCATTCCGCTATGTATTTGTCTAAAGCGTCATTGAATTAGTAAGCGAGAATGGCCTAATTTCATTCTATCATTGGAATAAAGAAATTCAGTTCACATCAGCATCTACTTAATTTGATGAATAACTTTGACTGATGGACTTCTTGACCTTCACTGCAGATCTCAAATCAGTCACATACAGATACTTGTTTGTGTTCCAGAATATAAATGCTACATATTATTCATACTTACCAAATAAAATAGATAAAATTCTCCCAAGCTACACCAATTCTCTGGAATGCTCTACCCCAACAAATTAGGTGTATCCACAGCTTAGGCTGTGGTTCCACATAGAAATCCGTTTTTGGAAGTGATTTTCATCACCAATCCGTTTTTTTCTGGGTGCTTTTTGAGCCTCCTGCACTCCTGAACGTTTTTGGACTTTTCATTAAAAAAACGCATGCGCGAACGCATGCGCAAACGTAGGGCCCCATGTTAAAAAAAACGCATGAAAACGCATGCGTTTTTTAACTGATGCCAAAAACGTTGCTAGCAACGTTTTTGACTCAAAAACGGACAGGGCAATGTTTGGAGCTCCAGAGAAAAACGGACAGGGTGTTTATTACATCCAATCCGTTTTCTGTCAGTTTTTGGACTTAGAAAAAAAAATGAGAAAACTGAAGCCAAAAACGGACTGAGGGCTTATGTGGAACCCCAGCCTGACATAGTTTCAGGTGCTCCCTAAAAACACATATTTTAGGATGGTCTATCATGATCCCTAGTCAAAGTCATTTAGACATAGCCTATTCCCTCCACCAGTTACAAATGCATTACAAATAATGGTTGGTGGCCACTTATGCTGCTCTTATCTATTCCCCATTTCCTCAAGTTGACTATACCATCATTGTAAATAAGCCCCTGTACTTTGTGTCACCCCCACCTCATTGTTAGATTGTAAGCTCTTATGAGCAGGGCTGTCATTATTATGCTTTAATTATTGTATTTTCTGATAACTGTTACATATGATGGTTTGAATATAAACCCCTGAATTGTGAAGCGCTGCGGAATATGCTGGCACTGTATAAATAAAGATTAATATTATTATATAATATGTCATAAAAACTCAGCAGCCCTTAAGAGATTTCACCCCTTCACCACCTGTCAATTTTTCGTTTTTCATTTTCATTTTTGGCCATAACTTCGTCAATATAGATATATGATGGCTTGTTGTTTGCGGGACAAGTTGTACTTTCAGATTCAATTATTTATTTTATCATATAGTGTACAGGGAAATGGAAAAAAAAAGTCCAAGTGCAGTGAAATTGCAAAAAAAAAGTCCAATTACACATTTGTTTTTTGGGTTTTTTAGTTGCCATATTCACTATATGGTAAAACTGACATGACGGTGTGATGCCTCTGACTCACCACGGCCGGGACTCCGGTTTAGACAGGCGATAGCTTCTCCCTCCTTGTCACGGGTGGACCGCGCCTGCCGGTAGTGGGGCCCGGTGGTGCAGATCAAAAAGAAGAGACGTCTTGTGGGAACGGATTAAGGGGTTAATTTGTCGTGACACCACCTATGAGAGTTTCGGTAACTTTACCGACGCTGCGGGGCCTCCGGGGGATGGAATGCAGCAAGATGGAACGCTCCCCACAGGCTGAGCGGTGATCCCCGGAGCCAGAAGCTGCACAAGATGTTGTGAGGCAGCTGCATTTACCTTAGTGCACGGATAAGCAGTTCATAAGAAGGCACGGACACTGTAAGTCTCTGTAACGGGTTCTTTACTGTAACCAGCAGGCAGTACATGGTATACAGTTTGTAGGTAGTGGACCGCGTGGACTCAGCAATGACCAGTGTGTTCTCAGAGTTCCGCGGTGTTCCTCCATTCTAACTACCGTATATACTCGCGTATAAGCCGAGTTTTTCAGCCCAAAAATTGGGCTGAAAAGTCTCCCCTCGGCTTATACGCGAGTATATACGGGACCCCCTCACTGTTTGGCGCCCCCACCTCAGGATGCCCCTCCCCCGCATGCAGCGCTGCGCTCATACATTACCAGCCTGTCAGCTGTCATCCTCCGGTGGCGGATCGCGGCTCCCGACTCCGGCTTCCATCTTCATCTGTGTCTTCCTGCAAGTCACATGACCGGCCGGCGTCGCGATGACGTCATCGCGATGTGCCCCGGTCACAAAGCAGGAAGACACAGATGAAGATAGAAGCCGGAGCCGGGAGCCGCGATCCACCACCGGAGGATGACAGCTGACAGGCTGGTAATGTATGAGCGCAGCGCTGCATGCGGGGGGGGGAAGCATCCTGAGGTGGGGGCGCCAAACAGTGAGGGGGGCCTGGGGCTGCTGTGTACTACCCCTGGGGCTGCTGTGTACACCCCTGGGGCTGCTGTATATACTCCTGGGGCTGCTGTGTACTACCCCTGGGGCTGCTGTGTACTACCCCTGGGGCTGCTGTGTACTACCCCTGGGGCTGCTGTGTACTACCCCTGGGGCTGCTGTGTACACCCCTGGGGCTGCTGTGTACTACCCCTGGGGCTGCTGTGTACTACCCCTGGGGCTGCTGTGTACTACCCCTGGGGCTGCTGTGTACTACCACTGGGGCTGCTGTGTACTACCCCTGGGGCTGCTGTGTATACCCCTGGGGCTGCTGTGTATACCCCTGGGGCTGCTGTGTACACCCCTGGGGCTGCTGTGTATACCCCTGGGGCTGCTGTGTACACCCCTGGGGCTGCTGTGTACACCCCTGGGGCTGCTGTGTATACCCCTGGGGCTGCTGTGTATACCCCTGGGGCTGCTGTGTATACCCCTGGGGCTGCTGTGTACACCCCTGGGGCTGCTGTGTATACCCCTGGGGCTGCTGTGTACACCCCTGGGGCTGCTGTGTACACCCCTGGGGCTGCTGTGTATACCCCTGGGGCTGCTGTGTATACCCCTGGGGCTGCTGTGTATACCCCTGGGGCTGCTGTATATACCTCTGGGGCTGCTGTGTACTACCTAAGGGCTGCTGTATACCACTGGGGCTGCTGTATATACTGCTGGGGCCTGCATACCACTGGGGAGGCTGCTGTATACTACCACTGGGGGGCCTAAATACCACACTGCTGGGGGCTGTATACCTGTGCTGGGGTCCACCCTCGGCTTATACACGAGTCAATAGGTTTTCCCAGGTTTTGGGGGCAAAAGTAGGGGGTCGGCTTATACACAGGTCGGCTTATACACGAGTATATAAGTACTGTGCCGTTGTCGCCCAGGAATACCAGATCGGGTACAGGGAGGCTGCTTGAATGCCCTATCCGGGGTTTACGTTCCGGATGCTTTGGGGAGCCTTGGGTCCCTTGGTGGGTACACCGCTGGTTAGACGACTGGATTTGGCGATGGTGGGGTGCTCCTGTAAAGCGGTCCCTCCACTCCTCTGGTTCGCATAGCAGAGCTGAACTGCTGCTAGCTTCGGTACCAGCAAACCGGCTGTAGATGGGCACGGGATGATTTTGGACCCGCATGTTGAAGCCCGTAGTTCGGTTGGTAATGCACCGGGAGTAATGGTGCTCAACCGTGGTGACGGTAGGGAGATGGCCGGTAAGAGGTGGCCAGGGGGCCGCACGGGACTATGCGAGCCCCCTCTCCTAAGTTGCAGAGCTGGGAATCTCCAGAGGTCTTCTACGTTGCTGTTCCACTCCAACACTAGTCTCTTTTCTAGACTAGGCTAAACCTCCACTACACACTACCCTTACACTCCGCCCACCAGGACCTGATTGTCTTACTATGCTAGGTGATGCATGTAGGGTATGGATCTCTGAGTTAACTGTGTGATTGCTGGGTCAGAGAATATTGCTGCTGCTTTTGTGGCTGCAATACCCTCCTGTGACGCACTCGGTGCGGGGCGCCACACCTCGGGTCGGTAGAAGTTCATAGATATGTATTCATTTATACTTTTACTAGTATCTAAGTGGTGAAGAAGATTCAGAATTTTGAAAAAAAAAAAAGAATCACACTTTTTGCGCCATGTTCTGTGACCCATAATGTCTTCATTTTTCAGGAGCTGGGGCTGTGTTTTTTGCAGCTTGAGCTGAAATCTCTAATGATACCATAATTGGGTGGATGCGCTGTTTTGATCGCCCGTTATTGCATTTTATAGCAATGTTGCGTGAACCAAAAAAACATAATTTTGGCAATTGGACCTTTTTTATCGTTACACAGTTTACAGCTCTCATTAATTGATTTTACATTTTGATAGATCGGGCGTTTCTGAATGCGGTGATACCAAATATGTGTATTTTTTTTTTTTTTAAGACTTTTAATTTGAATGGGGGAAAAGTAAGGTGATTTGAACTTTTATGGGGTTTTTTTCATGTTTTTAAAAACTTTATTTTTTAATTGATTCTTATTTTTACTCTGGCCCCTAGGGAGGCACACTGCTGCACAGTCCGATCGCTTGTGACAGGTTCCGATGACCTGCAGCACATCAGGACCTGTCACAGATGCGCACTGTAAGTGGTTGACAGCGGTTGCCAACCACTCACAGGAAGTGATCAGTGATGGCTTCCGGGGTCTCAACAGGACCCCAGGCTATCACATTAGCATCGGAGATCTCGCGATATTATAGCGGGATCTCCGGTGCAGGTGGGGAACAGCGCAGCCCCCGCCGCGGCGGTTTTGGATCCTGCTTTCAGTGAATGACAGTGAGATCCAAGGGGTTAAAAGCACCGATCAGATCCCGGATCCGATCGGTGCTGGAAGCCCAACATCTCAGCTGAAGAGATCAGCTGAGATGTCTGGTGTTTGATGTGAGTGCCGCACCTGAGCTCACATCAAACACGGGGACCAGGCCCATGATGTTGTACAACGTCATGGGTTGGGAACGGGTTAAGCAGCGTAAGGCTAGGGTCACTCTTGGGGGGTGACCCACGCATAGCGAAGCCTACTGTAACGGCTAGCATCAACATCGCTCACAGCCCGACAACGCTGCTCCATAGTAACCTGTGTGTGGCCGCATCCAAGGTAAACTACGGGTTACTATGGAGCAGCGTTGCTGGGCAGCGAGCGACGTCAACCCTAGCCGTTACAGCAGGCTTTGCTATGTGTTTAGCGGATCCGGGGAACGTGGGTCACCCTCCAAGTGTGACCCTAACCCTACTCAAGGTTCACCTTTTGGGTTCCTCTGGGGCATGGAAAACAAATTATATCAGCTATAATTTATAATATCCACCCTTCTAGGAAGAGTATTATTTAAAACATCAAGAAAAGAAAATCCAAACACAGACATTATGTCAAGTGTTAATCTGGATTGAGTAAGTAACAAAAAATATATTTTTTATTTTTAAGTAGATTTGGTGAAAATTATCAAAAAATTATCAAAGTTGAAAAACTTCAATAGAAGACAATAATATTAATTATGAATAGACTACAGTGAAATTAAAAAAATATGCATTAGAAATTCAATGTACATGCAAAAGAGTAGAGGGAATGCAAAGAGAAGTGGGGGAAAAAACATAAAAAATTCAAAGGGGAGTGGTGGAGGGGAGCATTAAAAGTGCAATAAAAATGCCAAGAAGGGCAGTGAAGGGGATTACATGTGGGGAAAGTGGGATACTCGCAACCAGGCCCTCTTGTCGTCATCTGGGCTGCGGGATGTCACGGTGGAGTTACCCAGTCTGTGATCACCTCTCTGGAGCTATCAGTTAAAAAGTGGAAATTGAAAAAGGGATAAAAGAAAAATAAAATAAAAAATAAAATAGTTTTTATTGCGACACCACCCGTTGATTGCGGCCGGTATAGCCGCTGCTGCAGTCGGGACCTTTAGGGATGATGGGAGTAGCAGCTCTGATGGTTTAGCTCTCCACGTGAAGAGAATATCCCCAGGGCAACCGTATAGTCTATGGAGGTAATAGGGTTGATGGGGTGCAGGACTTAGTGTACGAAATAAGCAACAGACACAGGGGTGACAGTCTCCTTTACCTTTACTGATGTAAGTAGCAGATTCATCCAGTGCACAGTTAACAAGTGGTATTAGGGATCCAGAGCTTGGAAGCAAGTTGAGGTTTTCCACACCTGGCAAGTTCTGATGCCTCCCTACTGCGCTACTCCCTGTGGGCCCTGGCTGCTTGAAGCTGTGCTAAGATCCTCTCCTTTCTTGTTCTGTCTTCGCCGTATGACAGGCGGCTTGAGCTCTATTCACTTTACTCTCGTCTCACTGTGTAACCCTGAGCCCTTCGATGCGGCTGTGTCTCCTGGCCTTTTGGTGAGCGAGTAGCTTGGAATCACCCGCCCTCCGATGTTGGTTGCTGGGCATAAAGTCCCTTGTGACCTCGGACTCTGGCGTCCATCCTGCGCTCAGTGCTGGGGCAAGCTGGCACTGCTCCTCTCTCCACCCCTACACCTCCACTTCCTCAGACTCTCATCTACAAGTCACTCACACTGGCTAGTCAGTTTCCTCGGACAGGCCTGACATGGCTGTAGACCGTAGGATGTCTTCTACAGTCCACCTAGGAACTGAACTGCCTAACCCCGCCCCCAGACCAGAATTTATAGGGGACCTGCCATGAACTCAGGCTTTAGAGCTCACCCTTCTGGCCTGGAGTTGGGAAGGTGTTGTGTGTGTGTGTGTGTTGCACCTGATATGGGTACCTTTTCTTGCTTCCAAGCACAGTATTGTGGCAACCGGACCCTGGGGCACCACACATGCACCCACTTTAGAATTACCATTTAACAAGCACTTAAGATACAAAGTGCAAACTAATAATACCTGTGAGGCTACATTCACACGAGACGTATTTTGGCACCTATTTGGCAGTCGCGTCTTTTTACACGCGTTTACATGCAAAAAAGCGCAAATGCATGCTGATGCCGCTCTTTACCCTACGCGCTTTTCCCGAGGCCATTTTAACATGTAGCCTAAGGTAAAAGCGCGCCAAAAAAAAAAGCACAAAGAATTGACATGTCAATTCTTTTTGCACGCGTGCAAAAATACACTGCTAGACACAGCGTCTGTATGCCTTTCAGCACAAGCCATAGCTTTTGCTGGAAGCCATACCCAGCTTTCTTTGGGACTGCGTTTACCCGACCGCTCAAAAGCACCCAGCTTAACAGCTGTAGTACGCAGCAATTAGAACGTAGCCCAATGTTCTCTGAAGTTAACTTGTTTTATTGGATCTCCTCCACATCACAAAACAATTTTAGTTTCTCTCTTAAGTTTTTTGGATATATTTAAAAATATATATATATTAAAAAATATAAGTAGTGTTAAAATTAGTGATTTTTAAAACCAATTTGAATAATTTAAAATGTTGTCTCGATTCTCAACTATCTCATGAAACCACTAATGTTATATATTTACTAGAAACCCCATGTGGCCTCCAGGATGTAGGTCATATCATGTGAAAAATAAAATTCTGCATTGAAGAGCAACTTTATAGTATTTAAACAAAATTATTAACACATGCTGTATTGGCTTATTTTAATCTCTTCACCCCTGGACAATTTTCCATTTTTGTTGTTTCTTCCCCTTCTTCCAAGAGCCATAAAATTTTTATTTTTACGTCAATATAGACATATGAGGGCTTGTTTTGTGATTTGTACTTTTGAATGACATCATTCAATTTACCATATAGTGTACTGGAAAATGGGGATAAAATTACAAGTGCGGTACAATTGTAAAACAAAAAGTGAAATTACACAATTTTATTCTATTCATCTATGGTATGTGTTCATGGATACCAAGCATGTACAGTGCCTTGTTAAAGTATTTGGCCCCCTTGAACTTTTGTAACAGTTCAGGCTTCAAACATAAAGATATAAATTCAAATTTTTTTTAGTGAAGCATCAACAAGTGAGACACAATCGTTAAGTGGAACAAAATTTATTGGATATAACTTTTTTAATAAATAAAAAAGTGAAAAGTGAGGCGTGCAATATTATTCGACCCCTTTACTTTCAGTGCAGCAAACTCACTCCAGACGTTCAGATCGACAAAATCAGAGAAAACTTTGATTTCCAATATCCTCAGCCCTCCCTCTCTATCACCCAACCCCCCTCAACCAGAAGTAACTTCCCCTACATGACTGAAGTGCGCCTTTCCTCCCTTTTAGCACGATCACACCTCACCACTTGTGCCCTCGACCCTCTCCCCTCCCATTTCATCCCTAACCTCACTACTGTCCTTATCCCCGCCCTAACCCATCTCTTCAACATATCACTTACCACCGGCGTCTTCCCTTCATCCTTCAAATATGCCCTCATCACACTCATCCTTAAAAAACCCTCTCAAGACCCCGCAACAGTCTCCAACTATCGTCCCATATGTCTCCTCCCCTTTGCCTTAAAATTGCAACATGTCTACTCCAAACTGTCCCTCCCTCGTGCTCCCTCTTTGATTGCCTGCAATCCAGTTTCCAAGCCCACCACTCCACCAAAACAGTCCTAACCAAAGTCACCAACAACTTACTGACCGCCAAGAGCAAGCGTCACTACTCCATCCTTCTCCTCCTCGACCTCTCTGCTGCCTTCAACACGGTCGACCACTCCCTCTTGTTTAAAATTCTAGAATCCCTTGGCATCACTGACCTAGCCCTCTCCTGGATCTCCTCGTACCTAACAGACCAGACCTTCAGCGTCACCCACTCCCACACCTCCTCCTCACCCTACCCCCTATGCGTTAGAGTTCCGCAAGGCTCAGTCCTGGGACCCATACCCTTCTCCATCTACACCTTCGGCCTAGGCCAACTCATCGAATCCCACGGCTTCAAATTCCGCCTCTATACGGACGACACCCAGCTCTACCTCTCCGGCCCACACATCACCTCCCTGCTATCCAAAATCCCACACTGCCTGTCTGCCATCTCATCCTTCTTCTCCACTCGTTTCCTCAAACTCAACATGGATAAAACCGAGTTCATCGTCTTCCCCCCAAGTCGCTCTTCCCCCCTCGCCACCTCCAGTTTAAAAACATCTCATGGATCTACTCCTTCCTTGACTATGACACTGCCAAAACGCTTGTCCATGCCCTCATTATCTCCTGCCTTGACTACTGCAACCTCCTGTTTACCGGCCTCCCCGCTTCCTCCCTTGCACCCCTCCGAACCATCCTCAATTACGCTGCCCGACTCATCCACCTGTCGCCCCGTTACTCCCCCGTCTCCCCCCTCTGCCAAGCCCTCCACTGGCTCCCTACTTCCCAGAGATCTCAGTTCAAAACCCTAACCCTGACATAGGACATCCACAACCTGTCCTCTCCGTACATCTCCGACTTGGCTCTCCCGATACCACCCCTCACGCAATCTGCGCTCCTCTCAAGAACTCCTCTTGTCCCCCCGCATCTCCTCCTCCCACAAACGCATACAAGACTTCTCTCATGCATCCGCCATACTCTGGAACTCTCTTCCACACCACATCAGACACTCCCCTACCCTGGGAACCTTCAAGAAAAACCTGAAGACCCACCTCTTCCGTCAAGCCTATAACCCACACTGAAACCTAATCCGCTGCACCATCTCACCTCTCCCCCTCTTACTGTCTCCCACCCATACCCTATAGACTGTGAGCCCTTGTGGACAGGATCTCTGCCCTAATGTACCTTTATGATTTATTTGTTGTTATTTATGTTCTCTTCCTTGTTCTGCCCTTACACATGTAAAGCGCCATGGAACCAATGGCCCTATATAAATAAATAATAATAATGATCCAATGTAGTCCTAAATGACTGGTAATGATTAATAGAATCCACCTTTGTGTTATCAAGTCTCTGTATAAATCCACCTGCTCTGTGATAGTCTCAGGGTTCTTTTTCAAGTGCAGAGAGCATCATGAAGACCAAGGAACACACCAGGCAGGTCCAAGATACTGTTGTGGCAAAATTTAAAGCCGGGTTTGAATACAAAAAGATTTTCCAAGTTTTAAACATCTCAAGGAGCACTGTGCAAGTGATCATATTGAAATGGAAGAAGTATTAGAACACTGCAAATCTACGAAGACCCGGCCGTCCCTCTAAACTTTCATCTTGAACAAGGAGAAGACTGATCAGAGATGCAGCCAAAGGGCCCATGATCACGCTTGATGAACTGCAGAGATCTACAGCTGAGGTGGGAGAGTCTGTTCATAGGACAACAATGAGTCATACACTGCACAAATCTGGCCATTATGGAAGAGTGGCAAGAAGAAAGCCATTTCTCAAAGATATCCATAAAATATCTCGTTTGAAGTTTTCCACAAGCCACCTGGGAGACACACCAAACATGTGGAATAAGGTGCTCTGGTCAGATGAAACCAAAATTGAACTTTTTGGCCACAATGCAAAACGATATGTTTGGCATAAAAGCAACACAGCTCATCACCCTCAAAACACCATCCCCACTGTCGAACATGGTGGTGGCAGCATCATAGTTTGGGCCTGCTTTTCTTCAGCAAGGATAGGGAAGATGGTTAAAATTGATGGGAAGATGGACGGAGCCAAACACAGCACCATTCTAGAAGAAAACCTGTTGGAGTCTGCAAAAGACCTGAAACTGGGACGGAGATTTATCTTACAACAAGATAATGATCCCAAACATAAAGCAAAATGTACAATGCAATGGTTCAAAAATAAACGTATCCAGGTGTTAGAATGGCCAAGTCACAGTCCGGACCTGAATCCAATCGAGAATCTGTGGAAAGAGCTGAAAACTGCTGTTCACAAACGCTCTCCATCCAACCTCACTGAGCTCGAGCTGTTTTGGAAGGAAGAATGGGCAAGAATTTCGGTCTCTCGATGTGCAAAACTGATAGAGACATACCCCAAGCGACTTGCAGCTGTAATAGCAGCACAAGGTGGCGCTACAAGGTATTAACTCAAGGGGGCCAAATAATATTGCACACCCCACTTTTCAGATTTTATTTTTTTAAAGTTTAAAATATCCAATACATTTCATTCAACTTCACGAATGTGTCCCACTTGTTGTTGATTCTTCACAAAAAAAAAATTGAATTTATATCTTTATGTTTAAAGCCTGAAATGTGGCAAAAGGTTGAAAAGTTCAAGGGGGCCGAATACTTTCACAAGGCACTGTATACTTTTACTTTTACCTAAGTGGCGAAAAAAAAAATTAGAAGTTATTTTAAAAAAATGAATTGCGCTTTTGGAGCCATTTTCTTTGACCCATAGCCTTCTCATTTTTCGGGATCTGGGGCTGTGTGATGGACTTTTTTTTTCAATCCTGAGCTGATGTTTTAAGTGATACCATTTTTTGGGTCGATGCAATGTTTTGTTCACCTGCCTTTATTTACATTTTGATCGCCTATTTTTACATTTTGTTGCAATGTTGTGGCGACTAAAAAAATAATAATTTTGTCACTTGGACTTTTTTCTGTTACGCAGTTTACAGATCTGATTAATTGATATCATTTATAGATAAATCAGGCAATTCTGAATGTGGCAATACTAAATACCGTATATTCTCGTGTATAAGCCGACCCGTGTATAAGCCGACCCCCCTACTTTTGCCCCCAAAACCTGGGAAAATCTATTGACTCGTGTATAAGCCGAGGGTGGACCCCAGCACAGGTATACAGCCCCCAGCAGTGTGGTATACAGCAGCCTCCCCAGTGGTATATACAGGCCCCAGCAGTGTTACAGCAGCAGCCCCAGTGGTATATACAGCAGCAGCCCCAGTGGTAGTATACAGCAGCCCCAGAGGTATATACAGCAGCCCCAGTGGTAGTATACAGCAGCAGCCCCAGTGGTAGTATACACGCAGCCCCAGTAGTATATACAGCCCCAGTGGTAGTATACACGCAGCCCCAGTAGTATATACAGCCCCAGTGGTATATACAGCCCCAGTGGTAATATACACGCAGCCCCAGAGGTATATACAGCAGCCCCAGAGGTATATACAGCCCCAGTGGTAGTATACAGCAGCCCCAGTGGTATATACAGCCCCAGTGGTAGTATACATACAGCCCCAGTAGTATATACAGCCCCAGTGGTAGTATACAGCCCCAGTGGTAGTATACAGCAGCCCCAGTGGTATATACAGCCCCAGTGGTAGTATACAGCCCCAGTGGTAGTATACAGCAGCCCCAGTGGTATATACAGCCCCAGTGGTAGTATACATACAGCCCCAGTAGTAGTATACAGCCCCAGTGGTAGTATACCGCCCCAGTGGTAGTATACAGCCCCAGTGGTAGTATACAGCAGCCCCAGTGGTATATTCAGCCCCAGTGGTAGCATACAGCATCCCCAGTGGTATATACAGCCCCAGTGGTAGTATACAGCCCCAGTGGTAGTATACAGCAGCCCCAGTGGTATATACAGCCCCAGTGGTAGTATACATACAGCCCCAGTAGTAGTATACAGCCCCAGTGGTAGTATATAGCCCCAGTGGTAGTATACAGCCCCAGTGGTAGTATACAGCAGCCCCAGTGGTATATACAGCCCCAGTGGTAGTATACATACAGCCCCAGTAGTAGTATACAGCCCCAGTGGTAGTATACAGCCCCAGTGGTAGTATACAGCCCCAGTGATAGTATACAGCAGCCCCAGTGGTATATTCAGCCCCAGTGGTAGTATACAGCCCCAGTGGTAGTATACAGCCCCAGTGGTAGTATACATACAGCCCCAGTAGTAGTATACAGCCCCAGTGGTAGTATACAGCCCCAGTGGTAGTATACAGCAGCCCCAGTGGTATATTCAGCCCCAGTGGTAGTATACAGCCCCAGTGGTAGTATACAGCCCCAGTGGTAGTATCCAGCAGCCCCAGTGGTATATACAGCCCCAGTGGTAGTATACAGGGCCCCAGCAGGGCCCCCCTCATAATTTGGCGCCCCCACCTCACTTGCTGGGCCCCCCCGCATGCAGCGCTGCGCATATACATTACCTGTCTAGCAGCTGTCACCCTCCGATGGCGGATCGCGGCTCCTGGGCTCCGGGCTCCATCTTCCTCTCTGTCTTCCTGCTTTGTGACCGGGGCTCATCGCAATGACGTCATCGCGACGCCGGCCGGTCACCTGACAAGCAGGAAGACAGAGAGGAAGATGGAAGCCGGAGTCGGGAGCCGCGATCCGCCATCGGAGGGTGACAGCTGCTAGACAGGTAATGTATATGCGCAGCGCTGCATGCGGGGGGGCCCAGCAAGTGAGGTGGGGGCGCCAAATTATGAGGGGGGCCGTATTGACTCGCGTATAAGCCGAGGGGGAACTTTTCAGCCCAATTTTTGGGCTGAAAAACTCGGCTTATACGCGAGTATATACGGTATGTGTATTTTTTTAATATACGGTAGTTTTATTTTCAATGTCTCCGTGGAGCAAAAGTGGGGTATTTGAACTTTTATTTTTAATTTAAGTCATGTTTTCTTAATTTTAAATTGAGTTCTTACATATAATTTTTCACCACCGTCTTCAGCCTTTTTATTACATTTTTATTGCATTTTTTTCTCCCATTCACTTACCGTATATATTCGTGTATAAGCCGACCTGTGTATAAGCCGACCCCCCTACTTTTGTCCCCAAAAGCTGGTAAAAGTTATTGACTCGCGTATAAGCCTAGGGTATGAAATGCAGCAGACCCCCATCCTATTATATAGCCTCCCGTCACTGGTATATATCACCCCTCAGTAATGGTATACAGGCCCCTCAGCAGTGGTATTATACAGGCCCCTCAGCAGTGGTATACAGGCCCCTCAGCAGTGGTATACAGGCCCCTGTGCAGTAGTATACAGGCCCCTGTGCAGTGGTATACAGGCCCCTGTGCTGTGGTATACAGGTCCCTGTGCAGTGGTATACAGGCCCCTGTGCTGTAGTATACAGACTCCTGTGCAGTGGTATACAGGCCCCTGTGCAGTGGTATACAGGCCCCTGTGCAGTAGTATACAGGCCCCTGTGCAGTGGTATACAGGCCCCTGTGCTGTAGTATACAGGCCCCTGTGCAGTGGTATACAGGCCCCTGTGCTGTAATATACAGGCCCCTGTGCAGTGGTATACAGGCCCCTGTGCAGTGGCATACAGGCCCCTGTGCTGTAGTATACAGGCCCCTGTGCAGTGGTATACAGGCCCCTGTGCAGTGGTATACAGGCCCCTGGGCAGTAGTATACAGGCCCCCTCTGCAGTGGTATACAGGCCCCTGTGCAGTGGTATACATGCCCCTATATAGTAGTATACAGGTCCCTGTGCAGTGGTATACAGGCCCCTGTGCAGTGGTATACAGGCCCCTATGTAGTAGTATACAGGCCCCTGTGCAGTGGTATACAGGCCCCTGTGCACTAGTATACAGGCCCCCTCTGCAGTGGTATACAGGCCCCTGTGCAGTGGTATACAGGCCTCTGTGCTGTAGTATACAGGCCCCCAGTGGTGGTATACTGGACCCCAGCAGTAATAAACAGCCCCCCCTTCTTAGTATGTGTCCCCCAGGCTGCGGCACCTGTTAAAATAACAGACATTTCATACATCACCTTTCCGGCGCAGCTCCTCCGGTCCCGGGTTCTTCCTGCTTGTGCCGGCTTCTAGTGCTGTGAGCGGGCGCAGGAGATGACATCATCTCCTGCGCTCGGTCACATGACACCGGCACAAGCAGGAAGAAGCCGGGACCGGAGGAGCTGCGCCGGAAAGGTGATGTATGAAACGTTTGTTATTTTAACAGATGCCGCAGCCTGGGGGACACATAATAAGGAGGGGGGGGCTGTGTATTACTGCTGGGGGCCAGTGAATGGCAATATGCACAGCATCCCCCCGCCGCTGATGGATGGGGGGATGCCGTGCATATTCATTACACTAATCAGGCGGCCCCACGTGACCGCCTGCGGTCACTGCGGCGCCCCCCTGCCTCCTCCAGCACCCGGTCACAGCCCCCACAGCAAATACACCGTGAATTGCGTATAAGCCGAGGGGGCACTTTTCAGCCCAATTTTTGGGCTGAAAAACTTACATCATCTCCCCAACATCTCAGCTGAGATGTTGTAGCTAACACCACCTATCGGACCAGTAAACCGATCGGCGGTGTTAACCCTTTGCATTGTGCTGTCATTTATTGACAGCGCTATCCACAGCCCCGCGGCGGGATCGCGCTGTTCCCCATCGTGATCAGAGATCCCGCAAAGCGATCATGGGATCTTGATCTATTACCTGGAGAGCCCGGGGTCCTATGATGACCCTGAAAACTCTCTAGGATCACTTCCTGTGGATGGCTGGCAAGTGTCAGCATCCACAAACAGTAATGTTTTTAAAAATATGCAAAAAAACCACAAAAGTTCAAATCACCCTCCTTTAGCCCCATTCAAAATAAAACTATTTAAAAAATTGAAAAATGCACATACTTGGTATTGCTGCATTTAGAAATGCCCAATCTATCAAAATATAAAATAAATTAATCAAATTAGTTAACTATGTAAAAAAAACGAGAAAAAAAGTCCAAATGCCAAAATTACATTTTTTTGGTCGTCGCAACCTTGTTATAAAATGCGATAACGGGTGATCAAAATAATCTATCAACACAAAAGTTACATCATTAGAAACATCAGCTAAAGATGCAAAAAATAAGCCATTGCATAGCTCCAGATCCCGAAAAATGAGAACGCTACAGGTTGCGGAAAATGGCGACAAAAGCACAATTTTTTTTTTTTTCAAAGACTTCTGAATTTTTTCTCACTACTTAGATAACAGTAAAAGTATACATGTTTGGTATCTACAAACTTGTACCATCCTGAGGCATCATACTGACACATCAGTTTTACCATATAGTGAACATGGTGAACAAAAAATCCTAAAAACAAACGTGTAATTGCACTTTTCTTTGCAATTTCACCGTACTTGAATTTTCTTTTCTATTTTTCTGTACAATATATGGTAAAATGTATGATTTTGTTTGAAAGTACAACTCGTCCCGCAAAAAAAAAAGCTCTCATATGTCTATATTGACAGAAAAATAAAAAGGTTATGGCTCTTACAAGAAGGGAAGGGAAAAACAAAAAATGGAAAACGAACAATCACCCGGGGTGAAGGGGTTAAATTATGCGTTTTCTATTTTTTTGCTGTGGAATCTTGTACTAAGTGTAAACATGGGTGGACTCCTCTCTTATTGACCTAATTAAGATAAGGTCTAAGGCACTCTTTAATTAAGGTGCACAAGTAAGGGCTAGGACACACTGGAGTTAAACTCGGACAACTGCAATGCAAGTAAAACTCGCATTGCAGTCAGACCGATGTTATCTAATGCCCAAGAGCACATTTGCTGTTGGTCGTTTTTTTTCTCATACGATTAAAGTCACAACATGCTGCGATGGTATGCGAATCATGGACGAGACTCGCCAATGCAAGTCTATGGGTCCGACAAAAATCACGGACAACACACGGACCACCCGACTCGGATCCGATTTTTAATTGATACACTATCAACCATTTTGTGTTCATTAAATGATCAATTTTTCAGCATTGATGCCAATTTATTGTCTTAACCTAAACCACATTTGGGAGTGTTTCAGCTTTCAAAAGAGTAATTTATAAAACCAATGGATGAATTTAACGTCAGGTTATAAGCTTTTATTTACATAACATGGATAAGCAACATAACTTTTGTCATGGACTGTATATAATTAGTTTACCATACACCAAAAAAAGTCAAAAGCAGGGCCAGTGTTAAGGGGGGCAGACTGAGCAGTTGCCCAGTGCCCCCACTCTCTTAGGGGGCCCCCAAAAGAGCTGCACTGAAAATAGCATTAAAACAGTAAAAAAAATTAAAAAATACACATATTTGGTATTGCTGTATTCGTAAGATTCTAAGCTACCAATATATGAAGTAAATTTATCCAATTAGTAACTGATGTTACAGGAAAAGAATAAAAATGCCAGAATTATATTTTTTGGGTCACCACATTGTTACAATAATATGCAGTAAAGGGTGATCAAAATATTGTATCTGACTCAAAATGGTATCAGTAAAAATGGCGACTCAGGACGCAAAAAGTAAGCCTCACATAGCACTGTAACTTGAAAAATGAAAACATTATGGGTCCCGGAAAATGGCAAATAAAGCTAATTTTTGTTTTACATTTTTTTTTACAAATTTCTGGGGGTTTTCATCTTTGAAAAAAGAAAAAATGTTCGGTATCTGCTTATTCTGACCTAGATAATTAATTTATGAAGTCACTTTTACCATATAGTTAAAGGGAACCTGTCACCTGATTTTAAGCTCCTACACTATCTCTAGCTGTCCCTACAGATTCCTAGCAGCTCCCTATCTATCCCTTTCTTAACTAAAGTGTCCCTATGAAAGATGTGTAAAATAAGTCTAAACTTACTGCAGGGACTGGGTAGGCATGGCCTCTGTTCCTTCAGCACACCTTCTGGCTATAATGCACGCCCCGCTGGGCGGCATTATTCTGGGTTCACTCAGCCTCATTAATTGGAATCTCCCGCCCTCTACACCTCTTTGCACCGGCCGGGCGTCACATCCGGCGTGGTGCATTATGGGCCGTCACGTGATCGGCCCTAGTGCATTCTGGGGCCGATCACGTGATCGGCCCCAGTGCATTATGGGCTTGATCACGTGATCGGCCCCAGCTTCAATAAGCACATTGCGCATGCGCGGAGCCGGGGCCGATCACATGATCAAGCCCATAATGCACTGGGGCCGATCACGTGATCGGCCCCAGAATGCACTAGGGCCGATCACGTGACGGCCCATAATGCACCGCGCCGGATGTGATGCCCGGCCGGTACATAGAGGTGTAGAGGGCGGGAGATTCCAATTAGTTTGGCTGAGTGGACCCAGAATAATGCCGCCCAGCGGGGCGTGCATTACAGCCAGAAGGTGTGCTGAAGCAACAGAGGCATAGGCCACGCCTACCCAGTCACCCAACCTCGGGGACTGCAGTAAGTTTAGACTTATTTTACACTTCTTTCATAGGGACACTTTAGTTAAGAAAGGGATAGATAGGGAGCTGCTAGGAAGCTGTAGGGACAGCTAGAGATAGTGTAGGAGCTTAAAATCAGGTGACTGGTTCCCTTTAACATGATAAATGAGAAACTCAAAAAAACATTGTGGAATTGCATTCTTTATGCAATTTCAAAGCACTTGGAATTTTTTTTCTCATTCTCCAGTACATTATGTGGTAGAAGGAATGATGTCATTCAAAAGTAGAACTCATCCCACAAAAAACAATCCCCATACGGCTATGTGAAGAAAAAATATAAAAAAAATATGGCTCTTGGAAAAAGTGGAGGAAAAAACAAAAAATCACTCTGTGGTGAAAGATATAAAATCAGTGTAATAGCCATGTAATAGCAGCAGGAGCGCCTCCCGCAGGCTTCAATCTTCACATGTTCATGAAGGCTGTAATTAGAGTTAGGGGACCTCCTTAATTCCTAAATTTGTAGCCAGTTATCAAACAAAACTTACAAGACATTAAAGGGGATGTCCAGGATTAATAAAATGTTACTACATTCTTTCAAAAACAGCGCCACCCCTGTCTACTGGTGGCATGTATTATTGCGGCACCCCAGGGTCTAAGTGCCACTGTGTCATCACTGCCCCCGGGTGGTGGTGTCACACTGAGAGCGACAAAAGGGCTTATCATCTGGCAAACCAGACACAACACCTTCTGCCTCCAGGCCAGAAGGGGGAGTCCAAGCCCGGGTTCAGGGTAAGCTCCCCTATAAATTGTGGTCTGGGGCGGAGCCAGTTAGTGCAGTTCCTAGGAGGACTGTGAAGAGGACCTGGGAGTAAAAGAGCAGTGCTAAGCCCATCTCAGGTGCCACATAGTTCAGTTCTAGGGAGGACTGAGGCTGCTTGAGCTTGTCCCAGGATAGCTGACTCGGTGCCAGGCCTAAGACTAGGGTCTGAGGAGAGTCGCAGGAAGAGCTGGGAAGCCGAGCGACACCATGCTCATGTGGCGCCCTGCCATGACAGGTAGCCACAGAACCACCTAATGCATGGAAGGATTTCCACAGCGGGTACCCTCGCACACACAACACCTTCCACCCCAGACCTGTAGGGGAAGCTCCACTTGCTGTCCTTAAGCAGGATCCCCTATAAATACTGGTTCAGGGGGTGGAGTTAGGCAGTGAAGTTCAAGAGAGAACTGTGAAGACGTCCTGGTGTGTCGGAGCCATGCTAGGCCCGAGCCAGTAGACCAGCCTAGACAGTGTGAGGGCCTGAGAGTGAGGTCGAAGGCAAGGAGCAGAATGGGGGCAGAGGAGCCATACCGGTTAACCCCAGGAAGCAAGCGGGACACCTGAGTCCGAGTCTGCAGGAAAGCATCAAGCCCAGTAGAAAACACTGGTTCACCGACGAGACTCCAGTCTCCCATACACCTGTAACGCAACCAACAAGGGGAGCCAGGGACCACAGGAGAAGTTATATCAGTAGCTAGCACAAAGGTTCTCAACACTATGCGCTGATGGGCCCTAGTCCACCGGATACAAACTTTAACACCTTAAAGGACATGGCTATCAAGGGTTTCCAGACCCTAGAAATCCCACACACTGCCATACAGCGGTGGCAGGGTGGTTCCGCTCCTGTACCAGTAGCACCCACTTCTTTCCCAGCAGCTGAGACAAATGTGCAGACTGTGCCTCCCAGTAAGTTTGACAGCTTGTGTTCTGAGGTGTGCCAGCTGAGTAAGAACCTGCCCACAGTCATGAATGCCCTGCAGCTACAGACAGAGCCCATGTCATCAGGAAAGATACAGCTCACTGACAGCCCAGAGGACGTCCCGTGGATGAGATCAAAGAAGACCATGTCGCTCTGTGGGAGGACCACTGATCATCAAAGCTCAACAGGAGAACCCATCTGCTGTCGCTGCAGCAAGAGAGGCCAAGGCATTGCCCTTTAAACCAGCAACCACTGGAGGAGGGGGGCAAACCCCAGGAGTAGACCGATACATAGGAGGAAGACCATTTCTGTCTATCATACTAGTTGCGATCCCAGCACCTGCATTGCTGGACACTGGTTCGCAGGTGACCACCATACCTAATATCCTTCACAAACAATTCTGGTCTAATGCTGAACCCAGCACCCGGACTCACTATTTATGCTTCTAATTATTTACCACTTAACCTAGTCGGGGTTAGAAAGGTAAGCGTAAAAGTGGGGAGGGTGGAGTTGAAAGACCAGGGGCTTATTGTGGTTGAAAATAATCCGAATGACAGGGATCCATATATCATTCTTGGTACAAATGTAGTTAGCAATTGTTTGGGTGAAGTGTTGTTCTTGCTCCAACAGAGTACGAACTCTGCCAAACCCGGGCAGAAAAGAGCTCTCCAGAGAGAAATCAGAGCCCTCCTGCATCAACAACAGGTAAAACTGACCAGTGGTGAAATTGGTAGTGTACGGGTAACATACCTGATCACTATTGTGATACCCCTGATGAGTGAAATGATGATCTGGTGCCGAGCAGCGATAGGCCTCAGGGGACAGGACTACCAGGCAGTAGTAAAGCCCATCAGTATGAAACATAGGAACATAGGCCTACACTCTTGACAGCCAGAGGGGTGGTTGATGTACACAAGGGAAGGGTACCCATACACATTGTAAACTGTGGAGAGGATGAGGTCAAACTACCCAGATATTCCACCGTTGCTAAGCTGTACATTGTAAATAACAACGCCATTCAAGCAGTGGAACCCTTGACCTAACCAGACTTGGATGAGGATAACAATTCCAAGGGACAGCTGGAGGACAGGTGTCAGGAACTGCATGTAAGGACTCACTCCAATCCTGCCCATAAAAAGCATGGTGTTTATCGGGTAGTCCTAGAATATGAACGGGTATTCAGTAAGCATCCACTTGATTTTGGGAGAATAAAAGGGGTACACCATCACATACCCAGAGGTGACCATACACCCATTAAAGAGCAACATAGGCCTATTCCACCAGCTCATTATCAGCGTGCCAAAGAAATGTTGCAGGACATGAAGGATGCAGGGTTCATAAGAGATAGTTGCAGTCCCTGGGCAGCTCCATTAGTCCTGGTCAAAAAGAAAGATGGCAGCATGAGAATGTGTGTTGATTATAGGCAGATAAATCGCATAACAAATAAAGATGCCTATCCATTACCCCCCATAGAAGAGTCACTTGCTGCATTAAAGTCTGCTAATTACTTTTCAACCCTAGATCTCACTAGTGGGTATTGGCAGGTCTCCATTGCAGAAGAAGACTGAGAGAAGACGGCTAGTGATGAGCGAGTACTAAAATGCTCGGGTGCTCGAAGCTCGGGCCGAACATCCCGAGATACTCGTGTACTCGGCCCGAGTACCGAGCCCAATGTTATCCTATGGGAGACCCGAGTATTTTTATGAAATGACTGCCAGCAGCAAGCAGAAACCCTAAAAATGTCATAAAAGTCTCAGAAGAGTGCTCAAATGACATGGCAACACCATGGGAAGACCCCTGGAAGCATTTCTCACTCAAAAGTCACAGCTGTGAACAATCTTGTCCGAGTTTCACGCCAATTTTACGGAGTCACCAGAAAACCTTCCAAAATGATACCAAAATGAATATTTAGGGTGGAAATGTTAAGGGTACATACCCAATAGTGAGATACAGCTGGTGTATGTTACTTTTTGTGATTACATGAAAGATTTTACGTGAAAACATTGTGCGGCACTCCGATGTACCTGAGAAGAGACGTACATGAAGGCCTCTTGACATAATGTGCCCATTTTGAGGAACTGGGTCTATTGTAGTATTTTCCTTTGCCAGGGCAGTCCAAAATTTGGAGGTTCACCAATGTCCCTGGATAGAGATGTGCATGAGGGCCTGTAAACCTGAAGTGGGTGTATAGTAGTATAGCCCTTTGGCCAGGGCAGCCAAAAATTGGGAGGCTCCATATTGTCCCAGGATAGAGACGTACAGGAGGGCCTGTAAACCTCAAGTGGGTGTATTGTAGTATAGCCCTTTGGCAGGGCAGCCAAAAATTGGGAGGCTCCACATTGTCCCTGGATAGAGACGTGCATGAGGGCCTCAAAACATTTTTCCCATTGAAAAGGAGTGGGTCTCCTGTCGTTGTAATGCCCATTCTAAAAGAATGGGCGAAAAAATTTACCACTGCGGGTATACCTCAAACAACAGCCTAACTATTGTAACGGTCATCATGGTGGCTCATGAGGAGAAGGAGGAGCTGTCCAGCGATTAGCCAAAGTCCAGAAGTGTGTACCCATGGGTGAGTGGAGGTACATGGCAAATTCCCATAACAAAATTTAAATTCAGTTGTTATTTGTTGGTGGTGTGGTGAAGTCTGGCCCAATCCAACCCTTGTTCATCTTGATCAGAGTCAGCCTGTCAGCATTTTCAGTTGACAGGCGGGTGCGTTTATTAGTAATGATTCCACCTGCGGCACTGAAAACACGCTCTGACAATACACTAGCAGCAGGGCAGGCCAGGACTTCCAAGGCGTAGAGAGCCAATTCATGCCACGTGTCCAGCTTGGAGACCCAATAATTGAAAGGCACAGAGGAATCTCGCAGTACAGTTGTTCGATCTGCAAGGTACTCCTTCAGCATCTGACCAAACTTAGCATTTCTTGTGGCACTACCCCGCACCTCAGGGGCTGTGGTACGTGAGGGGCTGAGAAAACTGTCCAACATCGTAAAGAGTGTTCCCCTACCTCTGGCAGATTGGACTTGTGCCCCTCTCGGCCGTACGCCTTGGTTGTCCACCGATTCCTGACCTATGCCGCTAGCGTTTTGTGAGGGGAATGATTTGCCTACTTCCGTGACTATGGCCTTCTGGAACTGCTGCATTTTGGCTGACCTCTCCGCCTCAGGAATGAGAGACATAAAGTTCTCCTTGTAGCGTGGGTCTAACAGTGTTGCCAACCTGTACTGATTGTCGGCCAAGATGTTCTGAACGCGAGGGACACGAGCCAGGCAGCTTACCATAAAGTCAGCCATGTGCGCCAGACTCTTAACAGCCATCACTTCAGTATCCAGACCAACACGATGACTGAACATGCTGTCCTCCTCCTCCTCCTCCTCCTCATCTCCCCTGTCCTCTGGCCAGCCACTCTGAATCGAGGGTATGACTGGTGTGCATGTCATATCCTCAATTTGGCCAGAGAGTTGCTCCATGTCTTCATCCTCCTCCTCCTCGTCATAGTCCTCCACTGCACGGTATGATGAGATGAGGCTGGGCTGTGTGTTTTCACCCACTACTGTTTCTTGCTCCAAGTCATCGCGCTCGGCCTGCAATGCATCCTCTTTGTTTTTCAGCAGAGACCGTTTTAGAAGGCAGAGTAGTGGTATGGTGACGCTAATAATGGCGTCATCACCGCTCACCATCTTGGTGGAGTCCTCAAAGTTTTGGAGGACGGTACATAGGTCCGACATCCATCTCCACTCCTCAGGTGTTATGTGTGGAGTTTGACCCATTTCCCGACGGCTTAGGTGATGCAGGTAGTCCACAACTGCCCTCTTCTGCTCACATATCCTGACCAACATGTGCACAGTTGAATTCCAACGCGTGGGGACATCACACACCAGTCTGTGGGCCGGAAGACGCAAACGGCACTGAAAGCCGGCAAGGCCGGCTGAAGCAGCAGGTGACTTGCGAAAATGTGCAGACAGACAGCAAACTTTTACCAGCAGTTCAGATAGCTCTGGGTATGACTTTACAAACCTCTGAACCACCAGGTTGAGCACATGGGCCACGCATGGAACATGCGTCAGCTGGCCTCGCCTCAAAGCTGCCACCAGGTTCCGGCCATTGTCACACACAACCTTTCCTGGCTTTAGGTTCAGAGGTGTGAGCCAGTGATCTGCCTGCTGTTTCAGAGCTGTCCACACCTCTTCTGCATTGTGGGGTTTGTCACCTATGCAGACAAGCTTCAGCACAGCCTGTTGCCGCTTTGCAGAGGCAGTGCTGCAGTGCTTCCAGCTTGGGACTGGTGTGGAGGGTACAGTGGATGAGGATGCGCAGGAGGAGGAGGCTGAGGAGCATGACATTCTGGAGCTGTAGAGTGTCGGTGAAACCCTGACAGAGGTAGGGCCTGCTATCATTGGTGTGGGAAGGACGTGTTCCATCTCTCGCTCAGACTGGGTCCCAGCCTCCACAATATTAATCCAGTGTGCCGTCAAGGAGATGTAGCGGCCTTGCCCACAAGCACTTGTCCACGTGTCTGTGGTTAGGTGGACTTTGGCTGAAACAGCGTTGTTCAGGGCACGTGTGATGCTGTTGGACACGTGGTTATGCAATGCGCGGGACGGCACATCTGGAGAAATAGTGGCGGCTGGGGACCGAGTAACGTGGGACAGCAGCCGCCATCAGGTCACGGAATGCTTCTGTCTCCACCAGCCGGAAAGGCAACATTTCTAGCGCTATGAGTCGCGAAATGTGATAATTCAGGACTGTGGCATGTGGAGCGTTGGCAGTGTATTTGCGCCTGCATTCAAATGTTTGCTGAATGGATAATTGAACGCTGCACTGGGACAAGGACGTGCTTGATGCTGGTGTTATTTGTGCGTGGGCAACTTCAGGTGCAGGGACGGAGGCTTGTTCATGGCCAGCATGGACAGGGGATTGGCTCGCACGCACAACACGCGAACACGTAGCAGTGACATCAGCAAGCACCACTCCTCGACTCTGTTGTACTTCCCACAAAGTCGGGTGCTTGGCTGACATGTGCCTGATCATGCTGGTGGTGGTCAAGCTGCTAGTTTTCGTACCCCTGCTGATACTGGCATGGCATGTGTTGCAAATGGCCTTTTTAGAGTCTTCTGGAGCCAACTTAAAAAACTCCCAGACTCTGGAAGACCGAACATTTGCACAGGCACCTTGAGTCGTGTTGGTGTTCCGGGGAATGGTTGGCTGCCTTCTGCCTGCGGACACGACCCTGCTTCGTACTGCCTGTTGGGATGCTACGCCTCCCCCCCCCTGTGCACTGCTGGCCTCGCTCTGCATATCCTCCTGCCATGTTGGGTCAGCTACTGGATCATCCACCACGTCGTCTTCCTCTTCCGCACCCTGATCCTCCTCCTGACTTCCTGGCAATTGTGTCTCATCATCGTCCACCCCTTGTTGAGACACGTTGCCAACGTTCCGTTCGTGAGAACGTGGCTGCTCAAATATTTGGGCATCTGTACATACCATCTCCTCATCACCCACTTCAAGAGGAGCTGGCGACAGGCCAGATTCTGCGAATGGATACGTGAACAGCTCATCCGAGTGTCCTAGTGTGGGATCAGTAATGTCCGTGGACGTGTACTCGTCCTGGTGGTAGGAAGGATGATCAGGTTGGGAAATGTGCGGTGCAGTATCACGGCTACTGACACTTGACCGTGTGGAAGACAGGGTGTTTGTGGAGGTGCCCATCTGACTTGAAGCATTATCTGCTATCCAAGTAACAACCTGTTGACACTGGTCTTGGTTCAAGAGCGGTGTACTGCTGCGGGCTCCAAGAATTTGGGACAGGACGTGCGAGCGAGGAGATGTGCCCCTTTGTTGTTGCGAAATTAGTGCTTGCACACGACCTCAGCCTCTGCCTGCACCATCACGTCCACTTCCTTGTTCCTTGCCAACGCCCTTGCGCATTTTGCCTGTATACAGCGACAACTGTCTGGTGACTGTTGAGGTCACAGGAAATTAGGATTTTAGTCCCTAACCTGTATCAAGGTAGTAAGTACACCAGTCTGGTGACTGTAATGGTCACAGGAGATTAGGATTTTAGTCCCTAACCTGTATCAAGGTAGTAAGTACACCAGTCTGGTGACTGTAATGGTCACAGGAGAGTAGGATTTAATCCCTAACCTATATCAAGGTAGTAAGTACACCAGTCTGGTGACTGTAATAGTCACAGGAGAGTAGGATTTTAGTCCCTAACCTGTATTAAGGTAGTAAGTACACCAGTCTGGTGACTGTAATGGTCACAGGAGATTAGGATTTTAGTCCCTAACCTGTATCAAGGTAGTAAGTACACCAGTCTGGTGAATGTAATGGTCACAGGAGATTAGGATTTTAGTCCCTAACCTGTATTAAGGTAGTAAGTACACCAGTCTGGTGACTGTAATGGTCACAGGAGATTAGGATTTTAGTCCCTAACCTGTATCAAGGTAGTAAGTACACCAGTCTGGTGACTGTAATGGTCACAGGAGATTAGGATTTTAGTCCCTAACCTGTATAAAGGTAGTAAGTACACCAGTCTGGTGACTGTAATGGTCACAGGAGAGTAGGATTTTAGTCCCTAACCTGTATTAAGGTAGTAAGTGCACCAGTCTGGTGACTGTAATGGTCACAGGAGATTAGGATTTTAGTCCCTAACCTGTATTAAGGTAGTAAGTACACCAGTCTGGTGACTGTAATGGTCACAGGAGATTTGGATTTTAGTCCCTAACCTGGATCAAGGTAGTAAGTTCAACAGTCTGGTGACTGTTATGGTCACAGAAAAGCTTGGATTCCGATCTGTATCACCCTGCCTATATCCTCCTAGATTAGTCCTGAGAAGGACTGTTGTGGTCAGCAGCGGTTTGCAGCCCTGCTCCGGATCTACCTATGAGGGCCACAAATCTGTCCCTAAGCAGCAGCAGACACTCTCCCTACACTCACTGTCTGGATGCCTGTGTGCAGAGCACAGCGCGGCCGGGTCTTATAAAGGCTCGGTCACGCTGTGCAGGCCGGCCAATCACTGCAATGCCACAACTAACAGGGCTGTGGCATTGCAGTGGTCTGCCAGCCAATCCCTGCATGTGGGCTGGCTCTCAAAAGAGCGCCAACAAGCAGAGATGACGACCACGAGCGCCGCACGAGTATCGCGAGATTACTCGGTGCTCGCCGAGTAGCCCGAGTACAGTGATACTCGTGCGAGTACCGAGTAGTGGCGAGCATGCTCGCTCATCACTAAAGACGGCATTTAGAACACCTATGGGCCTGTGCGAGGTTAACAGCATGCCATTCTGACTCTGTAATGCACCCAGAATGTTCCAGAGATTGATGGAGTGTTGCCTGGGGAACAGAAACTTGGAGACTGTGCTACTCTACCTAGATGATGTCATAGCGTATTCAAAAACCTATGAAGAGCACCTGAAACATCTGGCAGAGGTATTTGAAGCATTATCCAAGTTTGGGATGAAGCTGAAACCATCCAAATATCATTTGCTAAAACCAAAGGTTCAGTATCTAGGAAATATAGTTAGTTCAGAAGGCGTAGCACCAGATCTGGATAAAGTCACCACAATCAAAGAATGGTCAGAACCAACAAGTGTCAGAGAGGTACGTCAGTTCTTAGGACTGGTAGGATACTACCGGAGATTCATCAAGGGCTACAAGAAGATAGCAGCACCTTTACAAGATCTCCTGGTAGGCCAGACCAAGAAAGGTAAATCCAGAGTTCCTCCGTTTGAGTGGGGCAAGAAGCAAGAAGAGTCCTTCAAACTGATGAAAGAGGCCCTAACTGGAGAAGAGATCCTAGCTTACCCTGACTATAACCAACCATTCTTGCTGTACACTGATGCCAGCAAAGTAGGGTTAGGAGCTGTCTTAGCACAAAAATAGAATGGCAGAGAAAGATTGATTGCCTATGCCAGCAGGAAGCTCTGCCCTACAGAAAAGAATACTGAGAACTAAGCTCGTTCAAGCTGGAATTCCTGGCCCTGGTCTGAGCCATAACAGAATGGTTAAAACACTACCTGGCATCTGCAAAGTTCACCGCCTTCACGGATAATAATCCTCTTACCGACCTGGAAACCGCGAAGTTAGGTGCAATGAAGCAGCGCTGGATGGCTCGGTTGTCGAATTACCAGTTTACCATCAAGTACCGGGCAGGCCATAACAACGCCAATGCTAATGCGTTGTCAAGGATGCCTCACCTGCCAGATGTGGAGGAAGATGTGGATGAACTAGAAGAAATAGAGCTAAACGCCTTCCATCGCCACAGAGCATCCCTGTACCAGCAAGCTACCAGGAAATACCCTGAAAAGTCAGTGAATCCATTACCTCACTATGGTTGGAAGGAGACCCAAGACAGTGACCCGGCTATCAGTTTAGTTAAAGGGCTGATAACTCGAGAAGGTTCTCGTCTTGATCCAGATGCTCCACCAGAGGCAAAACACCTGTGGAACGAGAGAAGCAGGTTATTCATCTACCAAGAAAAACTGTGTAGGCGCTACATCAATCCCAGAGCCCATGAGATAATTTGGCAAATAGTGGTGCCAAAGAAAGATGCCCAGATGGTGTTGGAAGCATACCACAATCAAGCAGGACACTTCGGATGGAAAAAGCTTGAGATGTTGCTAAGAGGTAGATTCAACTGGGTTCGCATGAGAGATGGTGTAAGAACTGTGGACCATGCAACTTGAGAAGAAAAGACTATGAAAGCCAAAGAGCACAACTACAACAAATTGTAACCACTCAACCCCTTGAGCTAGTAGCATTGGATCAGGTGACGTTGACACCCAGTAGATCAGGTTACACTTATGCCTTAACAATGGTAGATCACTATTCAAGATTTCTAGTAGTAGCTCCCGTCAAAGACTTGACAGCTGAAACAGCAGCAAAGACCTTTCAAGCCTATTTCTGTAGACCAGACGGGTATCCAGAACAGGTACTGATTGATCAAGGTTCCTCATTTGAAGCTGAGTTGTTTCAAGAGTTTTATATGGGTACAAGAAAATTAGGACCACACCTTACCATCCACAAACAAACGGCATGTGTGAAAAGATGAACAACATATTAATAGACATGTTGAGGACATTGCCTTCGGAAGAAAGAAATCAGTGGCCAGAAAAACTGCCTGATATAGTGGACATGTATAACAACATACTTGTGAGCTCCACCAACTGCACGCCAGCTTATCTACTAAGAGCAAGACCTGGAAGATTACCAGTTGACTTAGAAATGGGAATTGTAGTACCAGAAGTAGTTAGATAAAAAAGTGGAACAGCACCAAACTTTATTAACAGGTGTGCACGCTTCTTCAAATACCTGTCCTGGTATTTATCCAATAGAGTAAAAAAAGTGAAAAAACAGCACCAACAATTCCAAAGAAGTGGATCTTTAATGCCTATGGCGTGGCGACGTTTCAGACTGTGTGTCCTTTTTCAAGCAATGTGAGTTTCAAACTAACAACTTCTTATAGGTGTTCATTTACAATCCATCAATCAACAAATTATATATTAATTTATAAAATACTATAAATAAATACCATTTTCAGTATTATACCATGTGAGGTCCTTGTGTTACAAAAGGTGCTTAACAAAGTGCTATGGCTATAATCCCAATCTTATGCACAAACTGTGCAAAAAGTAGGATTTACATGAGTAATTACAAATAAGTGCAATTAAAATATACAGGTGCATCCCATTACACTTAGGGAAACACATGTACTCACACTGTAGTTACTGTAGCTGCCACGCTGTCCTCGGCGTTCTCTTGCACCGACTGCGCATGTCCACAACCGGAAATGACGTCATACCCATCATCCTCTATGTTGCGCATGCGCAGTCCGTTTCTGAAGCTGGCGGCGCCATCTTTAGTAAGGTCCGCATCTATAGTTATTGAGATGCAGTCACACAAACCAAATAGCGTTACAAAACGCAGCATTAACTATTAGGAGACTATTTTATATTAGAGATAAGTGTTATGCATGTTTCTTATATAAGTATTTATTATTATAGGGAGCATCAATCCCAACAAAACTTCATTTGTACTCAGGTCTGACCAAAAGGTCAATCTTTCAGCGTCACTAAGTGTAGGAGGTTCCACTGTAAATGGAGACATCCCCACTTTCCGTGCTATTAGGGATCACATGAGATTTTATCCTCAGGATCTCAGCCCACGTGTCGCTATAGACCAATTCCATATTAGTTCACAAAAAATCAATATCGATCTCCCAATAAATATCATACAACTAGATTTGTTTATTTATGCAATATTTTATTATCTCTACATTAAGTCAATCTATAATAAGTTATAAAACACCCATTATTCTGAAAAAACAATATTGTCCCGTTGACTATCTGTAAATTTCCTTATTGAAACTGTGACCACTTATGTACAGATTTTAAACGGACAGCGTTAGTCAACTGACTATCCACACATTGTGAGCATGGATCCCACTTGGAACAAGAAGCACCTGAATAAAAACATGAACATAAAAAACAATTAGTATCAAAGAAATGAACAATATTTTTCAACATAGTCAGACTACTCAAGAACATAAGTGAGACACAGAAAACAACAGAAAAGAGGTGTTTCTAAATGACGCTTGTCTTAAAATTAACATTGAGGCCACTAGGTCTCAACGTGTTCAATCTCATTATCCACTCCAGTTCTTTTTTCTTTAGGAGTTGGACTCGATCTCCCCCCCATCTCATTTGTGCGATAGTGTCTATGATCCTAAAACATAACTGCTTTTCTCTGTGCTCTTTTTCTACAAAATGGACACCAGTAAATCTAGTCGTTTCTTTTTTATGGTATGTCGGTGCAAATTTAATCTCGTCTTGAAATCACAAGTCGTTTCACCGACATACCATAGTTTACACGGACATTGTAATATATATATCACAAAGTCCGAATCGCACGTTAAAAAATGTTTAATCCTGAATTCTTCTTGAGTTATCGGGTGACGAAATATATTTCCCCTGATTATTAGACAGCAGTTGATGCATGACAAACAAGGGAAGCATCCCTTCCTATCAATTCCAGTAATAGATGTCTGTAAAGATCTTTTAAACGGTCCAATGTCAGACTTGACCAAAGTGGACCCCAGGGTACGGTTACGTCTGTACGAACACATTGTTGGTTTTGACAATTCTTTTACCTGTGGCAAGCATCTATGTAACATACCCCAATGTCTACGTACAATTTCTGCAACAGCTTTACTCTCCTCACAGGAGGTTGTTACCAAAGGGATCCTAATACCCTATACTGTGTTGGACTTTAATTTTCACAACAGTAAAATCTGTTTAATCAGTAGATATGGAGGTAGAACTACTGCAACTGTATCAAGGGATCATCTAAAAGTATCAGTAGAGATGGAGGTAGAACTACTGCAACTGTATCAAGGGATCATCTAAAAGTATGTCCAGAACAATTCAGAATACAAGAAGTAATACCTTGTCTAAATCCACTAGAACTAAAAGAAAAAGTGATTCACGCAATACTTGGAGACTTTCCAGAAGATTGGCCCCAAAGTGAGGGAGCTGTAATTGTGCCAGTAATCCACTTTTACAAACCAAGGGAAGAACCAAGAACACTGGAAGAAACTGCAAGAGATTCAGAAGAACCTGTCAAAGTTGTAGAAGAATCGCCCTTTGTAGAAGAACCAGAGGATCCTGCAATCGGTGAAACTGTCAGACCTGTAGTAAGACTAAAGCCGCGCAGACAGTTACCCAATTTGCCTACGTAGAGCAACCCAAAGCACATATACCTCTACACATCACATAGTGTTGAGCACACCACCTGAGACACAAACACTACGTAGGTCTTGTCGGAGTAGCCAAGGTCAACCCCCGTTCAGGTATGGAGAATGGGTATAATGTGTAAAGTATAAAATATGGAAAAGTGTAACCTGTAAATAAGAACCATAATGTACATTAAACGTAAATAGTAGTGTACAGAAGAGTGGAGGAACTGGGCCTAGCCCCATGCACATTGAGTTAGGAACAGAAAGTACCTGAGGTGGAGAGGAGGTACCAGGTCTCCTAAGCAGAGACACCCATAGGGAAAATGTTTGTTTTGTATGTAATGGACACTGAAAAACTTTAAACCTGTTTAAACCCTGAGCCTACAGAGACTTGCTGTAAGGACTTAAACATTTTGCCAGGAGTTCCCCCCACTTTAGCTTTAAACATGGATCATGGTCACAGGACTGGTTGTGACAACAAACTCTTTTACAGCCTGCGGTGGATGGACTAGCGCTATTTGGTCTGCTTTTACTTGTTTTCCACCATTTTTGCAGTGGTTTTTGTATATTTTTGGTTTCGAGACTCTGTATTATACCTGTTATTGTTAAATGTTTTGAAAAATGTTTCTCAGTCCAGGAGTACTGATGTTAACTAGGGGGGAATGTGGCACCCTGCCATTACAGGTAGCCACAGAACCACCTAATGCATGGAAGGATTTCCACAGCAGGTACCCTTGCACACACAACACCTTCCACCCCAGACCTGTAGAGGGAGCTCCACTTGCTGTCCTTAAGCAATATCCCCTATAAATACTGCTGCTGGGGGCAGAGTTAGGCAGCGCAGTTCAAGAGAGGACTGTGAAGACGTCCTGGTGTGTTGGAGCCATGCTAGGCCCGAGCCAGTAGACCAGCCTAGACAGTGTGAGGGCCTGAGAGTAAGGTCGAAGGCAAGGCGTGAGAAAGACAAAGTAAAGGAGCAGACTGGGTGCAGAGGAGCCATAGCGGTTCACCCCGGAAGCAACCCGGACACTGGAGTCCGAGTCTGCAGGAGAGCATCAAGCCCAGCAGAAAACGCCAGTTCACCGAGGAGACTCCAGTGTCCCGGACACCTGTAATGCAACCAACAGGGGAGCCAGGGACCGCAGGAGAAGTTATAGCGGTAGCCCACACATAGGTTCTCAACACTACGACAGGGATGAGAGAGAGAGAGACACAGAGGAGGTCAGGCCTAGTTCTACACAGGTCAAGGGACTTCACTGAGGGAAAAGAGACAAGGAGGTCTTATTCAACACTCACTGTGGAAATCCAGAAGTGCTTTCCAACCACCTGGACCATACCCTGGACAGTGCCTGCCATAACACCAGCAAAGGTACAGAAACGATTCCCAGTGTGTGTGTGTGTCAGTTTGTCCATCCCTGAACCTGACTGGCCTAGAGACTGTAGCAGCGGACCAGCTGTCTAACCGCCCCCCTGTGCAAATCCCTGTCATCTCATCACTGCCCCGGGGACCCCGCTCCACCTGTGGGGAGCTGTACTACCCAAGCTGCCCATCCATCATTCCGGAGGTCCTGCAGCAGCGATGGCCACCTATAGCCACAAACCACAGGTAGCGTCATGAACAATCTCCCCATTCATCATTCCCTTTCACTACTAAGCCAAAATCCCCCTTTTTAACTGCACCCAGGTTCACGGAAACCGGGCCTTGATCCCTGTGGCTCCCCAGAGACAGTATAGCCCAGTTATGAGTACCCTACAGCCCTTGGGTACAACTTTATTACAGCATAGGCCCATTCCCTTCAATTGAGCTGAGCTGCAATATCACTCACAACCTGTAGACAGGGGTGGTGCTGTTTTTGAAAGAAATCAGTCATGTTTAGAGAATTCTGGACAAGTCCTTTAAGGTCAATATTTCCACTTGTGACCCCAGAACAGCACAAGACCACCAGGATGGGGCTTAGTTCAAATTCATTTTTTTATAATATGAAGAATATAGCAGATCTTTGTTAAAGATTACATTTACATAGATGATCCTATGAAAACATTCTTCTTACTGACTCTCCAGTTTGTAAAACCTATTTTATTAAACACTTGTAGGCAATTTTCAATCAAAATAAGGAGTCCTGTATTCACAATCGCCATCTCATGGTCAAAGTAAAAGTGGTTAGAAAGAGTGACCTTCCCTGGAGGAGCCGTCATGTATGACACAGACAATAATGGGAATGAATATGTGTGTGCTCGGTGTATACATGTAATATATTCCAGCACATGTAATACATTCCAGCACATACCTGAGGCATGGACATACGGAGGTTCATTATTTTCTATGGCCCCCTTCACAAGCTAGTTATTCAGAACAGCTGTGTGCAGCCAACGCGGGTCCGTGTGCTCCACACGCAGACATGTCTGTTTTTTACCGGCAGCACGGACCCGTTTTGGCCAAAAACGTCCTGCACATGGATGTGCATTCAAATTTGTATCAGCTTTATTCACTTTTAGCCATTATGCTACACCTTGTATACTTATGCTTTATAATGTGTAGTGTGCAGCGGCTAATTTGTATATACTGTAGTAATGTTTTTTTAATGCTACCACCTTCACTTACAGGTGTGCCAGTTGATATTTGTTAATATTATTGTAGTTTTCTGACTGAGCACCCTCCACCACTCGATAGCCAGTCCAGTTTATCATCTAGTTCATCACCTTGTTTTGACAAGTCTACAGCCACACCCATAGAGGCAGGTTTTAAAATGCACCAATAGGCACTTACTGTATATCCTCATATGCTTTTTTCATACCGCAGACAGAGGCATACAGTTAGGGACACGATAGACATGAGAATACCTTGACGCTGATTATTGGGCTCACGTGTAATGCATTACATTAGCTAAAATTCTCATTTTCCAATATATATCCTTAGCAGTTCCTGCATTTTCCTCATCCAAATTTGCATTAGCCTTATTCACTTTTAGCCATTATGCTATACCTTGTATATTTATACCTTATAATGTGTAGCGTGCAGCGGATAATTTATATATAGTAATGTTTTTTTTTATCCTAGCACCTTGACTTACAGGTGTGCCACTTGATTTTTGTTAATACTGCACATGGATGTCCTCTGTGTGACATCTGTGTGCACAGACTAGAGTCAAACGTTTTTAACCTTAAAAATATAGAATCTCATAATCACCTCCCTCCAGTGCTTCCTGCTCCTCTCACTTTGGGGCCACTCTTAAGGGTACTTCACACACTACGATATCGGTAACAATATCGCTGATATGTCACGTTTTTTCGATAGTTGAAACGACATCATTTGTGCATCGTTGCATGTAAATGTACGATGTTGAAACAAGAAATCATTGGATTGTTCATCAAAAATTTGAGATCCTGATCTCAAATCCGTCGTTCGTCGTCCAATTAACATTCTATCAACCTGCAACATCGTAAAGTGTGACACCTCTTTGAACGATGTTGTTCAAAATTATCCTACTCCTGCCGCTTTGTAAAATCGTTTACTAAGTTGTTTGTGAAGTAGCTGGCGCATTGCCAAATTTGACATCGTGAAAGATATCCATGCGTGTGACACCGCACTATGTCAAAACAACAGCGGTCACGTGACATCATTAGCGATGTCATTCACAAGATCGTAGCTTGTGACGGTACCTTTAGGCTCATCTAATATTCAATGCACTGAGCCCAACAGCAGACTGGAAGGGAGAGGAGCAGGCAGCGCTGGAGGCAAGTGAATATGCAATGACAGGCTGTCCATGTGCTATCCACGGAGAGCACAAGGACAGCACATGTATGTGTCACATGTGTGACACATGGATACATGCCCCCCCCAAAATGGCCTCTCTCACAGGTCCGTGCTTTGCACAGATGTGTGAAACAGGCCTAAGGCTGCCTTCACACTACATAATTTTCACATCCGTGTGGATCCTTGAATTTGCAGGACCGCACGGACAGGCACTGATCTGTTCAAACAGATGCCAACTGATGCCCACGGACTGTTTTTTTAACAGATCTGTCATCATTTAGCACAGATAGGGGTGGGAGGAGCTGTTCCTTCCTTCTGTGCATGCTCAGTACAGCAAAACGGATCCATTTCACGGATCTGTTTTTTTCACAGGTCTGTACGGATGCGTGCTCCATAGACATTCATGTTATTTGACACAGTCAGCTATGGATCCATTTCTTTCTGTTTGTGTCAGTGATTTTTCAAGGCAGCCCAAAATTGGAGTAGTCTCCGATTCTAGGTGCATGATAAAAACTGACACAAATGAATCAGTAAAAAAACTGACATAGGCTAGGGTCACATTTGCGATGTGCCCCTAGCCTGCCGGATTCCGGTATTATCTTAGAACTTTTTCCAGCGCCGCATAGCGTTTCCGCTATGCGGTGCTGGAAACCGCTGCCCTTAGTTACCCGCTGTTTACCTGCACGACCTGTCACACAGGCAGCGGCTCGGAGGGCGTTTTACAGCGCCGCACAGGAAATCGTGTCTGCAACGGTTTCCTGTGCGGCGCTGTAAAACGCCCTCCGAGCCGCTGCCTGTGTGACAGGTCGTGCAGGTAAACAGCGGGTAACTAAGGGCAGCGGTTTCCAGCACCGCATAGCGGAAACGCTATGCGGCGCTGGAAAAAGTTCTAAGATAATACCGGAATCCGGCAGGCTAGGGGCACATCGCAAATGTGACCCTGGCCATACACAGATGGCCACTTTGGACCAATCCATGCCTGTAGGGATACATGGGAGGCCAAAACTGATCCGTGGCTATCCGTTTTAAAACGGACAGACACGGATCACTAATTATGCAGTGTGAAGCCTAGCATCCACATTTATAAATCCCGGATGCGCAGATGGCAGTTACTAGATGTAAACATGTCGGCAATCGCCCAACAAGCAAGCAAAATGCGTCTCATCATCGGGTGATTGAATTGTTTATGGGGGAACAAAAATCTTTGCTCTCGCCAGCACATCATCTGCTGCAAACTGCAGACATGCTGCTGATAACACGATGCTGTAGGGGCAGATTGCTCTACTAGTAATTGTTCTGGACCCATCATTCTTCATCATGATGGGTAAAAAGGCCGTAAGCAAGCGCTGAATGACTTGAATATTATATAGATTGCGCTCATTTACCAGTCTGAAGTTGGCGCTTGTAAATGTACCCTAAATGTCTGAGTGTGCAATATGTGAGCATTTAGGGCCCCACTTTAACCTTTTGCCCAGGGCCCCACTTTGTTTAAAACTGGCCCTGGTCAAACGGCAAAAAGTCTGCTGAGATTTCTTAATAAGCTGCAGAGTTTTTATGATATGATTTTTATCTATGCCATCTTTTAAGATCTAAATCTTGCACTTTTATTTGGATTCAGCGAATCTTCACTATTGTAGACACCATGTTATATTCATCTTATTTTCTATTGCAAAAACAAGTATCAATCAGCTCCTGTAGAAGTGAAGACTGCTTACCTATGTGACAATTTGATGAAAAACTCATGTATTACTATCTTCAACAAGGGGTATCTCTGAGTTAGTGTCCAAATTTGTGAATTACATTTTTTTAAATTAGTACAATTTTGAAGGCTGTGTGATCCACCTGTATGTTATTTCAGCATTTAGGGTGGAAGCACTGGCGAGAAAAAATGCGGTCCGATTGTTGTTCCCGAGAGTCTTACGAATGTCATCCGTTTTTTTGGTCTCTTTTGCATCCAACTGCTATGCGACTGTCAGACATTTTTCTCAGATCACATCCATGTGATGTCCGTGTGCAATCCGTTTTTTTCTCAGCAGCTATTTACAGTATAATCATTTACAGCAGGGGTCCCCAACCTTTTTTGCACCGGGGACCGGCTTCATGCAAGACCGTCCTTCCGGGGCCCGGCAGGGCGGGGTTTTGAACTTATGGGGCGGGGCTATGGAGAAGGGGTGGAGTTTACTGCCTTGTTTCCTCAAAAGATGCGCTACATCTTATTTTCATATACGGTAGTATAATGCAGCGTCACAGCCCTCCACATTATATAATGCAGCCTCACAGCTCTCCATATAGTACAATGCAGCGTCACATACCTCCATAAAGTATAATGCAACCTCATATCCTTCCATATAATAAAATGCCGCGTCGCATCCCTCCATATAGCATAAATTCTCCCCCCACACACACATTGTCCCCGTATAACCCCGCACACACACACATTGCCCCCTGTATAACCCCCGCACACAGACATTGCCCCTTGTATAACCCCCCACACACACACACACTGCCCCTTGTATAACCCCCGCACGCACACACATTGCCCCCGTATAACCCCCGCACACACACACACACACACTGCCCCTTGTATAACCCCCCACACACAATTGCCCCTTGTATAACCCCACACACACACACACTGCCCTTGTATAACCCCCCCCTACACACACACACACACATTGCCCCTTGTATATACCCCTCACACACACATTGCCCCTTGTATATACCCCTCACACACACATTGCCCCTTGTATATACCCCTCACACACACATTGCCCCTTGTATATACCCCTCACACACACATTGCCCCTTGCATATACCCCTCACACACACATTGCCCCTTGCATATACCCCTCACACACACATTGCCCCTTGTATATACCCCTCACACACACATTGCCCCTTGTATATACCCCTCATGCACACATTGCCCCTTGTATATACCCCTCACACACACATTGCCCTTGTATATACCCCTCACACACATTGCCCCTTGTATATACCCCTCACACACACACATTGCCCTTGTATATACCCATCACACACACACTGCCCTTTGTATATACCCCTCACACACAGACATGCTGCCCCCAGTACAGTCCACTCCCCACACACAGGCATTGCTGAAACACACTCACACACAGATGCTCTGCTTTTCACCGCTCCTGCCAACTTCTGTCATACAGCAGCAGCTGAGGCAGAGACGTGGCTGAAGTTTTTTCATATCTCGCGCTATTTCAAAGCGCATCACGTGACACACACGTCACTGCTGCGCTTGGAAATAGCGCGAGATATGAAAAAACTTCAGCCACGTCTCTGCCTCAGCTACTGCTGTATGAGAGAAGCCGTCGGCCAATAACAGTGCAGCAGGGCATGGCCGCTGCTGATTGGCCGACAGCTCCGCTCATACATATGCACGCAGCTGAGGCAGAAACCTCGGCTGCGGCTCAGTGCGGCTCAGAGCAGCATACAGGAGGTGAGGGTGCCGTGGGCGGGGACACACAGGGGGCGGGGAAGCCGGCAGCTCGCCGCGGGCCGGCAGGAAGACCCCGACGGCCTGGTCCCGGTCCGCGGCCCGGTGGTTGGGGACCCCTGATTTACAGGAACATTTTACAGTGTTCTCAGCTGCAGAATGATAATGTATCAGTGAAAAAACTGAATGCCTCTCAGATGGTCCATGTGCTGTCTGTGTGCGGTCCGTGATTTTGTCGAACCCATAGACTTGCATTGGCGAGTCTCATGCATGAATCGCATAGTCGCAGCATGATGCGATTGGTTTCTCGTCCATCAATCGGATGAGAAAAAAACATACGACATTCGCCAATGTGCTCTTGGACATTGAATAACATTGGTCCGACTGCAATGCCGAAAAACTTGCATGTTGAAGGACCAACATGTAAAGCAAGTGAAAGAATGGCAGATCTTTTCGGCCAAGTCCATCAAAACAGGAGCCACTAGTTTTCATTTAGGACCCTGCTCTGTAAGATTCATAAGTTATTTTTAATTAAAGGGGTTCGGGCTTAAGGGCTTGGGACTCTAAATGACTGCCAACTTGTGAATCCGCACACTGCGCACAGTGTGCTGTGAGGATTCTTCGGTGCCGCTGCTGGAAGTGGGTGGTCAAGTTACTGCAAGTATGCAATTAGCAGTCTTTCAGCCACTATTTGACTAGATATTTCGGTCCTCAATCAATTCACTTATATTGAGTGATGCCACGCATGTCTAGTTGGCACATGATTGAATGTATGCAAATCATATGTGGCGCCCTGTAGATTTAGGTGTCACAAATATCTGTAAACACCTGCAAACTCTGGTGGTGTGGAAAATCAGCTCTTTAGCCATTTTATTACATGCATATGTGATCAGTGCAAAGGCCTACTGTGAAATATGGTGGTTAGCAGCCCTACAGGAAAACTACTGAGCCCAGGAGGAGCAACAGAGCGCTCCTTGGATTCAGTGGTGCTGGAGCGAAAGGAAGCCAGCCAAAGACTTTGTTGTAGTCGCTGTCAGGACACAGCAGGATCTGTGCAGCAGCTTGGAACATAGTGTCCTGTGCAGTCCCAGTAGTGCTGAACGGCCGGACAACGATAGTTCGGGATCGGTAGTGAAGAGGTGAGGGTGTGTGGAAAGCTTCCTCGATGAGATCCTGAGTTGTCAGCCGTGGGAAGAAAGCTAAAGTACTATCCTGTAAAGGCCCCGTTACTAAATTATCTCACTAACGATCTCGGGGGCGCGCGGTCGTTAGGACATCGTTTTGACATCGTTAGTGGGATGTCACATGTATAGATATTGTGGACGACGCACCAACCATCCAGCGAGCAGGTATCGTTGGTACAACCCAGCGAACGATACTTGTTCACTGATGTGAATGGGCGAAGTCATGAATAACATCGTTATCGCAGTGTTACACAGATCAGCAGGTTGGCTGATCGTGAATCATGTGATTTGAGAACATGTTCTCAAATCTGCGATCAACGATCCAATGATTTATCGTAATCATATCGCGGTGTTACATGCAACGACGTGCAAACGATGTTGTTTGTACGACTTCAAACCTGTGACGTTTCAACAATATCGTTCATGATATTGTACCGTGTAACGGGGCCTTAAGCCTGAAGTACTGTGGAAGCCAAGGTCCACGAGGAGAGGATAAGTTTAAGGGCATAGTATAGAGCCATAATCAGCTGGAGTGAAGAGAGCTGCGACACACTGCCAGAAAGAGAGCTGACTTCCTCAGACTACCAGAGGATGCAACTCTGTATGTTGAACTGTGGAAATCCGTATTAACACCATCATCATAAACTGCTCAGTAAATAAGAGTCTTATTATGTTGTACCTTATGTCTGGACATTATTTATTGAGAGCGGCAGATTCTGTATCCCCATGCCTAAACTTAACCCCTTCATATTCTGCTGAGGACGGCCTGTCAGCCAGAGAGACCGACATGACAGTTGGCCGTCATTACACCCTGGCTCAGTGAAGGCAGACCCAGACTATATACTTATGGTCACGCAATCGCACACTTCCAAAGAATTCTGATGTGTGGCCCCTTTACATGGCACAACATCGTCAACGACATCGCTGATACGTCACAAGTTTGGAGTCGTTCCAGCGACATCGTTACAACCTCGTTGCATGTGACTCTGCAAAATTGTTACGCTAAATCGTTGGATCGCTGATCGCAGGTTTGAGTATATGTTCTCAAACCACACGATCAATGATCAGCCAACCCGGTATATCGTTGTGTTTGACACCGCAATGTCGTTTACGACTTCGCCCATTCACAGCAATGAGCAGGTATCGTTCGCTGGGTTGTGCGAACAATACCTGCTCACAACATCGTTGGTGAGTTGTCCACGATATCTAGACGTGTGACATTTCACCAACTATGTCAAAACGATGTCTGTAACGACCACTCGCCCACGAGATCGGTGCCGACATCGTTCCAACGTCGTGCCGTGTAACGGGGCCATTAGAGTGACTGCAGACTTTAACCCAAAGCCTGGACAACCCCTTTAAGGCTGGGGTCACACATAAGCCCTTGGTCCGTTTTTGGCTTCATTTTTGTCATTTTTTTTTTCTAAGTCCAAACACTGACAGAAAAACGGATTGGATGTAATAAACACCATGTCTGTTTTTTTCTGGACTTCAAAACATTGCTCTGTCCGTTTTTGAGCCAAAAACGTTGCTAGCAACGTTTTTGGCATCAGTTAAAAAACACATGCGTTTTTTTAACATGGGGCCCGATGGGAAACGCATGCGTTAACCCGTGGCACATATAGGCACTTGCGTTAACGCATGCGTTAACGCACATGCGTTTTTAATGAAAAAATGACTTAGGCTGGGGTTCCACATAAGCCCTCAGTCCGTTTTTGGCTTCAGTTTTCTCATTTTTTTTTTCTAAGTCCAAAAACTGACAGAAAAACGGATTGGATGTAATAAACACCCTGTCCGTTTTTCTCTGGAGCTCAAAACATTGCCCTGTCCGTTTTTGAGTCAAAAACGTTGCATGCAACATTTTTGGCATCAGTTAAAAAACGCATGCGTTTTCATGCGTTTTTTTTAACATGGGGCCCTATGGGAAACGCATGCGCGAACGCATGGCATATGCGCACTTGCGTTTGCGCATGCGTTCGCGCATGCGTTTTTTTAATGAAAAGTCCAAAAACGTTCAGGAGTGCAGGAGGCTCAAAAAGCACCCTATAAAAAACGGATTGGTGATGAAAATCACTTCCAAAAACGGATTTCTATGTGGAACCCCAGCCTAAGCTCATTGAAATTTTCTTATATAAACTATCTGTGGTTCTTAGCAACCAGTCAAAGCTCTACTTCATTTTATCAGCTAAATAAATGACAGATTACAGCAGATTTCGTCTCGAGTGTTTCCAACATGCCGTAGTCAATATAAAATTGTTATAATGGAGGACTTTGCACACACAGGCTCTTTCATAGAAAGACTAGACTGTATTAGGCTGGCGTCAAACCACGGTTTTCTTGATCCGGGGCTGTCGGATTTCGGCCCCATAGTATTCCTATGGGGCTGGATGGCATTGTTTTGCCATCCGGTTTCCATCTGTCTGGGAGGATCCAGGAGAATTTGTGTTTTTGTCTCAGACACAAAATCGCAGCTTACAGCGATTTTCTGTCCGCGGCAAAAATCTGAACAAATTGGATCCTCCCAGATCCTACGGATCCGGCGCGATCCAGCATGGGAGTCTATCGTGCCGGATTCGACAGAAAATTGGTCCAGCTCCCAAATGTCGGGTGTTGAGGCTCAGCGCCGGCCAGCGCTGAACTTCAGCACCGTGGAGAGCTCCCTGCTGACATTTAAGGATTTTGAAATTTCAGCAGGAACAGCTCCTGAAAGCAGCAATCTGCCGATTCCAGCAGAAAACAGAACCGGAGGGCATATTTGCACCGGACAGAACTTGACAGCTCAAAACCGTGGTGTGAAGCCAGCCTAAATGGTTATTATCCACACCTTCCCGTTTTGGCAAAAAAAAAAAAAGACAGGTATCACTGTTGTGGAAATCTCTAAAGGTACCGTCACACAGGGACATATCTCCGGCGATGTTGTCGGCGATCGCGGGAGCGCGCATCCCTGACAACATCGCCGGGGAGCTGTCAGACGGAGCAACTTACCGGCGATGTCGCCGGCTAGTTGCCGCGGCTATCGCTCGCTGGGTTGCCCAGCAACCCAGCGAGCGATAACCCGCAATGTTGTAGATAGGTGGAATCGCCCGTAACATTGCGGGTTGCCGCGTTACACAGGGCGATCAGGCATGATCGCCTGACCAACATCGCCAGGTTTCCCAACATTGTTGGGAAACCTGGCGATGTTACTCAGGCGATTCATCGCCTGATTATCGCCCTGTCACACGCGGCAATTCGCCGGCGATGTGGCCGCAACCTGGCCACGCCCCTCAGTTGTCGGCAACATCGCCGGCGATATCTCCCTGTGTGACGGTACCTTTAGGGGATAATGAGAAGCTTAAGGAAATGAATGCAAAAATCATCCCAGCAGGTAAAACTTGGTAGAAAATCATGTTGTCGAGCACTGAAATTACTTCACCTGAATCCAAACATTGTTGGTTGTGCAAGCATTAAAGATGGTGGGAAAACATTAGTGTGGCATATTTCAAATCGCAAACTAGATAATAGATGGCATTTGGACCTCTTGCAATGCATCATGTCCAAAGAAGCATGGTACCAATTAACCAGGAGTGCTTCATCTGTTGAATAGCACATTAATTATGCAAATGCTGAAGCACCTTACTGTTCTCATCTACATCCCTTTCATGGCCAGTGTACAACATGAAGCCCTCAAAAATACCCCCCATACACATTACACAATACCCCTATAGTGAATTTTACCCCCTACAATTTCATCTCACGTTCCCCTTCACATACAGTATGATGATGTCACAGTGCCTCCAGCAAAGTGTTGTGCTACCACAGTGCCCCCACATATTATGATATTGCCTAGTGACCCAAATACAGTAAAATGTCCAAGCAGAAACCACCAACACAGTATACAGCCTCCCACATTATGATGCACCTAAAGTGCCCCTACACTCTATGATACAGTGCTTGATAATGCCTTGGTCAAGGATCATCTGAGTTAAGTATTCTAGATTGCATAGTCGTGAATTATGCTGGATGGTAATTTGGAAAAGCAAAGCTGAGTATGTGGTAAAGCAGTGAAACATTTGTTAGGTGAATACACAACAGGGCCCAACAGTATTGCAGAGCTAGGTTTCACATATGACAGACATATAGCAGAGTCCTGGAAGATGCTAGCAGAGAGGATGTTTAACTATCTGCAAACTAAGGTGGTGTCACACCGTGTAAGCTAAGTGAGCCCTCCTTGCCTACCGTGGGCTCTCCTTGCCTATAGTGGGCACTTGGCCCTCCTTGCCTACAGTGGGCCCTTCATGCCTACAGTGGGCCCTCCTTGCCTACAATGGACCTTTCTTGCCTACAGTGGGTCATCCTTGCCTGCAGTGGGCCCTTCTTGCCTATAGTGGCCCTCCTTGCCTACAGTGGGCCCTCCTTGCCTACAATGGGCCTTTCTTGCCTGCAGTGGGCCCTTCTTGCTTACAGTGGGCCCTTCTTGCTTACAGTGGGCCCTTCTTACCTGCAGTAGGCACTTCATACCTACAGTGGGCCCTCCTTGCCTACAGTGGGCCCTCCTTGCCTACAATGGGCCTTTCTTGCCTGCAGTGGGCCCTTCTTGCTTACAATGGGCCCGTCTTGCCTGCAGTGGGCCCTCCTTGCCTACAATGGGCCTTCTTTGCCTGCAGTAGGCCCTTCTTGCCTACAGTGGGCCCTCCTTGCCTACAGTGGGCACTTCTTGCCTACAGTGGGCACTTCTTGCCTACAGTGGGCACTCCTTGTCTGCAAGTTTCCTGTGTAGACTTATTGTTTACACGGATATTATGCAGTAACTTTTAAATGTATTCAAAACAAAAGTGGGTCTTAATGATTGGCAATAAAATATCAACTCTTTTTTTCAGTTTATTTTTCTTTTCTATGTTGATAAGCATGCACAATTATCTAATCTGTGCATAGATGTTAAAGTTAGGATTGCTACCTTCAATAGGCAGCACTAGAGTTCGTCTACTTTCTCATTGAAGTGACAATTTGCATATATGTTAAAGAGAAACTGTCAAGCAATTAATGCTGACTAAACCATGGGCAGCATGAATTAGAGTCTGGATGCACGATTGGTGCCCGATATATTCACTGAATTGCTCTGGTATTTCAGAGGAAGTATTCTTCTTGACCTCTCTGCAGCTTTTGACACAGTTGACCACCATCTCCTACTCTCTATGCTGCACTCCATCGGCCTAAAGGACACCACTCTCCTGGTTTTCATCCTATCTTTCTAACCGCTCTTTCAGTGTATCATTCACTGACTCAACTTCCTCTCCTCTTCCTCTCACTATTGGAGCCCCTCAGGGTTCAGTCTTTGGCCCTCTTCTCGGCCCCTATTGGACACACCATCACCAGATTTGGCTTCCAGTACCATCTCTATTAACACACAATTATATACTTCAGCTCCTGACCTTACCCCTGTGGTACTAAAGAACACCAATGACTGTCTAGCTGCAGTTTCCAACATTATGTCAGCTCTCTATTTGAAATTTAACCTTCTTCTGCACCTGCCCTCCACTAACCTCCCTAAATCTGACATGTCCCTCTCAGTGTGCAGCATTACAATAACGTCTAGGCAGCAGGCTAGCTGTCTGGGTGTTATGTTTGACACCGATCTCTCCTTCACCTACTATATACAATCTCTACCGTCTCCTGTTGCTTGCTCCTGAAGAACATCTCTAGAATCTGCCCCTTTCTCACAATGGAAACAACAAAAACCCTCACCATGGCCCTAATCCATTCCCGCCTTGACAACTGCAATTCTCTATTAATTGACCTTCCCCTCACTAGACTTTTCCCTCTCCAGTCTATCCTTAATGAAGCAGCCAGGATCACCTATGAGACCAATCATTACTCAGATGCCTCCACTCTGTGCCAGTCACTGCACTGGCTGTTGATACACTACAGGATCCAATTCAAATAGCTTGTTCTCACCAACAAAGCTCTTCACAGTGCAGCACCTCCCTACTTCTCCACCCTCATTTCTGTCTATCACCCCACCCGTTCTCTTTGTTCTACAAATGACCTTCGACTAACATCTGCATTAATCCGAACCTCCCACTCCCAGCTCCAAGACTTCTCCCGAGCTGCACCAATTGTCTGGAATGCTCTACCCCAAGAAATTAGGACTATCCACAATTTACATAACTTCAGACTCTCCCTAAAAACACATCTTTTTAAGGTGGCCTACCATGCCCCATAATAAAAGTCCTTTATACTGTATAGAGTCCATTCACTATCTCTGGACATAACTCTCCTTCAAACTCCACCAAACCCAAAAGCTCTACCCAGATTGTCTGGTGACCATTCATTTAATTTTTTTCGATCCCCCTCTTCCTCAAGATGCCTGGACCATTATTGTAATAACCTCCTGTACTTTGTGTAACCTCTATGTCGTTGTAGATTGTAAGCTCTTTTGAGCAGCGTCACCTTTATTTTTGCTGTAATTATTGTATTGTATTTTTACATTGTTTCTCTACTTTATTTATTGTATTGTTTATTTTACATTGATTCTCTAGTTTAATTACTGTATTGTATTTTTTACATTGTTCCTCTGCTTTAATTATTTTATTGTAATTTTACATTGATTCTCTACTTTAATTACTGTATTGTATTTTTTTTATATAATTGTTACCTATGACCGTCTGCATATGAACCACTGAATTGTAAAGCGCTGCGGAATATGTTGGCGCTATATAAATAAAGATTATTATTATTATTATTATTATTATTATTGCTTTGAAGAGGGGTGCTGGGAGAAGCCAGTCAGGGGTAACGCCTGATTAGATTTGTCTCTAGCTATATTCCCCAGTTAGCTTCACCCAGCAGTGCAGGAGATGGTTTGTACATGCAAAGAAAGGCCTGTAAATCCCCTGCTGCGGCACTGGTGATTCAAAGTATATAAATTCTAATGCTTCAGAATACTACACCTGGTTACAGTCGTACAGTCAGGCTGCAATTAATTCTGCTCATGGTTTGATCAGCATATATCACCTGACATGTTCCCTTTGAATATATACAGGGGTTGGACAAAATAATGGAAACGCCTAACGTTTTGGCATCATAATCTTCGAACATGTTATAAACATGCAAACCGTGACAAATGTTAATGTTTTGTAGTTGATTACACTGGGGAACAATTTTAAAAAAAATTTCTGTTGAGTTAGGTTTTTGAGCTGATTTATACTAAAATTGGCATGCTGATTCCAAAAATGTAGTCAGTTTTTTTCTAGCACATCAAGTTTTTCCTCCACAACTTACCTGCCAGAGATGCACAATTGCACTGATATCTGTAATAAGACTTGTTATCTGATTACAATATATATATATATCCTTTGTAAAAAAACATGATAGTGTTAAAAAACATATTTGTCATGTCTATTTCTTATATATTTCATTTTTTGTTCACATTTGTACTATTTAAAAAAAACAAACACTTTTTAGGTACAGTAGTTTACATATTTTTGAGAAGACAAAAATCCTATAGTTCAAAAACTTGACGTGATGGAGAAAAACTGAGATCATTTCTGGATTCAGCATCCAAAAATTAATTAAGAACAGTTGTCTGACCTAACTCCTAAAAAATTGTGTTCCCCAGTGTTATTTGTGTTAAGTGATATGTGTATGTAAATTAACTGTTTGTTTTGCTGAATTGTAAGAATATTGATGAGAACCTGATACCAATGGCAGACCTTTCAGATTTTCAAAAAGTCCAAATTGTTGGTGCCCGTATGGCAGGCGCCAGTGTAACAGAAAGTGCCCGAATGCGTGGCGTGTCTAGAGGTACTGTCTCCAAAGTAATGACTGCGTTTGAAAGAGAAGGAAAAACATCCGCAGCAAAGTACAGGTCTGGCCGAAAGTCGAAGTTGACTGTGAGAGACCGTCGGACTATAAAGTAAATTATGAGAGAGGATTGCAAGACCACAGCTCCGACAATCACTGCTGAGCTCAATGAACACCTACAGAACCCAGTTTTCACAAAAACTGTTTGTCGGGAGCTGCACAAATCTGGATTCCACGGACGAGCTGCAATTAGAAAACTGCTGCGCTCATGACAAATGTTTCCAAGCGTTTAGAGTGGTGTAGAAACGTGATATTCTCAGACGAATCAGCGTTTACCCCATTTTCCGACCTCCGGCCGAGTGTACATTTGGAGACAGCCGAAAGAAGCATTCCATCCAGACTGCCTTCTCCCAACCGTAAAACATGGTGGAGGTTCTGTGATGATCTGGGGTGCTATTTCATGGAGATCCGCCGGGCCAATAATATCACCTTGTATGACTCCATACCTCGGAGAATTGAGGCTGTAATCGCCGCAAAAGGTGGACCTACACCATATTAAACTAACTTTTGTTGATTTTTCCAGGTGTTTCCACATTGTTTAAATGTGAGCTTTGTATTGTGAATGTAAAGCGCTGCGGAATATGTTGGCGCTATATAAATAAAAATTATTATTATTATTATTATTATTATTTTGTCCAACTCCTGTACATGTATGCATACAAAATTTGAACATATATCATTTATATGTACAGTGTGTAAGAAACCAAATTTGGTGTTTTTTCCTTAGCTAATTCTAGTTTGTTTGACTTTTACTATTTTTCTTCCTTTAATTGAACTTATCACATCCCACATTCTGCTGCCAGACACTTTTATCTCAGCAGATAAACACATTATTAGGATCACCTCCTATTATTCAACATGAACTTAAAAAAACACGTGTAAACTATAAATCCTTCATCAATTGTACAGTACTCTACACATTTTCATCCCTATTCTTTCAATAGCATAGTACACCTTTCCCATGACCTGGTGCTTTCCACCATACTTATTACCTTTTTCTGTACATGTCCTCATGACTTCTCAAGAACTTAAAATACTTTTGTGAATTTCCTGTTTTGTAAATGGAAGTTCCAATGTTTTTCGTAACTTTTTACATTGCTATACAATGGAAAGCTTTCATACTGTGAAAATCTGTATTGGGCTTAATAGATCTTGAGGGTAGACCATCTAAACAGCTAATCTCTTTACTTTTATGAGTTACTATACTGTACAACATAATCTCATTGGGTCAGATAATACCCCCCCCCCAAAATAAGAGGGGGGGGAATAATGCATGGGAATATTGGGGGCTGCAAGGGGATGGTGGGGTTATTGGGGGCAGCATGGGAATATTGGGGTTTGCAAGGGGATGATGGAAAAATAAGACATCCCCTGAAAATAAGACATGGTGCATTTTTTGGAGCAAAAAGTTACCGTATATAAGAGAGTGTCTTATTTTCGGTAAAACTGGGTATCCTAAACAGGCAATCTGCAAATCACTCTAGTTAAAAATAATTTTGCTTTGTACCAGCTACCAGATGTCTTCTGCCTATCTTGATTAGAGATGAGCGATGTTCGATTTGAAATGTTTGCCAATCTCAAATTCTTGCTGTTTTAGGCAGTGTTCGAGTCATTCGACAAATGCGAACAATTTGCTTAAAATTCAGCAGTTTGAGGTTATGTTCTATAACGCTTCGATCACCAAAAGCTTAACCCTAACCCTAACCCTAATACTGTTAATTAATGTTAATATCCAGTTTCAGTGTATAGTGTGCAGGGGGGCGGGGGTTTAGATCAGTGCTGCAGAAATGATGCCGATCTCCATTTTTTTTTCTCCTACCTGCATATACAGTGGGGAAGTGCAGGCTGTCAGTCAATCACACACACAGCAAAGTGCATTTTTTGCACACAAGCAAGGGCATGTGTCATTGGTTGTGTATGTCATATGTCCTTGCCCTATAAGACCCAGCCATTTTCCCCATCACCACCATTTCCTCAGTGCTGCAGTTGTGTGTCAATCAGGCACCACTACTGCTGCTGTGGGCGCTATAAAAGTGTTAGTAGGGACTAGTTATAATATCAACCCTTCTAAGGGCTAGGTTAGAGCAGTGCCTATTAGTTTTTGCCAGGCGGGTGTGTGCCAGTGCTGTGCAAGTGTTTTTTACAGCATCTGGCCAAATTTATCTCAGGCAATCCTTTAGGGCAGGTAGTGTAGCACTGCTGTGAAGAAAGCTACACCACCTGTCTTAGTAGCCAATTTTTTACTGCAGCTAGACCAGGCAATTTTTTTGGGCTGGTAGCAGTGTCTGGTAGTCAGCGGTGTAGCCCACCTGTAAAGTAAGCTACACTGTCTGTCTATCCAGTAGCCAATTTTTTACAGCAGCTAGTCCAGGCAATGTTTTTGGGCTGGTAGCAGTGTCTGGTAGTCAACAGTGTAGCCCAGCTGTAAAGTAAGCTACACCTCCTGTCTATCCAGTAGCCAATTTTTTATGGCAGCTAGTCTAGGCAATTTTGGGGGGCTAGTAGCGGTGTCTGGTAGCCAACAGTGTAGCCCAGCTGTAAATTAAGCCACACCGCCTGTCTATCCATTAGCCAATTTTTTACTTCAGCTAGTCCAGGCAATTTTTTGGGCCTAGTAGTAGTGTCTGGTAGACAGTAGTGTAGCCCACTTGTGAACCAAGCTACACCGCATGTCTAGATCAGACTAATTTTTAACTAACCTAGCCCAGGTAATAGTTTGGGCGTAGTAGAAGTGTCATTTAGACAGTGGTGTGTAGCCCACTTGTGAAATACACTACACCGCTTGTCTAGTTCAGACTAATTTTTAACTGCACCTAGCCCAGGTAATAGTTTGGGTCTAGTAGCAGTGTCATTTACACAGTGGTGTGCAGCCCACTTGTGAAACACACTACACCACCTGTCTATTTCAGACTAATTTTTAACTGCACCTAGCCCAGGTAATAATTTGGGCCTAGTACCACTGTTTGGCCACTTAGCTCTGCTCGATTTCCATCCTAATTTTTTTTTCCTAACAACTGCAGAGTTGCCAATTTGGTCCCATACAAAATGAGTGGCAAAAGGCCTGCTGCTGGTGGAAAGGGGAATCGGCGTGGTGGAAAGGGCAAAAAAGCTTGTGTCCGTGGAGTAGGTGGTAAAGCAACAGTAACATCTGCTGAAGAAAGACCATCTTCCAGTTAAAGTAAGATGTCTACTTATATCCGTGGACAATCTGATATGATCCCTGTCTTACGGACATGACCATCAATACCTATTGTAGATGAGGCACAAACACAGCAGGTGCTTGAATGGATCTCAAGTGCTCCATCAAGTGGCCTCTCCTCCACCTCAACTTCAACATCCCAAACCCTCCAGTCCTCTGAGATGTCACCTCAATCGCACTTGCTTCCTTCCAGCTCCCAAGTCTCCAGCCACCCTACTGAGTGTGGGGTAACAGAGATGGTTGAGTCTGCAGAGCTGTTCAATTACACTATAGCCTGGGAATCAGAGGTCTTCTCCAAAGCTGCAGTGAGTCCAGACAAGGAAATGATCTGCACTGATGCCCAGAAGCTTTGTGAGTCGGATCCAGGCCCAGATGAAGAAGGTTCTGAGCATAATGTAGACCCTCATTCCCAAACTGTTTCTCCTCTTGGTGGAGACAATGAGGAAGATGCTGATGAGACTTAGATATCTGATTGGACCGACAACTTAACTTTTCAGTCAGGGCAGAAAGAGGTTGTCTCTGAGGACGAGGTGTGTGATAACACACAGGGTGATGATGAGGTTGGAGATCCCACTTACTGTCAACCCACAGTCAGCCAGTCGATGAGGTCAGCAGATGAGGTGGAGGAGGATGCTAGTGACGACGAGGTTATGTTTTGCTTTGCTGGACAGAGACGGAGAACTGGAAGTACATCAACAACAGCAATAACAGCCGCAACTCTGCCTCTGAGCAGAAGTTGTGGTGGCTCTGCAGGTTGCATCAGCTCTAAGCCTTGCCTAGCCTGGGCCTTTTTTGACATCACCAAGGATCACCCAATTCATGTGATCTGTAAGATTTGTCACCAATCTCTGAGTAGAGGACAAAAACTCAATAGTTTGAGTACTAGATGCATAAAACGTCACATGGATATGAAGCACAAGTCGCAGTGGGAAGCTCACTGTGATACATTGCGGGCTAGCGGGGCGGGCCAATCATCAAGTGCATCCACGTGCTTTTCATCCTCTGTGACTGTGGGGACAGCTGTCACTCATGCTTTTGGACGCAGACCTTCCACCTCTTTACCTGCAATAGGCAGTATGATTGCCAGGTCGTCACTTGTTTTTGAAGTGGAAAATGCTGCTGGTGTTGAGCTCTCTCAGACATCGATAGCACCACCTTTGGATGAAGGCAACATTATATCTGCGCCTGCACCTCCCTCACAGACCAGCAGTTTGCTGGGGACACCCGACTCAACCCCCTCTCCTCAGCACAGCAGTCATCCCTCCGTCCCTCATATGTGGACAAGTAAAAGTCCATTTCCTCCTAGCCATGACAAAGCTAAGGCTGGCTTCACACTTGCAGATGCATCTGCAGCGTTTTGCAGATGCATCTGCAAGTATCAGCATGCAGACTGCGGCCCCTATGGTTATAATGGGGCGCACCGCGGTCTGAAAGCACTCATTCATTCCTATATGTGAACCGTCCGCAGGCGGATGCCTGCTTACAGATCACACACTCCCGCCCGCACCATGGACGCGACATCTCGCGTCCATGGTGCGGGCGGGAGTGTGTGATCTGTAAGCAGGCATCCGCCTGCGGACGGTTCACATATAGGAATGAATGAGTGCTTTCAGACCGCGGTGCGCCCCATTATAACCATAGGGGCCGCGGTCTGCATGCTGATACTTGCAGATGCATCTGCAAAACGCTGCAGATGCATCTGCAAGTGTGAAGGCAGCCTTAGAGGTTGAATTTTACCATCTGCAAGCTGTTGGCTACAGAAATGCTGCCTTTCTACCTGGTGGACACAGAGGATTTTAGAGACCTTATGTCCGTTGCAGTGTCCCAGTACCAGATGCCCAGTTGCCACTACTTCTCTAAGAATGGCGTGCCTGCGCTACACCAGCATGTCGCAGACAACATCACCTCTTCCTTGAGAAACTCTGTGTGTGACAGGGTGCATTTCACCACAGACAATTGGACCAGTAAGGATGGACAGGGGCGTTACATGTCGGTGACTGGGCACTGGGTAACTATGGTGAGAGCTGGAGAAGGGTCTGCTTTACAAGTCTTGCCTTCTCCACAAGTTGTGCGTCAATCCTCGGTACGTAGCAGTTCCTCCACTGCTTCAGCCTCTTCAACCTTGTCTCAGTCCTCCACCTGCGCCCAAAGCCTGTCTGGTAATGCCACCCGCGTTGTAACTGTGCACAAGGAATCCAGAACATCTCCTTACTATGCTGGCAGCAGGGCTCAATGCCATCAGGCGGTCTTTACCTGGAAATGTCTGGGAAATGTGAGTCATACAGCTGAGAAGCTGTGGTCAGCTCTGGAGACCGAGTTTCAGCAATGATTGTCTCCACTCAACCTGCAGCTAGGGAAGGCCGTGTGGACAATGCTGCAAACATGGGTGCAGCTCTTCGCCGGGGCAATGTGACACACGTGCCTTGTATGGCTCACGTGTTGAAACTGGTTGTCCATCAATTTTTAACACACTATCCCGGCCTAGATGGGCTTCTGCCGCATGCGGCAGCTCAACAACCAGAAGTCTTTTGGCCTGTCGGTTCACTGTCTGAAATGCGATGTGCCGACACGCTGGAATTCCACTCTGCACATGTTGGAGCAACTGTGGCAGCACCGCCGAGCCCTGGTGCAATACGTTATTATGTATAGCCTGGGCCAACGAGATCCAGAGGTGGGGCAGATCACGCTGCTGGAGTGGTCTCAGATCAAGGACCAATGCACCCTTCTGCACAGTTTCGAAATGGAGACAAAGATGTTTAGCACTGATGATGCCATTATCAGCATGACTATTCCGGTCATCTACATGCTGGAGCACACTCTAAACAGTATTCGGAGTCAGGTGGTGGGAAAAGAGGAGGTGGAGGAAGTACAGGAGGAGTCCTATGTGGAAGGGATAACATGATCACCAAGGTCCTCATGGTCAGCAGCACCAAGATGGCAGGCATGGGAGGGTGGGGGAGACGGATTAAGGAGGGCGCATGGTAGCAGCCAAATTGTTGAGGAAGATGCAGGAGCCCAGGAAGAAATAAAGGATGAACTGGCGATGGGCATGGAAGACTCAGCAGATGAGGGAGACCTTGATGACATTTCTGTTGTGCGAGGTTGGGGGGAGAGGGCAGAGGAAGGAAGCATGATTCTCACCTCGCTGCCACCAAGACAACAAGGACTTGGTCCTCCTGGATGCGCAAGACACATGAGCGCCTTCTAGCTGCACTACCTGCAACATGACCCTAGGATTGTCCAAATTAGAAGTAATGCCGACTACTGGGTTGCCACACTCTTAGATCCCCGATACAAGACAAAGTTTGGCGAAATAATTCTTGCCATAGAAAGGGACGCACACATGCAGCAGTATCAGCAGAAGCTGTTAAACAATCTTACATCGGCTTTTCCACAAACCACCAGTGGTGCACAGAGTGAGTCTCACAGGAGTATCTCCAAGTGAACATCGATGCCATGACTGTGGAACTGGACCCTTGCTCACTTTGGGCTTCCAATCTGGAAAAATGGCCTGAGCTCGCCACTCACGCCTTGGAGATCCTGTCGTGCCCTGCAGCCAGCGTTCTCTCTGAACGTGTCTTCAGCGCTGCTGGTGGTGTGCTGACAGATAAGCGCATACGTCTGTCCAGCCAGAATGTGACTATAATAGAGGGGAAGAAAGCGCCCTATAGGGTCTTATCTCAATTGTATACAGTCAATTTTCTATATGGATCCACTCACCTGGTTTAGTTGTGTATGACACAACAACCATATGCACCTCCGAGTAAAATCCACAGTATCCACAGAACTGCAGCAATCCACTGGTATAGCAGATCAAATATAAAAGGAGAAAGGAAAAACCGGCTTCACAATCGTGCTGTCCTCAAAGATAATAAATCCACGTACCCATGGACTCTGACCAACTCTTTATTCCACTGTAAACACAGGGTGATTTCTCTAGTGTGCCCTTAAGGCGATTAACCTCTTCACTACCCATGACGTACATGTACATCATGGGTCGTCTCCCTCACTTTCATGTGAGCTCCAGGGATCAGCTCATATCATTTCCCTAACTTCTCTGCTGATCTCTTGGTGCTGTTAACTCTTTGGATTGCACTGTCAATTCACTGACAGCACAGTCCAAAAGCGTTGCAGCAGGGACCACGCCGTTCTCCGCCGAGATTGGAGATCCCGTGATAGGATAGAGGGATCTCTGTGGGTCACCTGATAGTCCAGGGTCCTGCAGTGGCCCCGGATACAATCAGGGATCACTTCCTGTGATTGGGTGGCAAGTGCTCCCAACCATACACAGTTATCATTTGTGCTATGTCCCCATGTCCTGCAGCTCAGCGATCGGACTGTGCAGCAGTGTGGCGCAATATGGGGCAGTGTAAAATAAAGAATAAATTTAAAAAATAAAGTTTTTAGAAATATGAAAAAAACACAAAGGTTCAAATCAACCCCTTTTGCCCCATTGAAAATAAAAGTACAAAAATATTTTTAAATACACATATTTGGTATCGCCGTGTTCAGAAATGTCCTATCTATTAATATATTAAATCAATTAATCAGAGCTGTAAACTGCGTAATAGAAAAAAAGGTCCAAACGCCAAAATTACGTTATTTTGGTCTCCGTAACACTGCAATAAAATGTAATAACGGGCGATCAAAACAGCGCATCCATCAAAAAATGGTATCATTAGAAACGTCAGCTCAAGCCACAAAAAAATAAGCCATCACACAGCCCGGGATGCCGAAAAATGAGAATGCTACGGGACACAGAACATGGCGCAAAAAGTGCAATTTCTTTTTTTTCAAACTTCTGAATTTTTTTTCACCACTTAGATACCAGTAAAAGTAAACACGTACCAACCCAAGGCATCATACCATCATGTCAGTTTTACCATATATTGAAGGGTGAACATGGTGAATAAAAAACCCAAAAAGCAAACTTGTGATTGCACTTTTTTTGCAATATCACCGTACTTGGAATTTGTTTCCCATTTTCCTGTACACTATATGGTAAAATACATTATTACATCCCAAAGTAAAACTCATCCCGCAAAGAAAAGCCCTCATATATTGACGGAAAAATAAAAAAGTTATGGCTCTTGGAAGAAGGGAAGGAAAAAACGAAAACGAAAAATTAAAAATTGCCGGATGGTGAAGGGGTTAAATATCCAATTTATACTCGGGCTGCTCCAATTCGATGCACGAATTCATGCGTCCGTGGCTTTGATTTAAAGTTACATGCTACAGGGGCTGGTTTATGACCTGATATAATCCCATTAAGGTATTGGCCTTATATCTAATGAGGAACTGGCAGTTCTACTTGGCTGACATAGCTCTGTTTCACTGGTGCCAGTGAAAAGGGTCTCTCAGCCTGTCAGGGTTGTAAGCGAGTGTTGTTCAATGCCGATGGTCACGTGGACCACCCTCTTTCACTCTCCATGCCTCCCTATACCCATGTGGACAGAGGTGTGCCTGTGTAAAACTGTGCTAAACTGACATTATGTATCACTAGCGGGGGTGGAATGTCATGTTTTAGCGTAAGTGGGTAAAACGTGAGGCATGACCCCAACATATTAGTGGCATCAGGTGGAGCTGTGAGGTGCGGTTCTTCACATTGAGCTATTTTGTTTTATTCGTAAAATATATTACATTTTTCATTGATTGTATAGCTTGTGTTACAAAGGCTTAAAGGGAACCTGTAACAAGGATTTTGCTACCTCATCTAAGAGCAGCATAGTGTAAAAAATGAGATCCTGAATTCAACGATACATCACATAGTTTATTAGGTGAATTTGTGCTACAGAGTTTTTAGATGTAATATGTCACAGAGCTCAGAAAGCTAACCCCACCAGCAACAAAGATTTCAATATATATTTTCTATAGACAGTGAGCTGAGCATCAGACAAGGGGGTGTGGTGAGACTATGTCTCACATGCTGGGGTAGCTGATGTAGTCCAAGCAATGATAAGCTCCTAATGCTAAAATAATCATTGCAAGTAAACAAGAAGCTTAATAAGAGACACATCACTGAAGTTTATGTGTTAACCCCTGCAGCATGCTGTCCTCAGATCACATAGCATAACCCTGCTGACATATTCCCTTTAAGGGCTGAGACATAAAAGTTTTATGGCATAATGTGGCGCCCCTGCGACCAGGCAGCCACAGGGTGTAGTGCAGTTGGGACAGGTCAGATGGTCAGCTCACAAAAACACCCATACACACATACTCAAACCCTGAGCCCAAGCCGCTTCATGCCAGTGGTGAGAGCAGCTACGTGTGGGTGGGAAGTGGAGAGAACCCGGACAAAGGGGTGGAGGAACTAGACTCCAAAAGGACCTAGGAACACTAAATTGGGCGAGTAGATTGAGTGAATCCCTGGAGGGTGGAGGAGTAGGGAAGCCTCCCCAGGCCAAGACACCCCATAGCTGAGTACTGAGTGAGACAGACAAGCAGAGCAATGGGGCCCAGCAGCCTGCACCCTTAATGGCCGGCCGGTGACCAGGATGGAAACTGCGGAGAAGTATAAGGAGCCTGGTGAGCCTGACTAACCGGGGTCACTGGTGGCTGGGCCAGAGAACCAGAGTGCCGGCTCTGTAGATGTGGCCGGGAACGCTTCAAGCCCCTACCCAGTAGACACCCGGTGGGGTACGGAAACACTATGTCCCGAGACCCAATAACCGGTACGGAATAGGGCAAAGCCATCATACTAGGGCTAGTGACCCAGAGTGTAGTATGACTCACTGTAGAGCCCGTGACGGCCGGACCGAACCCGTACGCGAGAGGAGAGAAAGAATCAGAGGGCTTGAGAGGTACACTGAGGGGAGTGACGCAGAGGAGCCTTCCCAACTGCAGTAAGAGCCTGAGCTCATGGTCCGAGTTGTGTGTACCCGGTCCATGACAAGTGCAAAAAAGGAACTGTACTGTTAAGAACTGTGACCAGTGATGTTAAGCGGTAACGGAGTAAAGTACTCGGTCAACTCAAGATCTGTGTGTGACTGTTATTAAAAGAGTGGTTAGACCTGGCCCGCCAGTGTGAACTGTTGCGTGGAAAGCAGCGGGTGCCTGCCAAGAGGTACCCTAATACCTGCGCGGGCTAGTTGGAGGAGGTGCGGAGCAAAAGGACGTGCAGCATCCCGGGCACACAGCATTCCTACATTTGCCCAGAGACCTGTGGAGGGCTCAGCATAGTGACTGCCGCCACCACCACTGTCCCCGGCGGATTCCATGGCAGCAGTGGCCACATTGGCCACAACCCATGGGTGGCTTCACAGATAACTCCCATAAACTTTATTAAACCATTTTCTTTGCATTGCCGCACCTGGGACCACGGAGCTGGGCCACGCCGCCGTGGCACCCCAGAGACAGACCGGTTCAGCTCTAAGTACCCCGGGGGGTGCGACAATAAAACTGAAGAAAGAAACTGTTAAGAAAAGAGCACAGAATAGGATGACCCTATTAAACCCCTTAATGACCTCCAATATGTTTAAAAACAGTGGTTGTTAAGGGTGCTTATTCCTTACTGCTGTTTTAAAATGGTGATAAGGACTAAAAGAATATTACTGCCCCACAGCCAAAAATCTCGTGAATGACAGCTATACATGACACTGGTGGACTTTGGCCCTACCAGTTTTGGAACCAATGAACACCTTAAATACCACTGTCAATTGTGAGATTGTTATCTAAGTGGTTAAAAGGGGCTTAAAAAAAGGCCCTTTATCAACATCAGCCCCCCGATTGCACTAATAGTAAATGCATTTGCATTCCCTTGATATATATATATTTGTTAAAAGCTAATTGATAAGAAATATTACATTAGAAATACCAATCACATTTGCATATTTACAAAATGTGCACTGCATAGATAATACAAATAACAATATTACACCCCTTTCACATCAGCATTTTCGCTGATGTGCGGCCGATCCGGCAGGAGGCAGATCCAACACTTGCGGCCGGATGCAGCAGATCTGGCACTTGCGGCCGCGAAAAAAAAAGCTGCTTGCAGTTTTTTTTTCTCCGGGCGCAAGTGTCAAAACCGGCCGATCCGGCTTAACCACACTTGCCACACCGGACCGCAAGCCCCATAGACAATGCATGGGGCTTGCCGGATCCGGGCCGCAAGTGTGGCCTTTAGGCGGCTTATCCGGCAGATTTTTTAAACTCTCATAGTGTACGTACTATTTATGCCATCGAATTGATGAAACTAGTATTGTACTGTGAATCTAATATATAAAGCTGAATGTGTGTATGTGTGTGTGTGTGTATGTGTGTATGTGTGTATATCCGGGATTGGCATTTAATTTTAACCCTGCGCATTCCAGTTCACCAAACAATTTTGCCCCTATCTACATAATGGGGAAAAAGTGAATGGAAAAGTGTTGGAGGAAAATCGACAGCTGTCAGCTATAGCCACAAAATATAAAGTATAGCTATAGCCACAAAATTTTGCACAGTCACACGTCTGGACCCCGAGAGCGTCATAGGCTATGGTGTGAGGCGAAATTTTAACCCCGCGCATTCCAATTCACTAAACAATTTTGCCCCTATCTACATAATGGGGAAAAAGTGACAGTTACCAGTTGACAGTTGTGAATGAGAGGGGCTTAATGATAGCGCCAAAGACTAACAGAATATACCAGCATATTATCACTAAGGTTGGACCCCAACATGAGATATTCACCACGCACGGGGACATGTATACACACCACACGCACACAAAGAGTAACAGCAAGTGTATAGTCGCTAAGGTGCAGCCCCAACATTGGATACTCACCACGCACCCGAACCAACACACACCACAAAGAGACACACACAACACAGAGACACACACACCCCCAAGGGGACACACACACACCCTATAGCGACACATGCACTCACCCCACAGGGACACACACACCACAAAGAGACGACACACACAACACAGACACACACACCACACAGACCCCCCCAGGGACACACACACAAAGCCACCCTATAGGGACACATGCACTCACCCCACAGGGACACACACACACACACCACAAAGAGACACACACACACCAAACAGACCCCCCCCACAGGGACACACACACCTACACACCCTATAGGGACACATGCACTCATCCCAAAGGGACACACACACACACCACAAAGACACACACAACACAGAGACACACACACCCCACACAGACACCCCCCACAGGGACACACACACATACACACCCTATAGGGACACATGCACTCACCCCACAGGGACACACACATACACACACCTGAGGGACACACACACCACACAGATAGACACAGATGTGCACAAATCACCTCACACAACTCGCCTCATACGTGTGCTATCTTTAATTTCCAAACATAAACATCTAATTAAAAACAGCCAATGTTCAACACATGTGCCATATAGGGAATTAAGGCAGATGTCAGTCACATGAGCTGTCTATTATGTATATGTGTGAGGTAACATATACTGCCCGGCCAGGGGGAGGGTTTACTGTTGGCTGGAGATTTATTAGGCTGCCTATAGCAATCAGTCACAGCTCAGCTTCTATTTTCCTACAGGTCATTAATATGACATATTCAAATTCTATTTTGTTATAGCTAACATCAATTATTTATTAACCCGGGCGTAGCCGGGTACTACAGCTAGCATGGTATAAAATTCTACCTTTTGCATATGCGGCATTTGCATAAAATGTATGTATTCTGCATATCCTTGTGAGTACTAATTAATTATTCATTCATGTCACTAAATATATAGACAATAGAGAATATCATAATATATACAATTGATTTACTAATAAGGAGTAATATTTTGACATATGTGTTAGCTCTACTATGAATGTTCATTTTTAGATTAATGTTATATGTAGTGTGATGGGTCCATCGCCTGTGTCAGGAGGGATAGGTATGTGTTGAACAGACAGAGGTCTGCAGCGATCTTAACCCAGGTTGACTGCTGACTAGGGATGGGCGAATCTACTCGCTAGGACTCGTTACTCGGCGAGTAGTAAGGGACTCGCAGGACTCGGTACTCTGCGAGTTTCCCAGTGATTACTCGCACGAGTCCAATGCAAATCAATATCAATCCTAGTTTTGTCAGAAACGCTGACAAAACTAGGATTGCCATTGTTTGCATTAGACTCGGCTACTGTGCCAGTGATAGCAGGGAAACTCGCAAAGTAACTGATGTTTCTTTGCGAGCCGAGTCCAGCTGTCTGCTCTGTGCAGCTCCAGGGTCCTAGAGCCCGCCTGCTCACAGACATGATGTAGCAGTGCTGAGATTGTTCTCAGTCTGCTCATTCCATGTGCATAGACATCTATATCTATGCACAGGGGATGTAGCAGAGAGGACATCGCGTTTTGGACTACGTCGGACGGAAGAGGATTTTTTAAATTAAAGATGGAGTCCCTAATGGCTTTTTTTTTTATTTCAAATAAAAAATTTTCTCTGTGTTGTGTTTTTTTAACCCTTTATTGGAGATTCTTAGTGGCTGGGTCAAACGTGGCCTGACATTAAGAAGCTTGTATAACAAAGCTGGTATTAACCCCTTTATTACCCAGCGTGCCACCGCCACCAGGGCCGCTGGAAGAGCGGGGTTCAGCGCCAGAGGATGGCGCTTCAATGAACGCGCCATCTTCTGGGGCGGCTGCGGGCTGCAATTTGCAGCGGGGGATGCCCAGAAAGCTTGGGCATCCCTGTGCTGTGGATTCCAGCCCCCAGCTGCTTAGCTGTACTTGGCTAGACATAGAAATTGCGCGGAGCCCCACGCATTTTTTTTTTATTATTTCATGAATTTCAGAGTCAGAGTCAGAATCTCAGAATTTCATGAAATAATTTTAAAAAAATGCGTGGGGCTCCGCGCAATTTCTATGTCTAGCCAGGTACAGCTAAGCAGCTGGGGGCTGGAATCCGCAGCGCAGGGATGCCCAAGCTTTCTGGGCACCCCCCGCTGCAAATTGCAGCCCGCAGCCGCCACAGAAGATGGCGCGTTCATTGAAGCGCCATCCTCTGGCGCTGAACCCCGCTCTTCCAGCGGCCATGGTAGCGGTGGCACGCTGGGTAATAAAGAGGTTAGGGCCAGCTTTGTATTATCGGCTGGCCCTAAGCCCGAAATTTATGACGGTCACGCCAATATTAGACATGACCGCCATGAATTTCTATTAAATTGTTTTAAAAAAAAACACAACACAAAGAAAATTTTTTATTAGAAATAAAAAAAAAAAAGCCATTAGGGACTCCATCTTTAATTAAAAAAATCCTCTTCCGTCCGACGCAGTCCAAAACGCGATGTCCTCTCTGCTACATCCCCTGTGCATAGATATAGATGTCTATGCACAGGGAATGAGCAGACTGAGAACAATCTCAGCTCTGCTACATCATCTCTGTGCACAGACATTCATGTCTGTACACAGGGAATGAGCAGACTGAGAACAATCTCAGCTCTGCTACATCAGGCAGCAGGCGGGCTCTAGGACCCTGGAACTGGCAGCCAGCACACTGAGCAGACAGGACTCTTATCTGTGCGAGTTTCCCAGCGATTACTTACAAAGTAAACGAGTCCAATGCAAATAAATGACAAAACTAGGATTGCTTCAGGCTGAAGCTTCCGAGACACATCTGCGATTTGTAAATCTCACACTACTCGCTATTACTCGCTTTCCCATTCATTAACATTGGACTCGCTAGACTCGCAACGAGTAGCGAGTCCTGTGCTCGGACTCGCTAGAGTCAAGCGATTCCGAGTAATTTAGGATTCGCCCATCACTACTGCTGACACTTGTTGTCCGACGCCTTTCCATAATGTGATGTGGGCTGGAGGTAAGGGTTAACCAGAAGCAATGGGTGGGTCTTGGTAACTACATACCTCCCAGGGGAGGGTGTGTTGCTGTTATCAGGTAGCCACTCCCTGGTCACATGTCTGTGATGTCAGCTCAGGTCCTGAAGCCTGAAAACTGGCTGTTTGGGAAGCACATGGGAAGGTCCAGGTAAGGAGCTTGGAGCAGTTCCTGATACAATGGACTGTCAGGAGACAGGATGAAAGAAACCTGCTATGATTGCTGGACAAGGTAACCTCTTGAGAAGGGGGCTGTGAACTGACAGAGGTCAGTGAGTGAACTGTGCAGACCAACCCCATGTGTGAAGTGATGGACTGTGTACAATACTTATATCAAGTGGTTTATGTGGCTAAATAAACCATCTGGATTTGAGTTAACTAGAAACCATTGCTGTCTGCTTGAATTACGCTGTCAAGTGAGTGTACCCGACCCGGTCCGTGAACGTTTTACCACAGTAGTGTTAACTCTATTTCTGTTCAATAAAATTACCGGTATTTAGTTTTGTCATACCTTTCAAACTTATGGGTCTCCTTTTAAAAATTATAAAATGAGTTCCTATGATCTAAATATATTAGGAATTACCGTATATACTTGAGTATAAGCCAACTCGAGTATAAGATGAGGCCCCTAATTTTACCCCCATAAACTGGGGAAACTTATTTACTCGAGTATAAGCCTAGGGTGGGAAATGCAGCAGACCCCATCCTGGTATGTAGTCCTCGATCACTGGTATAAAGCCCCCATTACTGGTATAAAGCCCCCATCACTGGTATAAAGCCCCCATCACTGGCATATAGCCCCTATCACTGGTATATAGTCCCCCATCATTGGTATATAGTCCCCATCATTAGTATTTGGCCTCCATCACTGTATATCACTCCCATCACTGGTATGCAGCCCCCATCACTGGTATGCAGCCCCCATCACTGGTATACAGCCCCCATCACTGGTATACAGCCCCCATCACTGGTATACTGCCCCCATCACAGGTATACTGCCCCCATCACAGGTATACTGCCCCTATCACAGGTATATAGCCCCCATCACTGGTGTATAGCCCCCCCACCACTGGTGTATAGCCCCCCCATCACTGGTATACAGCCCAATCACAAGTATACAGCCCCCACTACAAGTATACAGTCCCCATCACAGGTATATAGCCCCCATCACTGATATACAGCCCCCATCACTGATATACAGCCCCCATCACAGGTATACTGCCCCATCACAGGTATACTGCCCCCATCATAGGTATACAGCCCCATCCCTGGGGTTTGCCTCCCCATCACTGGTATATAGCACTCCATCACTGGTATATAGCCCTCCATCACTGGTATACAGCCCCCATCACAAGTATACAGCCCCCATTACAAGTATACAGTCCCCATCACAGGGGGGACTCTAACCTGTTATGGTTGTGCCGCCTCCGCACAATCTCAGTAAAAGCTGTCTCCGGGGCAGGGATTTTAAGAGAGAGATTTATCCAGACGGGATATCTTAAGACACTACTCAAGGATGCATATGCACGTACGGTGAATATGTCCCAGGATGCGTGTATCTCAAAAAGCTTATCACACAAGACAAAAGTGAAAAAAGAAGGGATTCATGATTGGAGCCATGTAACAACGTTCAATAAATCTCGGAGTAAAATACAAAAGTTGTTATCACGACATTGGTTCATTTTGGAAGATGACCCAATCCTATCAAAAGCCATACTGAAGAAACCTCATATAATATATTGAAGAAGCCGTAACATAGGTAGCTGGGTTTCTCCTAGCAACATCAGATTGAAAAATGAAAGAGACCTCTAATGGTTATTTCACGTGTAACTCGCCAGGTTGCCTGTGTTGTGGGACAATAAAAAATGGAACCATGTCCTTCCAGTCTCAAACAACAGGTGAGATTTTCAACATCAATTGTAGAACAAACTGTCAATCCTGCTTAAGCCGTCACAGGAGTGGCACCCCCATTAGATGTGCCACTCCTGGCACTTTGCCCTGCCTTTCTACAGCATATGGGAGGAAAGATCAGTAACTGCATCCCCCACATGGTGGGATACCAAGCTCTGCTCCACTCCCAGCAGTGTGACAAGCTGTGATTTTCCTAAGGTTGTAAGGAATTCCACTGTGTGAACTGAGATAACATCAGTGGCATCAGCGCTCATAACACATGTTGTCTCGCGAGAGCTGCGATATCTCGAAGGTATCCTGAGACAGAGAGTGTGAAGATCAGTGATGTCAGGATGTGCAGTGCAGTTCAAAGTTATGAGATAGCCCCTGTGTGAGCCCTTGAGTCTGAACTGTAGTAATGTTTGTGATGGCACCACAAGCCACATTCTCACCAGTGCCTAAGTGCTGCTCTCGCAGCATATGGGGTATGCTTTCTGTGAATGGGACTCCATCATATAGTTGTAAGGCCCCATATCCACAATACAATGTTTGATGCTTCTTTTTGAAGCAGGTTTTAGAACTTATATCAAACTCTGCATGTCTATCCTGAAGCCAGCAAAGCCTATGAGAGTTCAGAAGTGCTGTACCAATGTGTTTTTTTTCCTTGCAGATTTGGTGCAGATTTTGGTGCAGAAAAAAGAAATCTGAACTATATGTGGAAAAAAGAAGCAACATGGGCACAGCACTTCTGACCTGTCATAGACTTTGCTGGCCTCAAGATAGACATGCAGATTTTGATGCAGATTCTCAAAAACTGCATTAAAAAAGCATTGAACAATGCACCATGGGAACAGGGCCAAAGAGGGTCCAAGGAGAGCCGCAGTTGTGGTCAAAGAGCTCGAGGATTCCTCTTGCCTCCTGGCTACCTCCACAGAGACTTCTAGGAAAGGGTAGGCCAACTACAGTCCTCAAGGTCTAAAAACAGAGTAAGTTTTCAGTATTTTCTTAGCATTTCACTGGTACTAATTTCATTACCTGCAGAGGTAATGATTCCAGCCCCTTGTGCAATGCTAAGTAAATCCTGAAAACATTCACTGCTTGTGACCCTTTAAGACTGCACTTGGCCAACCCTGTACTACAGGAGTGTGAGTAGTGTCTTGCATTTCCATACCTCAGACAGTCAAAGCACCTCTTTGCTGAAACTGTCCAGCACTGAACTAAAAAACCTTACTGTAGCAACTTTTGGAAAAAGGCAATGTTGGTACATCATGTAATTTGTTGATGCTGCTTATTTTCTAGTAGTTTTTTGTACATCATGTAATTTGTAACATTTATCAGACCCAAACAGTCATAATTTTAACATAGGCACTTAGCACAGACTATAATAAATCTTAACGACACATACAGTCATATGAAAAAGTTTGGGCACCCCTCTTAATCTTACTCTTTTTTTTTTGTTGTTTGTTTAACCCCTTCACCCCCGGGCCTATTTTGACCCTAATGACCAGGCCATTTTTGTCAATTCTGACCAGTGTCCCTTTATGAGGTAATATCTCTGGAACGCTTCATTGGATCCGAGCGATTCTGAGATTGTTTTTTCGTGACATATTGGGCTTCATGTTAGTATTAAATTTAGGTCGATAATTTTTGCGATTATTGGTGAAAAAATTAAAAATTTGGCAAAATTTTTGAAAATTTTGCAATTTTCAAATTATGAATTTTTATTCTGCTAAACCAGAGAGGTATGTGCCACAAAATAGTTAATAAATAACATTTCCCACATGTTTACTTTACATCAGCACAATTTTGGGAAAAAAAAAAATTTTTGTTCGGACGTTGTAAGGGTTCAAAGTTCATCAGCAATTTTTCATTTTTCCAGCAAAATTTACAAAACCATTTTTTTTTGTGACCACATCACATTTGAAGTCCCTTTGAGGGGTTTACATGACAGAAAACACCCAAAAGTGACACCATTCCAAAAACTGCACCCCTCAAGCTACTCAAAACTACATTCAAGAAGATTATTAACCCTTCAGGTGCTTCACGGGAACTAAAGCAAAGTGGAAGGAAAAAATGGTAATTTTAATTTTTCCAACAAAAATTTTCTTTTAGCCTCAATTCTTTCATTTTCACATGGGCAACAGGATAAAATGGATCCTAAAAATTGTTGGGCAATTTCTCCTGAGTACATCGATATCTCATATGTGGTCATAAACCACTGTTTGGGCACACGGCAGGGCTCAGAAGGGAGGGAGGGCAATTTGACTTTTGGAGCTAATTTTCCGTTCAAAAAGTCAAATGGCGCTCCTTCCCTTCTGAGCCCTGCTGTGTGCCCAAACAGTGGTTTATGACCACATATGAGGTATCGGTGTACTCAGGAGAAATTGCCCAACAATTTTTAGCATCCATTTTATCCTGTTCCCCATGTGAAAATGAAAAAGTTTAGGCTAAAAGAAAATTTTTGTAGAAAAAAAAGTACTTTTTCATTTTTACGGATGAATTTGTGAAGCACCTGGGGGTTCAAAACGCTCACCACCCATCTAGATAAATTCCCTGGGGAGTCTAGTTTCCAAAATGGGGTCACTTGTGGGGGAGCTCCAATGTGTAGGCACACAGGGGCTCTCCAAACGCGACATGGTGTCCGCTAACAATTTGAGCTGATTTTTCTGTCAAATTGTTAGCGGACACCATGTTGCATTTGGAGAGCCCCTCTGTGCCTAAACATTGGAGCTCCCCCACAAGTGACCCCATTTTGGAAACTAGACCCCCCAGGGAACTTATCTAGATGGGTGGTGAGCATTTTGAATACCCCAGTGCTTCACAAATTAATCTTTTATAATGAAAAAAAAAATTTTGTAGAAAAAAAAGTACTTTTTCATTTTTACGGATGAATTTGTGAAGCACCTGGGGGTTCAAAATGCTCACCACACATCTATATAAGTTCCCTGGGGGCTCTAGTTTCCAAAATGGGGTCACTTGTGAGGGAGCTCCAATGTTTAGGCACACAGGGGCTCTCCAAACGCGACATAGTGTCCGCTAACAATTTGACTGAAAAATTAGCTCCAATTGTTAGCGGACACCATGTCGCGTTTGGAGAGCCCCTGTGTGCCTAAACATTGTAGCTCCCCCACAAGTGACCCCATTTTGGAAACTAGACCCCCCAGGGAACTTGGCTAGATGGGTGGTGAGCATTTTGAACACCCCGGTGCTTCACAAAATAATCTGTAAAAATAAAAAAAGAATTTTTTTGTGGAAAAAAAGTACTTATTCAATTTTACAGATGAATTTGTGAAGCACCTGGGGGTTCAAAATGTTCACAACTAATCTAGATACGTTCCCTGGGAGGTCTAGTTTCCAAAATGGGGTCACTTGTGGAGGAGCTCCAATGTTTAGGCACACAGGGGCTCTCCATACGCGACATGGTGTCCGCTAACTATTGGAATTGTTAGCGGACACCATGTCGCGTATGGAGAGCCCATGTGTACCCAAACATTTGACCTACCCCACAAGTGACCTCATTTTGGAAACTAGACCCCCCAAGGTATGTATCTAGATGCATAGTGAGCACTTTGAACCCCCAGGTGCTTCACAAATTGATCCGTAAGAAGGAAAAAGTACATTTGTTTTCACACAAATTTTCTTTTTTCATTTTTACGGATCAATTTGTGAAGCACCTGGGGGTTCAAAGTGCTCACTATGCATCTAGATATGTTCCTTGGGGGTCTAGTTTCCAAAATGGGGTCACTTGTAGGGGAGCTCCAATGTTTAGGCACACAGGGGCTCTCCATACGCGACATGGTGTCCGCTAACTATTGGAATCATTAGCGGACACCATGTCGTGTATGGAGAGCCCCTGTGTGCCCAAACATTGGAGCTCCCCCACAAATGACCCCATTTTGGAAACTAGACCCCCTAAGGAATGCATCTAGATGCATAGTGAGCACTTTGATCCCCCAGGTGCTTCACAAATTGATCCGTAAGAAGGAAAAAGTACATTTGTTTTCACACAAATTTTCTTTTTTCATTTTTACGGATCAATTTGTGAAGCACCTGGGGGTTCAAAGTGCTTACTATGCATCTAGATATGTTCCTTGGGGGTCTAGTTTCCAAAATGGGGTCACTTGTAGGGGAGCTCCAATGTTTAGGCACACAGGGGCTCTCCATACGCGACATGGTGTCCGCTAACTATTGGAATCATTAGCGGACACCATGTCGTGTATGGAGAGCCCCTGTGTGCCCAAACATTGGAGCTCCCCCACAAATGACCCCATTTTGGAAACTAGACCCCCCAAGGAATGCATCTAGATGCATAGTGAGCACTTTGATCCCCCAGGTGCTTCACAAATTGATCCGTAAGAAGGAAAAAGTACATTTGTTTTCACACAAATTTTCTTTTTTCATTTTTACGGATCAATTTGTGAAGCACCTGGGGGTTCAAAGTGTTCACTATGCATCTAAATACAGCGAAGCCCATTTTTTTTTTCTAGGACTAATTTTAGAAAAAAATGGCGTAGGGCTCCGCCATATTTTTGGTCCAGCCAGGTACAACTTGGCAGCTACGGACTGCCAGCAACCCCCAGCTGCCTCATTGTACCTGGCTGGCAACCAAAAATACAGCAAAGCCCATTTTTATTTTTTTTCTAGGACTAATTCTAGAAAAAAAATGGCGTGGGGCTCCGCCATATTTTTGGTCCAGCCAGGTACAACTTGGCAGCTACGGATTGCCACCAACCCCCAGCTGCCTTGTTGTACCTGGCTGGCCACCAAAAATACAGCAAAGCCCTTTTTTTTCTTCTAGAACTAATTTTAGAAAAAAAATGACATGGGGCTCCGCCATATTTTTGGTCCAGCCAGGTACAACTAGGCAGCTGGGGGCTGGAATTCGCAGCATGGAGAGGCCCAAGCGTTCTGGGCCCCCCATGCTGCGAATTGCAGCCCGCAGCCGCCCCAGAAAATGGCGCATTCATTGAAGCGCCATTTTCTGGCGCTGTACCCAGACTCTTCCAGTTGCCCTGGTGCCGGTGGCAAACTGGGTAATAAAGGGCTTAATGCCAGCTTTTTATTGTCAGCTGGCACTAAGCCCGAGATTCATAATATAGGGCCAATGTTAGACCCGCCATTAGGAATCTCTGGTAAATAGTCAGAAAATACACACAGAGAAAAATCTTTTTATTTGAAAAAAAAACACAAACAAAATTCGGACTCCATCTTTATTGTAAAGATCCGACGTAGTCCACAACGAAGGTCCCACGACGCTCGATCGCCTATGACGTAGTCCACAACGAAGGTCCCATGACGCACGATCGCCTCCGACGTAGTCCACAACGAAGGTCCCACGACGCTCGATCGCCTCTGGTCAATCCAGAGACTGCAGCAAGGGATGAAGTGTCCTCTTCTTACAGTCTCTGGGGTCAGAGTTATGGTGCACTGTATGACAATGATCTGTCATACAGTGCACCATGACTATGATCCCAGAGACTACAACAAGAGGACACTTGATCCCTTGTTGCACCCATCCATCCACCTATGCACCCATCATCCACGCACGCACACGTCTATGCACACACACATCTATGCACGCACACGTCCACACACATGTCCACACACGCACACGTCTACGCACACATCCATCTATGCACACATCCATGCACGCACACGTCTATGCACACACACATCTATGCACGCACACGTCCACACACATGTCCACACACGCACACGTCTACGCACGCACACGTCTACGCACACTCACGTCCACGCACGCTCATGTACGCTCACGTCCACGCATGCACCCCCTATCCATTCACCCACCATCAATTCATTCATTCATTCATACATACATACATACATAGATACATACACATACATACATACATACACATACATAGATACAAACATACACATACATACATACATACATAGATACATACACATACATACATACATAGATACATACACATACATACATACATAGATATACATACATACACATACATGCATACATACATGCATGCATGCATACATACACATGCATGCATACATATGCATGCATACACACGCATGCATACACACATGCATGCATACATACACATGCATGCATACATACACATGCATGCATACACACATGCATGCATACACACACATGCATGCATACACACATGCATGCATACACACACATGCATGCATACACACACATGCATGCATACACACACATGCATGCATACATACACATGCATGCATACACACATGCATGCATACACACATGCATGCATACACACACATGCATGCATACATACACATACATGCATACATACACATACATACTTACCTCCCTCGTTCCACCGATGAGCAGGAGGAGGCCGGGAGAGGAGGCGGGGCCACAGACCGGCGGGCCGGGCAGAGAAGGAGGAGCTGCAGCAGCGGCGGCGGCGGCAGCAGCGGCGGGTGCACGGAAGTGTGCAGCCCGCCGCAGGAGGTGAGGGGGGGGGGCCCAGGCACAGGGCCCGGAGGTGGGGGCAGCCTGGGGGGGAGCACCAGCACAGGGGAGCAGGCAGTGTTGCTGGCGGGCGCACGCGGGTGCAGCCCGCCGGCAGGTACATTGTAATAGAGGGGGGCGGGCGGTTGGGGGGGACGGCGGGGGGGCCCTGGACAGTCCTGGAGCTGGAGGGGGGTGAGGAGGGATGGGCACTTGCCGATCCGCCCCTCCAGATCTGATTGGAGAGCTCCAATCAGATCTGGAGGGGTGAATCCCTGTGATTCCCTCCGATCGGCAGTTTCACTTTTAAACTGCCGATCGGAGGGGTCCTGGGCACGGGGGGGTTAATCCACCCCCTGTGGGGTCATCTACAGGTTGTCACAGAGCAGCAGCATCTGTGACACCTGAGCGACCCCACTCACAGGAGCTGCAGCAGCTCAAATCTGCCAGGACGTTGTGCAACGTCCTGTGTCGGGAACGGGCAGAAACACAGGACGTTGCACAACGTCCTATGTCGGGAAGGGGTTAAAATTAGTTTTTTGCAACAGCTATTTCAGTGTGATATATGTAATAACTGATGGACACAGTAATATTTCAGGATTGAAATGAGGTTTATTGTACTAACCAAAAATGTGAAATATGCATTATTTCAAAAATTGACAGGTGCCAAAGTATGGGCACCTCAACAGAAAAGTGACATTAATATTTAGTACATCCACCTTTTGCAAAAATAACAGCCTCTAGTCACTTCCTGTAGCTGTTAATGAGTTCATGGATCTTGGATGAAGGTATTTTTGACCATCACATTGAAGAAAGAACTCATTTCAATCCTGAAATATTACTGTGTCCATCAGTTATTACATATATCACATTGAAATAGCTGTTGCAAAAAACTAATTTTAAACAAAAAAAAAGAGTAAGATTAAGAGGGGTGCCCAAACCTTTTCATATGACTGTATATAAATGTACACAGTATATAAGGAAAGTCCCACAGAGAGCAGCAGACCCCAATAGGGACAGGCCATCAAGATAATGGGGCAAAGTCCAATTATGGCACAGTCCATTAAGGGCTTTGAGGTGTAGCCCAAAGGCTGCAGTCCAGCTAATCCACCAGGGGGAAGCACAACCTGCACAAAACTTGGGAAAGGGAAAAATAAAATGAACAAAAAACAGAACTTAACCACAACTGAAAAAAGTTCTTCTTCGCCAACTAAAGAACGGGTCAGCAACCCAACAACAGGCCTTTATTATGGCAGTCCTATTTATTCGGAGTTAAAAATACTGGAGAATCTTTTTAAATTCTGCCTGGGATGAAGGTTGCCATTCCACATTGTATCCCTCTGCCGGATGGTCTCGTGGGGTTACAGGGAATACTCCTCCAGGGGCAGTCTCTGGTGGAGGAGAAGAAATGGGGGATGCCGACTCCCTCTAGGAGAGAGGGGAGAAACCTAGATAGCATTGTTCCTGTTTTGTGTTATCTACTATATAATTGCCTAATCGTGTCTGTCTGAGGCCGAAATTGCACGCCAGCACTCATTGGTTGCTGCCAGCCGCGGCGACCAATGAGTGCAGCGTATTCAAAACAGCCGCACATGGAGGTCTGCGGCGAGCCAGCCGAGAGATGACCAGTGTCAGCCTGTCATCTCCCGGCTGGCAAGCCGCTGACCTCTGTGCAGCAGTAGCTGAGCCACGGCTACCTGCCGTACAGAGGTCCACGGCAAAGCCGCTGCCCGATCAATCCCTCCGCCTGACACTGCTGTCCCCCGCTGCCCGATCAATCCCCCCCGCCTGTCACCGCTGCTCCCCCCGCTGCCCCACCACTACCCCCCGCCTGTAACCGCTGATCCCCCGCTGCCCGATCACTCCCCCCGCCTGTCACCGCTGCTCCCCCGCTGCCCCATCACTACCCCCCGCCTGTCACCGCTGATCCCCCGCTGCCCGATCACTCCCCCCGCCTGTCACCGCTGCTCCCCCATCACTACCCCCCGCCTGTCACCGCTGATCCCCCGCTGCCCGATCACTCCCCCCGCCTGTCACCGCTGCTCCCCTATCACTCCCCCCACCTGTCACCGCTGTCCCCCGCCATTACCACCCTTCCTGTTGGTTCTTGCGAAACCTGCAAGCACACATGAGTGCTTCAGGACCTTTGATGACGTCACGATGATGGGTGGAGTCGCAGATAACATGATCGTGATGTCATCAAAGGTCATCTGTTGATCTACCCTGCTCTATCCACTGACCTCCCCGCTGTGCCCACTGACCCCCCGCTGTGCCCACTGACCCCCCGCTGTGCCCACTGACCCCCGCTGTGCCCACTGACCACCGCTGTGCCCACTGACCATGACCACTGACCCTTTGCTGTGCCCACTGACCCCTTGCTATGCCTACTGACATGCCCACTGATCCTCTGCTGTGCCCACTGACCCCCTGCTGTGCCCACTGACCCCCCTACTGTGCCCACTTACCACTGCTCTGCCCACTGACCCTTGCTCTGCCCACTCACTGTGCCCACTGACCCCCTGCTGTGCCCACAGAGCCCCTGCTGTGCCCACTGACCATTCCCACTGACCCCCTGCTGTGCCCACTGACCCCCTGCTGTGCCCACTGACCCCCTGCTGTGCCCACTGACCCTTGCTCTGCCCACTCATTGTGCCCACTGAGCCTCTGCTGTGCCCACTGACCCTTGCTCTGCCCACTCACTGTGCCCACTGAGCCCCTGCTGTGCCCACTGACCCCCTGCTGTGCCTACTGACATGCCCACTGATCCCCTGCTGTGCCCACTGACCATTCCCACTGACCCCCTGCTGTGCCCACTGACCCCCTGCTGTGCCCACTGACCCCCTGCTGTGCCCACTGACCCTTGCTCTGCCCACTCATTGTGCCCACTGAGCCTCTGCTGTGCCTACTGACCCTTGCTCTGCCCACTCACTGTGCCCACTGAGCCCCTGCTGTGCCCACTGACCCCCTGCTGTGCCTACTGACATGCCCACTGATCCTCTGCTGTGCCCACTGACCCCTGCTGTGCCCACTGACCCCGCTCCACTGGCCCACTGACCCTGCTTGCCACTGACTGCCCCTGCTTGCCCACTGACCCCTGCTTGCCCACTGACATGCCCACGTATCCTCTGCTGTGCCCACTGACCCCCTGCTGTGCCCACTGACCCCCACTGTGCCCACTGACCCCCCACTGTGCCCACTGACCCCACTGCTGTCCCACTGACCTTGCTCTGCCCACTCACGTGCCCACTGAGCCCCTGCTGTGCCCACTGACCCCCCTGCTGTGCCACTGACCCCCTCTCTGCCCACTGACCCTCTCTGTCCCACTGACCCCCCCTGTGCCCACTGACCCCTGCTGTGCCCACTCAGTCCCACTGAGCCCCTGCTCTGCCCACTGACCCCCTGCTGTGCCCACATGACCCCTGCTGTGCCCACTGACCCTGCTCGCCACTGACCCCTGCTGTGCCCACTACCCCCTGCCATGTGCCCACTGACCCCCTGTGTTCTGCCCACTCACTGTGCCCACTGACCCCCTGCTGTGCCCACTGAGCCCCTGCTGTGCCCACTGACCATGCCCACTGACCCCCTGCTGTGCCCACTGACCCCTGCTGTGCCCACTGACCCCTGCTGTGCTCCAGCTGACCCCTCCTGTGCCCACTGACCCCCTGCTGTGCCCACTGCCCCCTGCTGTGCCACTGACCCCACTGCCGCACTGACCCCTTGCTCTGCCCACTGACCCCTGCTGTGCCCACCACGCACCCCCTGCTGTGCCCACTGACCCCTGTGTGCCCACTGCCGAGCCCGGGCCCACTGACCCCCTGCTGTGCCCACTGACCCCCTGCTGTGCCACTGACATGCCCACTGATCCCTGCTGTGCCACTACCCCCTGCTCTGCCCACTGAACCCTCTTCTTGCCACTGCACTATGCCCACATGACCCCTGCTGTGCCCACTGACCCCCACTGTGCCCACTGACCCCCTGTGTGCCTACTGACATGCCCACTGTCCTCTGCTGTGCCCACTGACCCCGCTGTGTGTCCCACTGACCCTGCGCCCACCCTGTGCCCACTGACCCCTGCCTGTGCCCAATCGTGCCCACTGACCCCCCTGCCCACTGACCCTGCTTGCCACTGACATGCCCACAGTCCCTGCTGTGCCCACTGACCCCTCTGCTGTGTCCACTGACACCCCTGCTGTGCCCACTGACCCCCGCCCACTGTGCCCACTGACCCCCGCTTGCCCACTGACCTTGCTCCTGGCCCACGTCATCTGTGCCCACTGACCCCTGCTGTGCCCACTGAGTCCCCTGCCATGTGCCCACTCACCCCCCGCTACTGCCACTGATCGCCTTTGCGTCTGCCTCTGACATGACCCCCATGCCTTGTGCCCACCCACCCCCTGATGTGCCCACTGACCCCCTGATGTGCCCACTGACCATGCCCACTGCCCCCTGCTGTGCCCACTGACCCCCTGCTGTGCCTACTGACATGCCCACTGATCCCCTGCTGTGCCCACTGACCCCTGCTCTGCCCACTGACCCTTGTTCTGCCCACTCACTGTGCCCACTGACCCCTGCTGTGCCCACTGAGCCCCTGCTGTGCCCACTGACCATGCCCACTGGCCCCTGCTGTGCCCACTGACCCCCTGCTGTGCCCACTGACCCCCTGCTGTGCCCACTGACCCTCCACTGTGCCACTGACCCCCTGCTGTGCCACTGACCCCCTGCTGTGCCTACTGACATGCCCACTGATCCCTTGCTGTGCCGACTGACCCCTGCTCTGCCCACTACCCTCGTTCTGCCCATGCACTATGCCCACAGAGTCCCTGCTGTGCCCACTGACCCCACTGTGCCCACTGACCCCCTGCTGTGCCTACTGACATGCCCACTGTTCCTCTGCTGTGCCCACTGACCCCCTGCTGTGCCCACTGACCGCCCCACTGTGCCCACTGACCCCTGCTGTGCCCATTCAGTGCCCACTGACCCCTGCTCTGCCCACTGACCCTTGCTCTGCCCACTCACTGTGCCCACAGAGTCCCTGCTGTGCCCACTGACCCCCTGCTGTGTCCACTGACACCCTGCTGTGCCCACTGACCCCCCCACTGTGCCCACTGACCCCCCCACTGTGCCCACTGACCTTTGCTCTGCCCACTCACTGTGCCCACTGAGCCCCTGCTGTGCCCACTGAGCCCCTGCTGTGCCCACTCACCCCCGCTCTGCCCACTGACCCTTGCTCTGCCCACTGACCCCCTGCTGTGCCCACCCACCCCCTGATGTGCCCACTGACCCCCTGATGTGCCCACTGACCATGCCCACTGTCCCCCTGCTGTGCCCACTGACCCCCTGCTGTGCCTACTGACATGCCCACTGACCCCCTGCTGTGCCCACTGACCCCTGCTCTGCCCATTGACCCTTGTTCTGCCCACTCACTGTGCCCACTGACCCCCTGCTGTGCCCACTGAGCCCCGGCTGTGCCCACTGACCATGCCCACTGGCCCCCTGCTGTGCCCACTGACCCCCTGCTGTGCCCACTGACCCCCTGCTGTGCCCACTGACCCTCCACTGTGGCCACTGAGCCCCTGCTGTGCCCACTGAGCCCCTGCTGTGCCCACTCACCCCCACTCTGCCCACTGACCCTTGCTCTGCCCCCTGACCCCCTGCTGTGCCCACCCACCCCCTGATGTGTCCACTGACCCCCTGATGTGCCCACTGACCATGCCCACTGACCCCCTGCTGTGCCCACTGACCCCCTGCTGTGCCTACTGACATGCCCACTGATCCCTTGCTGTGCCGACTGACCCCTGCTCTGCCCACTAACCCTCGTTCTGCCCCGCACTATGCCCACAGAGTCCCTGCTGTGCCCACTGACCCCCTGCTGTGTCCACTGACCCCCTGCTGTGCCCACTGACCCCCCACTGTGCCCACTGACCCCCCACTGTGCCCACTGACCTTTGCTCTGCCCACTCACTGTGCCCACTGAGCCCCTGCTGTGCCCACTGAGCCCCTGCTGTGCCCACTCACCCCCGCTCTGCCCACTGACCCTTGCTCTGCCCACTGACCCCCTGCTGTGCCCACCCACCCCCTGATGTGCCCACTGACCCCCTGATGTGCCCACTGACCATGCCCACTGACCCCCTGCTGTGCCCACTGACCCCCTGCTGTGCCTACTGACATGCCCACTGATGCCCTGCTGTGCCCACTGACCCCTGTTCTGCCCACTCACTGTGCCCACTGACCCCCTGCTGTGCCCACTGAGCCCCTGCTGTGCCCACTGACCATGCCCACTGACCCCCTGCTGTGCCCACTGACCCCCTGCTGTGCCCACTAACCCCCCACTGTGCCCACTGAGCCCCTGCTGTGCCCACTGAGCCCCTGCTGTGCCCACTCACCCCCACTCTGCCCACTGACCCTTGCTCTGCCCCCTGACCCCCTGCTGTGCCCACCCACCCCCTGATGTGTCCACTGACCCCCTGATGTGCCCACTGACCATGCCCACTGACCCCCTGTTGTGCCCACTGACCCCTGCTGTGCCTACTGACATGCCCACTGATCCCCTGCTGTGCCGACTGACCCCTGCTCTGCCCACTAACCCTCGTTCTGCCCACTCACTGTGCCCACTGACCCCCTGCTGTGCCCACTGAGCCCCTGCTGTGCCCACTGACCATGCCCACTGACCCCCTGCTGTGCCGACTGACCCCTGCTCTGCCCACTAACCCTCGTTCTGCCCACTCACTGTGCCCACTGACCCCCTGCTGTGCAGACTGAGCCCCTGCTGTGCCCACTGACCATGCCCACTGACCCCTTGCTGTGCCAACTGACCCCCGCTGTGCCCACTGACCCCCTGCAGTGCCTACTGACATGCCCACTGTTCCTGTGCTCTGCCCACTGACCCCCTGCTGTGCCCACTGACCCCCCCACTGTGCCCACTGACCCCTGCTCTGCCCACTGACCCTCGCTCTGCCCACTCACTGTGCCCACTGACCCCCTGCTGTGCCCACAGAGCCCCTGCTGCGCCCACTGACCATGCCCACTGAGCCCCTGCTGTGCCCACTGAGCCCCTGCTGTGCCCACTGACCCCCGCTGTGCCCACTAACCATGCCCACTGACCCCCGCTGTGCCCACTGATCCCCTGCTGTGCCTACTGACATGCCAACTGTGCCTCTGCTATGCCCACTGACCCCCTGATGTGCCCACTGACCCCCCCACTGTGCCCACTGAACCCTGCTCTGCCCACTGACCCTTGCACTGCCCACTCACTGTGCCCACTGACCCCCTGCTGTGCCCACAGAGCCCCTGCTGCGCCCACTGATCATGCCCACTGACCCCCTGCTGTGCCCACTGACCCGTGCTCTGCCCACTCGCTGTGCCCACTGACCCCTGCTCTGCCCACTGACCCTCGCTCTGCCCACTCACTGTGCCCACAGAGTCCCTGCTGTGCCCACTGACCCCCTTGCTCTGCCCACTGACCCCTGCTGTGCCCACTGACCCCCTGCTGTGTCCACTTACCCCCCCACTGTGCCCACTGACCCTCCCACTGTGCCCACTGACCCCCCACTGTGCCCACTGACCCTTTCTCTGCCCACTCACTGTGCCCACTGAGCCCCTGCTGTGCCCACTGAGCCACTGCTGTGCCCACTGAGCCCCTGCTGTGCCCACTGAGCCCCTGCTGTGCCCACTGAGCCCCGCTGTGCCCACTGACCCTTGCTCTGCCTACTGACTTTGCCCACTGACCCCCTGCTGTGCCCACTCACCCCCACTGACCCTTGCTCTGCCCACTGACCCCCTGCTGTGCCCACTAACCCCCTTCTGTGCCCACTGAGCCCCTGCTCTGCCCACTCACCCCCACTCTGCCCACTGACCCTTGCTCTGCCCACTGACTGTGCCCACTGACCCCCTGCTGTGCCCACTGACCCCTTGCTGTGCCCATCCACCCCCTGATGTGCCCACTGACCCCCTGATGTGCCCACTGACCATGCCCACTGACCCCCTGCTGTGCCCTCTGATCCTACTCTGCTCTGTCCCCTGCTCTGCCCAATGACCATGCCCACTGACCCACTGCCCTGCCCACTTACCCTGCTGTGCCAACTGCCCCCTTGCTCTGCCCGCTGACCATGCCCACTGACCCCCTGTGTTCCCTCTGATCCCCTGTGTGCCCTCTGAACCCCTGTGTGCCCTCTGACCCCCTGTGTGCCCACTGACCCCCTGTGTGCCCACTGACCCCCTGCTGTGCCCACTGACCCCCTGCTGTGCCCACTGACCCTTGCTCTGCCCACTCACTGTGCCCACTGAGCCCCTGCTGTGCCCACTAACCCCCTGCTGTGCCCACTGACCCTTGCTCTGCCCACTCACTATGCCCACTGAGCCCCTGCTGTGCCCACTGGCCATGCCCACTGACCCACTGCTCTGCCCACTTACCATGCTACGCCCTCTGACCCCCTGCTCTGCCCACTGACCCCCTGCTCTGCCCACTGACATTCACTCTGCCCACTGACCCATGCTCTGCCCACTGACTGTGCCCACTGACTCCTGCTGTACCCACTGACCGTGCCCACTGACCCCCAGCTGTGCCTACTGACCCCCAGCTGTGCCCACTGACCCTCAGCTGTGCCCACTGACCCCCAGCTGTGCCCACTGACCCTGCTCTGTCCACTGACCCCTGCTCTGCCCACTGACCATACCCACTGACCCCCTCCCACTGACCCCCTCCCCCCCCCGCTGTCCCCACTGACCCCCCCTCCGCTGTCCCCATTGACCCCCCCCGCTGTGCCCACTGAACCCCTGCTCTGCCCACTGAGCATGCCCACTGATCCTCGCTCTGCCCACTGACCCTTGCTCTGCGCACTGACCCCCTGCTGTGCCCACTGACCCCCTGCTCAGCCCACTGACCCCTGCTCTTCCCACCTACCCCTGCTGATCCCATGCTTTGGCCACCATATACAGTGCTAACCACTGAGCCACTACATACAGTGCTAACCACTGAGCCACTACATACAGTGCTAACCACTGAGCCACTACATACAGTGCTAACCACTGAGCCACTACATACAGTGCTAACCACTGAGCCACCATACAGTGCTAGCCACTGAGCTACTACATACAGTGCTAACCACTGAGCCAACATACAGTGCTAACCAGAGCCAACATACAGTGCTAACCACTGAGCCAACATACAGTGCTAACCACTGAGCCAACATACAGTGCTAACCACTGAGCCACCATATACAGTGCTAACCACTGAGCCACCATATACAGTGCTAACCACTGAGCCACCATATACAGTGCTAACCACTGAGCCACCATATACAGTGCTAACCACTGAGCCACCATATACAGTGCTAACCACTGAGCCACCATACACAGTGCTAACCACTGAGCCACCATATACAGTGCTAACCACTGAGCCACCATATACAGTGCTAACCACTGAGCCACCATATACAGTGCTAACCACTGAGCCACCATATACAGTGCTAACCACTGAGCCACCATACACAGTGCTAACCACTGAGCCACCGTATACAGTGTTAACCACTGAGCCACCGTATACAGTGCTAACCACTGAGCCACAGTATACAGTGCGGGCCCGCCCTGTCACATGGCCACTCCACTGAACGCCAGGCACAGGTGCAAATAGAGGGGGGCGACGAGGAGATCTGGCCAGGGGTGAGAATAGAGGGGGGCGCCTGCACTCTATTCTGCCCCCCACTCTATTCTGCCCCCCACTCTATTCTGCCCCCCACTCTATTCTGCCCTCACTGATTGGTCGCGCCCATCCACTGCACACTGACACTGCTGCACACTGACATTGCTGCACACTGACACTGCTGAACACCAACACTGCTGTAGGTATCTACTATATATTCATCTAATTCTGTCTGTTTGTCTATAACAGAAATCCAGCATGGCTGATTGGTCGCGGGTGGCTGGCGCGACCAATCAGCGATATTGGCGCGGCATTTAAACCCAGCTTCGCATTGTATTATTCTTAAATCTTCATAAATAAACTACATACATATTCTAGAATACCCGATGCGTTAGAATCGGGCCACCATCTAGTCATTCATATTCTCTGAAAAATGGCCAAGAAAGCAAAAAAAACTGCCTGGGTACGTAAACTTTTAAGCACAACTGTATCTCCCCATACTGTGCCACATCCTGGTATAAATGTCCCCATCCTGGTATATAGGTTTCCCATCTTGGTATTTATATTCTTATCCTGGGCCCATTGTGGTATATATATGTCCTCATCCTGGTATTTATATATCCCCCATCCTGGTATATATGTCCCCAAACTGGACCCATTCTAGCATATATGTTCCCCAACCTGGTATATATGTTCCCCATCCTGATATATATCTCCTCATCCTGGGCCCATACTGCTATATATGCCCCACATTCTAGGCCTCATCCTAGTAGATATGTCCCCATCCTGATATATACAGTTAGGGCCAGAAATATTTGGACAGTGACACAAGTTTTGTTATTTTAGCTGTTTACAAAAACATGTTCAGAAATACAATTATATATATAATATGGGCTGAAAGTGCACACTCCCAGCTGCAATATGAGAGTTTCCACATCCAAATCGGAGAAAGGGTTTAGGAATCATAGCTCTGTAATGCATAGCCTCCTCTTTTTCAAGGACCAAAAGTAATTGGACAATGGACTCTAAGGGCTGCAATTAACTCTGAAGGCGTCTCCCTCGTTAACCTGTAATCAATGAAGTAGTTAAAAGGTCAGGGGTGGATTCCAGGTGTGTGGTTTTGCATTTATAAGCTGTTGCTGTGACCAGACAACATGCGGTCAAAGGAACTCTCAATTGAGGTGAAGCAGAACATCCTGAGGCTGAAAAAAAAGAAAAAATCCATCAGAGAGATAGCAGACATGCTTGGAGTAGCAAAATCAACAGTTGGGTACATTCTGAGAAAAAAGGAATTGACTGGTGAGCTTGGGAACTCTAAAAGGCCTGGGCGTCCACGGATGACAACAGTGGTGGATGATCGCCGCATACTTTATTTGGTGAAGAAGAACCCGTTCACAACATCAACTGAAGTCCAGAACACTCTCAGTGAAGTAGGTGTATCTGTCTCTAAGTCAACAGTAAAGAGAAGACTCCATGACAGTAAATACAAAGGGTTCACATCTAGATGCAAACCATTCATCAATTCCAAAAATAGACAGGCCAGAGTTAAGTTTGCTGAAAAACACCTCAAGAAGCCAGCTCAGTTCTGGAAAAGTATGCTATGGACAGATGAGACAAAGATCAACCTGTACCAGAATGATGGGAAGAAAAAAGTTTGGAGAAGAAAGGGAACAGCACATGATCCAAGGCACACCACATCCTCTGTAAAACATGGTGGAGGCAACGTGATGGCATGGGCATGCATGGCTTTCAATGGCACTGGGTCACTTGTGTTTATTGATGACATAACAGCAGACAAGAGTAGCCGGATGAATTCTGAAGTGTACCGGGATATACTTTCAGCCCAGATTCAGCCAAATGCTGCAAAGTTGATTGGACGGTGCTTCATAGTACAGATGGACAATGACCCCAAGCATACAGCCAAAGCTACCCAGGAGTTCATGAGTGCAAAAAAGTGGAACATTCTGCAATGGCCAAGTCAATCACCAGATCTTAACCCAATTGAGCATGCATTTCACTTGCTCAAATCCAGACTTAAGACGGAAAGACCCACAAACAAGCAAGACCTGAAGGCTGCGGCTGTAAAGGCCTGGCAAAGCATTAAGAAGGAGGAAACCCAGCGTTTGGTGATGTCCATGGGTTCCAGACTTAAGGCAGTGATTGCCTCCAAAGGATTCGCAACAAAATATTGAAAATAAAAATATTTTGTTTGGGTTATGTTTATTTGTCCAATTACTTTTGACCTCCTAAAATGTGGAGTGTTTGTAAAGAAATGTGTACAATTCCTACATTTTCTATCAGATATTCTTGTTCAACCCTTCAAATTAAACGTTACAATCTGCACTTGAATTCTGTTGTAGAGGTTCATTTCAAATCCAATGTGGTGGCATGCAGAGCCCAACTCGCGAAAATTGTGTCACTGTCCAAATATTTCTGGCCCTAACTGTATGTCATCATACTAGTATATACTGTATGTCCCCATACTGGTGAATATGTCCCCATCCTAGGTACATTCTGGTATATACTGTATATCCCCATCCTAATATGTATGTCCCCATCCTTGCTTATACACTGTGTTCCAAATTATTATGCAAATGTTCTTTTTCTCTGATTTTTCTAAATGCTTGGTGAAAATGACAGTCAGTGTAATAAAAGTCATCACCCGTTAGAGTATACATCAAATTTTATTGAAGAAATCCCCCTATGATAACAGTATAATTTTCAAAATTAAAAAAACTCTAAAAGCAATGTTGCAAATTATTACGCACAGTAGAGTTTGTAAACATTTGATATGTTTGAAAGAACTGAAAATCCTCATTTGTTGAATTTGCAGCATTAACAGGTCACATTCACTGAAATGAAAAGCTATTTAACTCCAAAACATCCTAACAGGCCAAGTTACATGTTAACATAGGAACCATACTTTGATATCACCTTCACAATTCTAGCATCCATTGATATTGTGAGTTTCTGGAGAGTTTCTGCTTGTATTTCTTTAGATGATGTCAGAATAGCCTCCCAGAGCTGCTGTTTTGATGTGAACTGCCTCCCACCCTCATAGATCTTTTGCTTGATTATACTCCTAAGGTTCTCTATAGGGTTGAGGTCAGGGGAAGATGGTGGTCACACCATGAGTTTATCTCCTTTTATGCCCATAGCAGCCAATGGCACAGAGGTATTCTTTGTAGCATGAGATGGTGCATTGACATGCATGAGGATGATTTTGCTCCCAAAGGCACGCTTTTGCTTTTTGTACCATGGAAGAAAGTTCTCAGTTGGAAACTCTATATACGTTGCAGAGGTCATTTTAACACCTTCAGGAACCTTAAAGGGGCCTACCAGCTGTTTTCCAATGATTCCAGCCAAAAACATGACTCCTCCACCTCCTTGTTGACGTTGCAGCCTTGTTGGGACATGGTGACATCCACCAACCATCCTGCGTAATATTGTGGAACACCCAGTTTTCCTTTTATTGGGCTCACCTGCCAAACTAATTATCACAGATATCTGAGATTGAATTCAATGATCCAAAGAACCCTGAGACACAATATCATCAATGGGTTTCAGTTTCATTGAAAAAAAATAAATAAATAAATAAAACCCTATGACACTTAAAACCAATTTGCATAATAATTTGAAACACAGTGTATGTCATTATCCTGGTATATCCTTATCCACATCCTCGGATGTACATACAGCTGAAGTAGGCTCTGAGTTTCACAGGCCTCCTCCATCCCAGGGTTGAGTCACAATCATAACCTCTATAATCGTTATAACCTTAACATTATGTGGACCACAAAAAAAGAGGTGGCTGGCTGGATATGGCCCGAAGGCCTTGAGTGTGACACCCCTGATCTATGAGGGTTTTTCTATTCATGCACACCTTGTTCAATTACTCTTTAACTGTCGGACTGCACTTGAACCACTTGGCCTTCTTTCTGACAGTTTGGAATACCTACATGTCACCTGACACCTCATTTCTATCCCTTAATGTGCTGGTCAACGGTTTTGTCTATTCATTTGACTGATGCTATTATATGTCACTTGACAATTGACACTTGTCAGCAGTACATATTCTCCTGATTGCTTGAGGTGTTGCTTAATATCTCACTCATTTCTTTTTATTTTGTTGGATTAACAATTCTATTTTTTAGGTTCAATTTTGTAACCTATTAACCCTTCTTGTTCCTCCTCCTGCTACATTTATTTTTTTGACAAATATCACCTAAGCAGTGCAATATTTGATATTGTATACCTGATGTTATGTAAATCTGGGATTTCTATCAATTTGCTTCAGTCTGGAATTGTGACATTGGGCCTCTCTTTCTGCTAAATAGTATCTGTGTGTCTTTTTAAGGGTGCGTGCACATGATCAGTGTACGCAGCGTTTTGGACACAGCGTCTTGCCGCTGCGTCCAAAACGCTTCGTAGTCCAGTACTAGCATAGTGGATGGGATTTCAAGAAATCTCATCCTCCCTATGCATAACCCGCCCGCTGCGTGTTTGGAGCTGTGGTGCGGATTGCCGGGAGTCCGCTCCTCCGCAGCATGTTTATTTCATGCTGCGGAATCGGAAGCGGCTCCCATCGGTTGACTGCAGGGAGAAGCCGCGCTGCAACCACCGCACATGGTGAGTACAGGGCGGCTGCGGTCTCCCTGCGGCCACCCGCGGCTTCCCTCAGGTCCGGAGGAGCTGCATCCAACACGCAGCTCCTCTGGACGGTGTGCACGCACCCTAACTGTTTTTAATTAGGTTTGATTTTTAATTAAAGCACCACTAGAGTGTGTAATCGTGCTTTAAATCTAAGTCCCCTCCCCCTTTCTTATACTTACCTGCTGCAGTCTTCATCTGTTATCAAGGCAGCGCCAGGCTTCAGCAATTTTTGACCCTCCGGCAGCTCCAGTGTTTCATAGAGGTCACAACTCAATGCATATCTATGAGACCCTCGTTCTGACTCTTAAGGTACCGTCACACGAGGCGACGGCGCTGGGGATGTCAGCGGCGACAGGCGGGTGCGCGCACGAATTTGGCGCCCCGCCGTCCCCCATTTACATGGAGCGACACCTCCAGCGCCGCGCCAGCAATCTGACAGGTGGCATCGCCACTGGGGTGTCTCAAAACCCCAATGGCGATGCAGTACAATGGGAGCCTATGGCTCCCATCGCCTGTCTGGTCACCGGCGGCCGTTTACATGGGGAGATGTGTGCACATCGCCCCAGATCGGCTGCCTGGTTTCAGAGCACTGCTCTGAAACCAGGCGACCAGTAAATGGCATCGCCCTCGCCCATTCACATTAGGCGACGAAGGGGCGAGATCGGTGCTGATATGCCACGCCCCTGCATCGCCTAATAAATCGGCGGTACCATCGCCACGTGTGACGGTACCTTTATAGCTCTCGGAGAGATGCATTGGGAGCTTGTGATGTAATTTCTAACTGCCTGTTTTCTTAAGCATAAACGCTGCTAAGCTGCACCTTGTGCCAGAGAAGAGCACAAAATAAACAATGCATGTTTGGTGTGCTTTTTGTGAATATTTGGTGTGTTTATGGGGCAGATTTTGACCATGCGCTTTTTCACAGGCAGGGAAGGCTGAACAACACACCAAGAATTGATATGCTCATTTTTTTTCTCTGGGCAAAAAAATGCTGCGAATCTGCAAGGGAAAAAAAAGCATCATTGACACAGCAATTCAGAATTCCCATAGACCTTGCTTGGGGAAGGTTATACAAGTGTTTTTGTGACAAAAGGTGTAATAAAAAACGCAGCAAAATGCATCAAAAATATACCGCCTGGACATAGCTTTACAGTCATGAAATTGAGGCGCCCCACATGGTCAGGCGTCACACCGGGGAATTGCACTCGTAAAAGTGGTGTAATTTTCCCTAGCTGCAAGTGGATGTTAGGCTGGTGGGTGGGACCCATTCCTGCACTCCCACACTAGAGTAGTGGTGGGAAGTTACTCCTGCGAGGGAGATATTGTCACCTCTAGGGGGAGTAGAAGTCAGTCAGAGTGAAGAGTTAGTAAGGAGTCAAGGAGGAGTGTGGAGCGAGTTGGAAGGTCTAACAGGAAAGCTCCAAGCTGATCCTGAGGAAAGATGAAAGGGGATCCTGAGGGGATCCTGAGAGAGGGTGCCTGACGCGTGAGTCTGGGCCGAAGAGAGAAAGGGGGAAGCACAGCGTGGAGCGACCATTCTCCAGGGAATTCCCCAGTCCACCACGGGAACGCTGGACCCGAGGATACGGCCAGAGTCCACCTCTGAAGTCGTCAACCGGCTGCTGCGGTCTGTTCACCGACTGCGGCACCCTGCCAGATGGAGCGGTCTGCCTGCTTCTTCACTTCGAGGGATGGGAGCCCCAAGACTACCTTCAAGTAGTAATTGGGTATAGATTCATCCTAGGCGGGGAAGAAAGGACACGGGTTCATCAACTAAAACATACCACGGGTACCACCATACCACCTGGCATCCACTTGCAGCCACCCGTAGAGCTACCTGTTTTTTTAACAACTTTTGCTGAACTGTGGACTTGTATGCTGATGACTGTTTACAGTAAAGTACCCGGGAGAGTGACTTTGCCTCTGTGTCTTTGTGCCGACAAATTCAACCTTTTTGCTTTCAGCAACGCTGCCCTGGAGGACCAGCTCTACCTGTAGGGAGCTTTGCCATCCTTGCTGTAATACCATCGCCCTCCGGAGGACTGTGGCGGCGCTGGTGACCCATCACCAGGTACTACAGGTGGCATCACGAGACAACAAACTCTTATCCCCTGTACATAACCCCCCTATTGAACCATTGGACCTTTTTGCGTTTTGGGCTTTAAAAATGGAGGAGTGGCCTGAGCTCACCAATCACGCCTTGGAGGTTTTGTCACGCCCGGCAGCTAGTGTTCTCTCAGAATGCGCCTTCAGTGCTGCCAGTGGTGTCCTGGCGGATAAGCACATCCAGTTGTCTCCAGAAAATGTAGACCACGTAACTTTGATCAAGATGAACAAGTCCTGGATTTCCAAGGACTTTTCCACACACCAGTGGTAGACTGGGGAGAGTAGGCGATATTGTACTTATCAGTGTGCTGCATTGATCTCGCCATTCTCCAGTTTTTGTTCTGGGTCAATTAATGCCAGTTTGGTGGTATCTGGCCATACTTTTTTGAAATGCGGAAAATCTTTTTGAGGTCTCCTTGTCCTTTTCCTGAATTTAGCAGGTCTATGTGAGCATGATGCCTACACATGTCACTTATTGCCCTGTTAGTAATTAATATTTAAACTTTAAATGCTAGGCCAGACCCTGTGCCATGCATGCAGGCTGTGCCATTCTCCAATTTTTATTACGAGTCAATTGATGCCACTTTGGTGGTTTCTAGCCTTAATTTATGGGAATTTGGAGACTCTTCTTGGCATCTCCTTGTCTGTTTCCTGAATTTAGCAGTGCTCTCTGAGCACCATGCCTACACCTGAAGCTTGAAATACTGGGCCAGGCCTTGTCCCATGCATCCACAATGCTGAAAATTTTTAACTCTAGGGAATAAATGGCACTTTTCCTGGTGACTGTCACTAATTTGAGCTGTTTTGGCAGTTTTGTGTGCCCCTTTTAAGGTGTTTTCTAGGCCCTACATTTTGCCTCCCATTGACTTGAATAGGGTTTGGATGTTCGGCAAACATGCACCTGTTCGGCTAACCAAACCGAGTCTGAACATCTATAGATGCGCTCATCTCTAACTAGGACTATAGATGACATTTTCAATCTGGTATATCAACACAGAAGTAGTACAACACATCCGCGCTAGGCCCTTATCTATTCCTATACTGTTTGCTCCCAGTGCTTCTATACCTACATATACCTACGCAGAACAGGCATAAATTGGGTTCTTTAGCTGGCACATATGTTTTAAACTCCCTGTGATAGTGCCTCTGATTGGCTAAAGGTACTGTCACACTTGGCGACGCTCCAGCGATCCCGACAACGATACTACCTGGTAGGGATCGCTGGTGCATTGCTATGTGGTTGCTGGTGAGATGTCAAACAGTCAAATCTCATCAGCGACGCAGCAATGATACCGAACGATATAGCAGTCGTTGGGACCCTGTCTCTCAGACCTGTAGTATTGAGGTCGTTAGTCGTTGTCCCTGTCAAACACACCGATGCACGCTGGCCAGCGGGAGACCGACGATCAAAAAATGGTCCAGGACATTCCAACATGACAAGCGATCTCACAGCAGGGGCCTGGTTGCTGCTACGTATCACACGTAGCGAGATCGCTGCTGAGGTTGTTGTTGTTGCGTCACAAAACTTGTGACTCAGCAGCGATCTCGCTAGCGATCTCGCTTAGTGTGATGGGGGCTTTAGATACACCATGTAATCAGTTTGCTGCAGGGTACTATGGGGGGGCTGAAATTGACCTGCTAATGCCATCAGTCCATCCAGTGAGTGCCACCATGAGTGAAATGACACTGGCCTTTTTTTTTAATTTGCATGAAACCGCAGATTTCAGGAAATTTGACTTGATCTTGATCTGCTCATCTGTAGAATCAGTGTCTTCCAGATTATTCTTATTTAGGATTTTGTGCATACATATTAATTTTACTGCACAATGTAATACTTACATTATTAAGCAGGAAAAAAGGTGCCTGCCATTACTTGTGGCAGTTAAATGGTGAAATATTATGAGATTAATCAGAAATTCAATTACAGATTTGCATGACTACATCTGGGGTGACCAGCATGTGACATTATTTAAAAGAAGAAATTCAGCCACATCAGTCAAACTACAGAGAAAGTTTCTTGCACACTTTTGATTAATTGAATAAAGTTGAATACCGTAAATCTTCCTTTATCAGGGTGTGCTGGAAATATTTTGGATCAAACATCTAAGCAGCATACATCTAAAGAACTTATTCAACACTTTGATCTCCCCACAAAAGCTATGGCCAGTATTTCAGGAGAGCAAAATAAATAAAACAAGGGCTGAGGTCCTGTAGAAGTAGATAACTAGTACTGGATTTACAGCAAAAAAAGGATATGTAGACAGCAAATTGTTCTGTTTTATAATACTTTTGCTTAGAAGTTAAGTTAACATTACACATTATAACTTTTCAAACCCCAAACCAAAAAGGGGGTTTGGTGAGGAACTGATGAAGTTCTTGTGTAAAATACATAAAGAAATACTGAGTCATCGTAGAGACAACCTACTTATCTCCCCCACCAGAATTATGTGGATAGAAATGGCTGTTTTCTCTTTGGTTGGTAGCTAAAGCCCCCTGCTCCGCAATGGAATGCAAGAAAGACCAAAGGTGGCCATACAGATTTGGACAAAATTAATTATTTTAATCAGAAAAAATAATTATTAGCATTGGGGTAATTTGAAGGCCCCATTACAAAATCTTCAACAGACCTCCCAACTATCATGGTCTTTAAAGAGGATCGTACAATAGGATCAACCCTCCTACGCCATCTATATGATAGAGACTGAATACAATGGTGAAAAAACCTGCTGATATTCTTATATCCACAGCAAGCCATCTATATGAGCATGCAAGTCATGGAAAGCTGAATAGAATGATAGCATGATATTTGCGATCTGATGTCTTATTCCAGAGAAATCCACAATTTTCTTATTATGAATATGAACTGTTAAGATCTATAGGCCTGACACAGATCTCCCTGAGAATCTACCTATAGTGTTTATTTTAAATGAAAGGGGAATTACCAGTGTGGGACATGTAGTATGGAAGGGGGCGGGAGGTAGACTGTTAGTTACTACATGTCTTACACTGGTAACACTTATTTTAAATAAGTTCTGGAGGGAGATTCTCTGGCCAAAGATCTTACCAGCTTATTAACATATATTAAGAAGAATTCAGATTTTTTTTTAAAATACATCAAATTGCAGATATCAAGGTATCATTTTATTCTACTTCCTATGACTTACCTGCCCATACACACAGCTTAGTAGAGTTTGTCCTACTGATGGATCCCCTTTAACACATTCACTACCTATGATGTAGCTATACTGTACATCATGGCTGTCAAGGAGTTCCTAACCCATGATGTATAGGAACGCCATGCAGTTCATGCAGTGAACAGGAGCAGCGACTGCATGATGGCTGCCAGTACTTCAGTTTATGTTAAAACCGAGACCTGGCTTTCACAGCCAGGAGCAGTGCCTGCACCACCCTGGGCTGTTTAAACCCCTTAAATGCTGTGATTTTTTATTAGCAATCACAGCATTTAGGACCTAGGAAAGAAGTGTGCTCCTTCTCTGAAGCAATCAGGACCTCCACGATCACGGGGCCTGATTGTCGTCAAGATGACATCCAGGTCACCAGCTACGTCAAGCCTCTGAATCCATGCCAGCAGCATGGTCTGAGAGGCTTCTGTCAGTGTAAAACTGACAGGTGTAATACATTGTCATTGATTATAAAAGCGATCAGACTAATAAAAGTTAATGTCCCACAGGGACTAGGTGAAAAAGTTGTAAAAAAAAATGTAAAAAAAAATGTAAAAAATATTTTAAAAGAATATAATAACAATAAATAGGTATATTTATGTTAAAAAATAAATAAACATATATTTTGTATCCCTGCATCCAAAATGACTTGATCTATAAAACGGTCACACTATTAACCCCTTCAGTGAACACTGTAAAAGAATACATTTAAAACGCATAAAAAAAACTATGCTTTTTTATCATAGCACTAGAAAAAGTGGAATAAGGTGTGATCAAAAAGTTTTACATAAATAAAAATTGTATAGCTGAATTCATCATCTTATTCCGCAAAAAACAAGCTACCATATAGCATCAATAGTGGAGAAATAAAAAAGCTCTTAGAATAGAACAATGCAAAAACAATTACATTTTCTATAACATTGTTTTTAGAGTATAAAAGCGGCAAAACAATATAGCAAAGAAAATGAGATACTTAGCATTATGGAAATGGCCAAATTATTAATCCACCCAGTTGCCACATTGAGGTGTATCTCGTAACTGGGTCCTAACCATTGTTATCTGCCTATGTCTTGCTGGGATTTTCCTCTGTTGGCAACTGGTACCAGAGAGTAATAAAAATTATCAGTCTTATGAACAAGGACAAGAGCTTTCATGAATAATCTACGCCTTTGGAAAAAATGTTAACCCCTTAGGCATGTTAGAGACTGATACCAGAAAGTAATAGCACACACCAAACAACTGGAATGGGAAAGGTGCCTTCATAAAGGGTGTGAGACAATATCATAATATAGAATTGATTATGCAGCACTCAGCACTAATTCTCTGGAATACTCTACCCCCAGAAATTAGGACTATCCACAGTTGAACCATTTACTTCCTTTTAGTTACACAATTTGCAACACTGGTCCTCTTATTTAATTGTGTGACCTGTCCTACTGATCAACAGTACCATCCTAGCCGATCATATATTTGGCATTAGATCCCCACATGCACAGTTACACAGTATGATGAATCCCTACAATGGCACTAGTGAAGTAAGATGCACCCAAAATACACCCACACAGTGCTTTTTTTGTGGGGGTACGTTCCAGTACAGCGTTCCGGAAAATATGCAGAGGCGGCGGAGCTATATCGGGACTGCCGTCTACTGCATGTCACCCACTACCTGGTGCACAGGATCTCCCGGCCACCCGACCCTCCTGCTTCTTAATCTTAATCATGGCCGCCGGCACCTGAGAGCAGCCCCACACCCCCACTCCTTAATCACAGCAGCCGGCAGCTGACAGCACCCCTACTCTCTTCAAGCCGCTGGTGCCTGACAGCACCCACCCAACACTCCCCCCTCCTGCTCCTTGCCTCAGTACTGGTAAATATTCTTTTACAAAAAAAAGCACTGCACCCACACATGTGCTACCCAAAAAAACTTAGAATATTTTCCTGAAGCGCATAAGCGTTAACGAGAGACGCTTTGTGTGTGCTTGGTAACCATGGAACATATCAGGTTACCAAACACGGCGTTCTCCCGAAGCGGCTCTCATTAACGCTTATGTGCTTTAGGAAAATATTCTAAGTTTTTAGCAGATGCCGTTAAAATCTGTTAAAAACGGTTGTGTCACCCTAGCCAAATGGTATAATGTCCCCACTGTGCCGCTCATACAGTATGACATATCCACAGTTCCTACATACACATTATGAGACCTCCAGTGATGCCCCCAACACATTTTGATGTCACCACAGCCCCCCACACAGTGTAATGTCCCCACTTCTCTCCACCTCACGTCAGAAATGATGCCCCAACAATGTCCGACACAGTATAGTACTTCAGCAGTTTCCCCAACCACAGTATTATGTTCCCTTAGCACCTACATAGTATGATGACTTCTACAGCTACTCAGTCACAATTTGATCTGCCCACACAGCATCATGTTCAGTGGGTGGACTGAGGCTCTGGACAGCAGCAGTTATGCAATTTTGCATGCTGTGCTAAGATCCAGACATAGAAAATGAATGGTGGCACAGGGAGCAGATGGCTCCCAGTTCCACTATAGTATTCAAAAGCAACTGCATCATGAGTGCACATACCATTAAAATTGCAAATGTTGGGTGGGAGGGGAAAGTGGTATCAAATGGCATTGGGCTCTCTTGACTCATGCGCCCCATAGCAATTGCATGGTCTGCCGTTACTACCAATACGCCAGTGCTTTAGAAAAATTTCTTATTAAAGTATTACAATTCATGTTTTATTTAAAAGAATATGAGAAGAAGACAAATTTTTTCAATATACACAGATCATAGTCAACTATAATAATGTAGTAAACAATAAACCTTATATGACGTTTCAGATTAATCTTTGTAAAATACAAAGTTTATGGAAACGTTCTCCCCTTCTCTTTTTTACAATTTTGAGAAGCTTTACTTGATCCTTAAGACATGAAATCTACAATTAGGAATATCACTATTGGTAGCATGAGCTGCTTTATCTACTTAGTAAGGAAACACATTGAACTGAGCTCATGTAATTTGGCAGAAAACCCAGAGTCTTAGACTTTGTGTGTAGCTCTCACTGTATGTCAAACCAATTGGGAATAGCAACAACAGTAGTTATGGAAAAGCTTTCTTAAAATGCTTACACTGTATACATACTAGAGTATAAACCTCAATTGGGACAGAATGGTTTATATATATTTAGCCTAAACTATTGTCTCTCTTCAGAGTTCCCCTTAAGGTCAACCATCGAACAAATACACTTCAGTATTTCCAGAACATATCTTACAGACATATTTCCAGGGATTTTGACCTTCATTGAAGTAAATAGAAGTGTAAAATAAAGGGTTTAAATTGCCGGATCCAAGGATGGATGTGGGATGTCAGACGTTGTCAAGTGAGGAAAGAAGTGCAGGCACTTTTTACATTATTACAAGCACAAATTGAACAAGGTGTTTCAAAACTAACAAAAAGGGGAGGGGAGTGGTCAGGAGGAAGATGGTCAGGAATAATATGTATATACTCCTCTGCAGAGGGTCACATATGAAGAGCAGAGAGAAATACTACATTAAAGATGGCCATATACCTAAAATAATGTGTCACATGAGTGTGGTGAGTTTGGGGATGTGCCCGATATGTCTAGCAAAAGCGTTCTCTACTGAATATAAAAATATCATGAGTTTCAATTTTAGAAGTCTGATTCTATTCCCAACATCACCTGCCCGGGAGGATTCATGAGACCCCAGGCTCATCAGATTATCAAATAGTTATTAAGATGTAGTGTTCAGCGTTTTGTTACAAGGCCAAAAATTATACTTGTCAACTTTTTATAATACTGCCTACTTCCTTATAGAAAGGATGCACAACGGTTTCTGGTCCAAGGGTCATATTCAGGGGTGTAACTACAATAGGTGCAGGGGTTGCGATCGCACCCGGGCCCTGCAGCCTAGGGGGGCCCCAAGAGTCCCTTTGGCCCATAGAAATAGACTAATATTAAAGATTTGAAATAATTGGGGGCCCCTGGGCCTGAAGTTACGCCACTGGTCATATTGTCATACTAAATCACTCCCAAGGGCCATAGTACAATTTAAAGGGGAATTTCAATCTTAGATCTTTTGTGCAGCTCAAAAGTATATGTCATAAATGAAAAATAGACAGCAGTCCAGTGAGTGGTACCTGTACTTATGGCAATAATTGGTGTTCTCTTTTCACATAGTTAGCATGCCAAAAAGCAGAAGGCCGGTTTTACATGTGTCTCTGCATTGTAAATTCAACTTCCATAAACAAGGGGAGACTCATATATTTTGGGAAAGATGATAAGGGCAGTATGTCAAAATTAAGCGCTGCAAAGCCAACCTGATTTACACCCAAACTGTGTAGAGACTAAATTGCCGGTAAGTTTGCTTCTGATCTAAAGATAGATTTAGAAATAGCAATGAATTGCTGTTGTCTTTTGCCACACTACGTTTATTCAACCCCTTCTTGACATATGATGTACAGTTACCAGGCTCATATCTTTCCCAGCGGATGATTGCTGTGTTATTCAGCCGTCATCTGCCTCTAACAGTCACGGGCGGAGTTCTGTTCAAGGCTAATAACCTATTAAATGGCGATGTCAATCTCTCAGACAGCAGTATTTAATGCTCTCCTACAGAAGGGCAAATCTTTCTATCCACCCATCAGTGCATCCGTAAAATGGATGATAGGCGCTTGGTTGATATGATAGCTAGGGTTCTGTTGAAGACCTTTATGCAGGTCATTATGGTACTCCTGTGAAAGTCAGCTTGCAGCTGGCATTTGTTCATAGGAGATTATGATTTTCACTATACATATCAGTGCTGATACATAGCTACAGTTCTGTGCACATTAATTGGGACAAAGCAAGTCTATACTTGTTTTTCTGGCATTAGTTTTACTATTTCTGATAAGTGTTTTATCAGTTCTTGGTGTCGATCTAGTTTCATTGTGTGTGCGAATTATTCTGGAAACGGTAGATTTTCCAATACCAACGGTGGAAGCGATTTCTCTTAAGGTGGGGTCACACGTGGCGATTCTGGCCTGCGATGTCGGAAGCGATGCGCGGGTGCCCGCTCGCTTCCGACATCGCAGGCCAGCTGTCACACGGCACGACGTTGCCGGTGACGTGGCGGCGATGTGGGCGGAGCCGTCGCTCGCTGGGCTGGGCTCAGCCCAGCGAGCGATCCTCAGCAACATTGCGATATAGGCTGGATCGCGCCGCCAACAGTGTCAGACGGCGCGATCCAGCCTAATCGCTGGTCACAGGTTGACAGGTTTATGAACATGGGACATGTAAGCACACCACACGCACACATAGAGTAACAGCAAGTGTATAGTCGCTAAGGTGCAGCCCCAACATTGGATACTCACCACGCATCCGAACACACACACACACACCACAAAGAGACACACACAACACAGAGCCACACACACACCACACAGACCCCCCCACAGGGACACACACCCATACACACCCTATAGAGACACATGCACTCACCCCACAGGGACACACACACACCACAAAGAGACACACACACCACACAGACCCCCCCTCCCACAGGGACACACACACATACACACCCTATAGGGACACATGCACTCACCTCACAGGGACACACACACCACAAAGAGACACACACACCACACAGACCCCCCCTTCCACAGGGACACACACACATACACACCCTATAGGGACACATGCACTCACCTCACAGGGACACACACACACACACACCCCAGGGACACACACACCACACAGACAGACACAGATGTGCACAAATCGCCTCACACAACTCACCTCATACGTGTGCTATCTTTAATTTGCAAAAATAAACATCTGATTAAAAATAGCCAATGTGCAACACATGTGCCATATAGGGAATTAAGGCAGATGTCAGTCACATGAGCTGTCTATTATGTGTATGTGTGAGGTAACATATACTGCTCGGCCAGGGGGAGGGTTTACTGTTGGCTGGAGATTTATCAGGCTGCCTATATCAACCAATCACAGCTCAGCTTCTATTTTCCCACAGGACATTAATATGACATATTCAAATTCTATTTTGTTATAGCTAACATCACTTATTTATTAACCCGGGCGTAGCTGGGTAGTACAGCTGGTCAAAATATAAAATAAATAAATCCAAACAATAAACAGCATTAGAAGAAAATCAAAATGCCAGAATTATTTTTTTTTTTTTTTTACTTCAGCAACATTGCAATGAAATCAGGTGCAAAAAATCAAACCCGCCCTTGCTTCCAGATCCCAAACATTTATAACATTACTGTTCTCGGAAAATGTTGTCACAAGTAAAGGGAGTTTTTCATTACAAATCTCTGGATGTGTTTTCACCACTCAGGTAAAAAAATAAAAAACCATGGTAAAACCCAAAAAACAATTGTGGAATTGCACTTTTTTGCTATTTCCCACTTTATCCTGCTTGCCAGCGCATCAAATTCTAAATTGATTGAATTGAAAAGTACAATTCGTCTCACAAAATTCAAGCCATCATATGGCTATGTGGATGGAAAAATAAGAGTTATGGTTAGTAGAAGAAAGGGGGTGGGGTATGAAAACGAGAAAACAAAAATTGGGCTTATCATGAAGGGGTTAAAGAGAAAAAATGAAGTGCACTACTAACTTGGTTTACTAAAATTAAACTGTGTTCGTTATCTATCTTTCTTCTGAAACACAAAGCAAAATCACCAAATATTGCGTGCCAAAATAGTAAAAGGAAAATTGTACATCACACACTTAAAGCTGGCCATCGGGTCCACCAGGACAAGCCGCTCTGTGTTAGCATTTCTCTTTTATGAGGTTCAAAAAATGTTAAAGTACTAAATACTTCTCTATAAGGAAATGTAAACTACTCTAAGTGCATAAAGGGGGAGAAACATGGTAACACAGGCTCCCATATGGTTACCAGAGTCACTAGGTATAGTTATAATGGATTTGTGCTTGTAAGGCTATGTGCACGCATTGAGTATTTGGTGAGTTTTTTACCTCAGGATTTGTAGACAAAACCAGGAATGGAACAATCAGAGGAAAAGTATAATAGAAACACCTGCACCACTTCTGTATTTATCACCCACTCCTGGTTTTGGCTACAAATACTGAGGTAAAAAACTCATCAAATTCTCAGCATGTGCACATGGCCTTACTGACCAGTTCTCATGATTACACTCAGTGATTGGCTAAGGAGTAGCCAATCATGAGTTGAAGGTGAAAGGTGATGGTCATGGCTCAGTGGAATTTGGCGGCCCATAAATCCTGTCAGAGCTCATTAGCAGCTCTGACTAGCGAACAATGGAACAGCTAGTAGCCGACATACTCCTGAGGGCTGGCCAGTCTGGAGGTGAAGAATGGCTCCAATCCTGCTTGGCATTACCTCATAGCCCTGCAGCCCTCCCGGTCTCGCTGCCTACAGCTCCGGATGACCCGGTGCCATGGGATTTGACTAAAATACCTGAGCGCAGCCTGCGCAGGAAAAGTACCCATAGGGAGCATTACTCACCTTCCCCGGCTCCAGCGAGGAGAAGACGGTCTCCTTCCAAGGGCTGGAGATCTTCACTAATGGTAACTTCCTCCCGCAGTCAGGGGAGCATTGCGAGAGTCTCGGAAGGTCTCGTGAGACTCCGGCAGGAGCCCTGTATTATGCGGGCTGGGGCCCTGCAAGACTGTATCTACGGCTCCTGTTTCTGCCGCCGGGCAGTCTGCCTTTCCTCTGGTGGGTGCTGGATTGTTCTGTCATCCTTCAGCTTGGCAGGGGCCCGCTCTCCAGCTACCGGCCACTTACTGTTCCTTACAGTATTCCCAGTCGTTGGGATCCTCCTCTAGGCTCTATTGTCCCCAGGATGGACACCGCTCACAGAGCTTGGATGTATAATGATGATTCATCTGAAGATGAAACACCCATTCAGCACAGAGACAGTGGCTTGCCCTGATGACAGCCTCCTTGGATCCCGGACTCCATTCCAGCTCTCACCCTCAGCAGCCGAGGCCAAGTGGTGAGCCTCTTTCTGCATCATCTATTTCTGCCACTTGGGGTCTGTCACTAGAGCTAGTTCAGTCAGTAGTTAGTAAAGCTTTAGCAGACATGTTCCCTGGAGAGGTGGGTGGGAGTGAATCCCTTGGTGTTCCCCTCCCATTGCCTGTTTCACAGTCCAATGTGTCAGAGTCTGTTTATAAAGAATCATTGGTCTGTGAATCCCTTTGGTCTTTGATTTATCCGTTTCGGTTTAAGAAAAAATCTGGAATAGGGAATATCTTGATATTTTTTCGCTATTGCCGGTTACTAAGGATAGCTCCAAGGGGGATAAGAAAGATGAGAAATTCGAGTATGAGTCTGACAAATGCAAGACTTACCAATCCTTTCATAATTGGTTGCAGGCGTTTGTCATTTATGCCTATGTGCTGGGGGAATGCTCACCCAATTTATGTAGCGGGCTGTTTCAGCACGTTGACATAATTATGGAAGCGTATCTCAATTTTGGGGGAGTTGCCTGGTTACAGTATGACGAATCATTTAGTCAGAAATTGGCTGTTCATCCATCTTTGCGCTGGGGTGTGAAAGACGTTGGGTTATGGCACAACCTAATGGTGCCTCAGCGTGCCCCACCTTCCAAGCCTTCAGCCGGGCAGACATTGCATAAAGGTGTCTACTTTGCATTTAATGAATTAGCAATCAGCATGTAAGTAGCTGAATTTGTGTAGGTTTTGCCATGATTGCTCCTTTTGAGGGGGCAATCATGCCACCCTTGGCTCCGGAAAAAATAGTGTGGCCGTGTCGTCGCCTAGAGTACTTGGGCATTACAATTGATATGGCAAGGATGGAATTCAGTTTGTCTGACAAGATAGACAAACTTAAGGGTTTAGTGTTTTCTATATTCTCTAAAGAAAAGGCGATGTTGAAGGAAATCCAATCTTTGTTAGGAAGCCTCAATTTTTCTCTTCGCATCATGCTCATGGGCTGCCCTTTCCTTCGGCATTTGTATGATGACGCTACTAAAGGAGTGTCATCCCCTAGGTCTCACATACGGGTCACCAGCCTCTTGAAGACAGACTTGTTGGTTTGGTCGGAATTTGAGCGATTTCAACGGGATTTGCTGTATCCAGGCTGCGTTTTTGCCTGCTTCGCCATGTGGTTTGTTTTGGCATGTCGACCCGTCTCTCGGATTTGGGATTCTTTATGGTATCTGTAACCAGCATGTGTTACTGCATTTTTCTTTGCACAGGATGGTTTTGATTCTTAACACCCTCTCTTCTAGATTAGAACCAGCTAACCGGCTTCTCCGTTCTTTGGTCCTGAAATGCTTATGTTTAAATTTGTGGTTAAAATCTACTGTTGCTGCTACTTTGACCGACAATCCTGCGATTTTCCTTTCTCGGCAGAAATGGAGTCAATTTCAAGCAGCTTGCCCTTCAGCAAATCAGGATGGGATTGATGGTCCCTTCCGAGGTGTGGTCACTGATTCTGGACTAGTACACAGCTTTGTTAGGAATTCCTTGGCTCCTTCAACTTGGACTACTTATGCAGCCGTATGGCAGGAATGGTGTGATTTTTCGGTTGCTAGAGATTTTAAGATTGTTAACAACAGAGTGGACTGTGCCCTTTTATTTTGCAAAATGCTATCCAGTTGCGATTTGAGCCACGCTGGTTTATCCAAAGAATTGTTTGGTGTATCATTTTTTCTGCAGTTGCTTGGTAGGACTTCTCTGACGAGTCTTTTCCAGTCCGGCAATTTCTGACAGGTGCTAGAAAGCTACATTTTACGGCGGACTCGCACCAGCTGATTTTATTGGGTTTACTTCTTAAAATTTGGTTATCTTTAAAGGATGTTTGTTTTACAGAGTTTGAAGTTGATTTATTCCGTGGTTGCTTTGTAATGGGATTCTTTGGTGCCTTCCAGGTCGGGTGTAGTGTGTTGTAGTCGTTTTAGGAATTCGGGATTGGTATGGGATGACCTTTCGTTTTTGGACATAGCGGTCATGCTACTGGTTCGGACCAAGATGGACCAACTTGGAAGAGGGGCGAGTATAAAGCTTCGGGAGATTCCTGGGTCCCTTGTCTGCCCGGTAGCTAATCTCCGTCACTGGTGTGCCAATCGTCCACTCATGGCGGGTCCATTATTTGTTCATCAAAATGGAGACTCTGTTACCGCTTTCCAACTTTCTGCTGTCCTCAAAAAGTGTCTTTGTAGGCTGAACCTAGGGCATTTGAAAATCTCTTCCCATTCTTTCAGAATCGGGGCAGCTACAGAAGCGGCTAGAGCCGGCTTGGGGGATAGGTACATTCAGCGTTTGGGTCATTGGAATTCTCGTAGAGCTAAGTTATATGTACGTCCTGCATTGTTGGTTTAACTTCCCTTATTCTTTTTAGGTCCACTTATTGTATGGATAATTGGACACTCTTATGTTGTTTGGGCTCAGAAGAGAGCCTCAGTACATTCTTATGGCGAGAATTTGTCTTTCAACAATTCACGTGTTGCCATTTATTGGCATAGGTTAAAAGGTATGCATTTAGCCCAGGTGTGTCCATGCCTTAGCTAACTTTCAACTTTCTACCCTCTTCCTGATGTTATAATTTTGCATATCAGAGGGAACAATGTTTGGAGGATTACAACCTTGGACTTGTTATGGTTTTTCAAATGATACTTCTGGTTGATTAAGTCGATGTTCCCGGGGTCCATGCTGGTGTTCTCTGAGATTGTTCCTCGCCTTGTTTAGTCTTGTGAATGCCTGAGGTTTATGGAGAGCATCAGGAAGAGGGTTAATCGGTTGTTGGAAAGATTTTTAATCTCACTTTGCGATGTGTCTTATCGCCATGTGGACCTTTAGGGCTTTCTTCCAGGGCTATATCGGCTGGATGGGGTACACCTGGGAGAGGTCGGGCTGAATATCTTCAATATCGAGCTTCAGACTGCTGTAGAATTTTGGTTGGATCGGCTGAGGGGGTTTCACATCTGTGATGTTTCAGCCTTTTGGGGCTAAAGTATCCCAAAATTGTTGGGATGATTTTTGGTCTTTGGTTGGTAATAAAAACTTTACATGGAGTAAAGAATTGTGGTAATTTTATTATTGATGAATTACAAAAAAATGGTATTTTAATTATTTATTTAATTTAATTAAACCTTAATAAAGCCTCATGGCCGTATTTAATCCACATCAGTCTGAGCCTGTTTTACATTATCCAATCCAATGACGTATCACATAGATTACTGGCTGAAGTCATTTTGACACAATCAAACAATTTAGTTTCAGGTATGTAGCAAAGCTGAGATAGCTGTCCCTGCCCATATTGGGCTATCAATAGAGATTGTGCATTACCCGTGGGGTGTCAGTCACAACAGGAGTTGTGTTGAACTGCTGTGCACCTGACTTTCTAGTCCTGCAATGTTAATCAAAGGCCAATAAAACCATTAGTTTAAGTAAATATTTGAACAGAGCCTGATAAGAGAAGCACAGTTGCCTTTTGTTTTTTAACTCTTAAATCATGCTTTTCTCAGCTTACATATTGAAATGCAGCTGACAGATTCCCTTTAATTAATAACATGTCACTAGTGGTTATCTCTTTCTGACCAGTGGGGGTCTGACCTCTAGCCCCTCAACCGACCCTGACAATGAGAAGCTCAGCTCTGCTTTGGCTCCCATAGGTCTGACCCTTAAGGCCATTTTACACACACAGATATATATCTGTGACCAACTTCTGAACAGATCTCTGGTTGCAGTGAAATCATGGACACATTGTTCCATTTTGTGGCTGTGTACAAATGGAACAATGTGTCCATGATTTCACTGCAACCAGAGATCTGTTCAGAAGTTGGTCACAGATATCTATGTGTGTAAAGTGGCCTTTACAGTCTAATCTTAGCATTACTTCATGAAATGAGGATAACCATTTTTGCATTCAGAGTTGCATTTATTCTTATTGTTAACTGTTCCACAAGAAAAGTTCAGAAAATGTATCTATGAAAATATGCTTTTGGGTATTTTTTTTTACCAAACACACACTTTCTTTTGAACATATTGTATATTAAGTCATCAGTGCTAAATTAAAAAAGAGAGACATCCTGTTCTAGCCTTCAAGAATGCTAAGAATGACTCCCACAATCCTCACTAGTAGCTGGGAGTATGGAGACAATCCCTGAAGCAGGCATCCGGTGATTGCTAAGTTGGGAGAAAAAAATAAAAAGACATCAAGTTTAGTTATGTTCAGGTTACCAAAATATAATGGAAAATAGCTAGGATTTTAGATGTTAAAGCACCACAACAGTGTTGTTATTTTTTTTCCAGCACTGGAGTGGTGCTTTAAAAGTAAGACCCCTGCCCCTATTGTTATATTCATCCTCCAGCATTTTCATTCATTTTTTTTGGCTGGATTTCAGAAGGTACATCTGAAAAACACAATGCGTCTCTATGAGGGCCAGAACCAGGCCACTACGAGGCTCCCGTAGAAATGTATTGAAAAATCACCTTCAGTGAGCTCCATGGTAGACTGGAGCTGCCATCAGGTCCCTTTCCGCAGCAGACCAACTGAAGCGCTGAAGCGCTGTTGGAAAAGGATGAAAGTGGTGGAAAGTAAGTGAACAACATGAAGTGAACTTACATTTAAAGCCCCACTACAGCCGTGCTGCAGTGGCACTTTAACAAGAGCCAAACCTATATTGAAGTGGTAGGTTACTTTCCTTATCTTGAAATGCGGTGACTACCATAAAAAAAGAGACTCTTCAAATAGAAAAATCACTCGAATGCTGCTTTTATAAAGTTATACATAAGCTAAGCGGTATATAGATTTTTTCTATTTTTTTCTTACTTTTCACATATAAATAAACTTTAAAATGTTATATCTGTATGCAATACAACTGCCTTAATGCTGCCAATATAGTCCTATGGGTGACGGACTCCAAAGCACAATCAAACGCCGGCATGTAAATGCCTGAGTTTGAAATCTCGCACTATTTCGTAGCGCACAGGAAAACGCTCCTTGTCGCGTTTTCCTGACCTAAAGTATGTAAGACCTCATTTCAATAGAGTGATAAAAGATGATTTTTCCACAAGAAAGGATCTGATATGAGGGATACAGATATGACTATTTTCAGCACTCTATTACTTATATACCCACATTAATCACTTACATATGTCAAATGGGGTGACAGATTCTCTTGAAGAACTATATTCAGCATAAACAAGAAATTCTGGAAGAGATGATATGTCCCCCATAAAGCCCAGATCTCAACATCGAGTCTGGAATGTCATGAAGAGCATATATCCACTTAAAATCTCATGATGGTCAAAGCGGAACTGTAAAGTTTGGGTTCCATACCAAACACCTAGTCTTCATGCATGGATCTCAAACATGGACTTTCCTGAGAAGTCTAGTAAAATAAGTATGAGCTGCCCAATTTACATGCACAAGCAAGGCTTCCAACCCATTCAAGGATATAGTAGAAGTAACTTGACACACTAAAAATTCTATTCAATTCTATTTTTCATGCAGCATATGTGAATACACTAAGACATTTAACAGAAGGCGGCCATATCCAAGACAAGGAATATTTATGGTTTATCTTTTGATTGCTTATTTTATGTCAGTGGACCTTGTATACATATTTTGTATCATGTTATAAAGGAATGTAATTTGTCTGTTTTGTCATTGTAGTTTCTGATGAAGGCCTGATGTAAGGCCGCAACGTTATACATATGTATTTATTTTGTAAAGCCACCTTAATAAAATAAGCAGAAAGAATTTTTAGTGTGCCAAGGTACTTCTACTATTTCATGAGAGGTCTGCTACTATTCAGGTTCAGCCACTCAAGTGCTAGTGGGCTGCAAAAGGTAGCAAAATGGAGATTAATGTAGGAGAATTATACTTACCGGTCTCTGCACTGCAGTCACACTATTTTTGAGTCCTTTCATGCATATTCACTTGTTCCTCCACCCACCCTCTGTCATTGGTTGTTGTCAGACTGCGCCCCCACTCTCTGTGAAGGTAACTGTGTTTCGTTGCCCATCTGCACAGTAGCTTTCACAGAGGTAGGTGGGGGTGAATATGCATGAGGCTTAATGAGTTTTACCGGAAGTAGTGGGACCGGAACACGGAGACTGGTAAGTATAATGTGACTGCTTTTTATCCCCATTTCACTTCTTTTTCAGCCCCCTTACTCTTAGTACCACCATTTTATAGCACTAAAGTCCGTGACCCATAGACTTATACGGCGTTCAGGCTAAATTTAAAGTCAAGCGTTGTACCAAGCCCAGATTTTTTTTTAAAGTGCATCTGGATCTGCAGGTTTGCCCAACTCTAGTGGTTAGTTCTCCAAAATGTTTGGAACAAACTTTCTACCAAGTTCGTTAAAAATTGTTTGCAAGTTTACCTAAAAGATTTGATGCTTTGATGCTGTTTTGGAGTTAAAGGGTGGTCATATCAAATATTGATATGATTTCAATTTCTCTTTTGATCATTCCCTTTGCATTTTGTTCTTTGATAAAAAACAGTAGACTATGAATGCTTAAATTTTTTAATTCATTGTAACATTGCAGCGTTTTTAACAGCTGCCTAAAACGTTTGCACATTACTGTTTATTCACCTCCCCTAGACCTTCAGAGGTCATCATGTGTAATAGATTTGTCAGTATGGAGCCCTTCAGCCTTACTTTCAATAAGCACCACAACATTGCAATTATTACCAACGTGCCATCTTATTGTTAGATTATTTGACAGCCCCTTGTGCCACATATTTACTACATATCCCTCATTTTGAAAGAGGCTTTATTTATGGGTTGCATCCTATGTTATATTTTCTGTCTATTGTGCATGCACTTAATGATGTGACTGGGAGGTTTCCTATCCATTGGGCATTTGCTGATTGACTTCCTCCCCTCTATATATGACAGATGGTGCTTACAGACATGCGCTGATTTGGTAATGCAGTGATTACTCAGTGTGGAGGCATTCTACACAATGACATTACTGAACATATATATATACAATATATATATATATATATATACAGTTAGGGCCAGAAATATTTGGACAGTGACACAATTTTCGCGAGTTGGGCTCTGCATGCCACCACATTGGATTTGAAATGAAACAAGTGCAGATTGTAACGTTTAATTTGAAGGGTTGAACAAAAATATCTGATAGAAAATGTAGGAATTGTACACATTTCTTTACAAACACTCCACATTTTAGGAGGTCAAAAGTAATTGGACTAATAAACATAACCCAAACAAAATATTTTTATTTTCAATATTTTGTTGCGAATCCTTTGGAGGCAATCACTGCCTTAAGTCTGGAACCCATGGACATCACCAAACGCTGGGTTTCCTCCTTCTTAATGCTTTGCCAGGCCTTTACAGCCGCAGCCTTCAGGTCTTGCTTGTTTGTGGGTCTTTCCGTCTTAAGTCTGGATTTGAGCAAGTGAAATGCATGCTCAATTGGGTTAAGATCTGGTGATTGACTTGGCCATTGCAGAATGTTCCACTTTTTTGCACTCATGAACTCCTGGGTAGCTTTGGCTGTGTGCTTGGGGTCATTGTCCATCTGTACTATGATGCGCCGTCCAATCAACTTTGCAGCATTTGGCTGAATCTGGGCTGAAAGTATATCCCGGTACACTTCAGAATTCATCCGGCTACTCTTGTCTGCTGTTATGTCATCAATAAACACAAGTGACCCAGTGCCATTGAAAGCCATGCATGCCCATGCCATCACGTTGCCTCCACCATGTTTTACAGAGGATGTGGTGTGCCTTGGATCATGTGCCGTTCCCTTTCTTCTCCAAACTTTTTTTTTCCCATCATTCTGGTACAGGTTGATCTGATGGATTTTTTCTTTTTTTTCAGCCTCAGGATGTTCTACTTCACCTCAATTGAGAGTTCCTTTGACCGCATGTTGTCTGGTCACAGCAACAGCTTCCAAATGCAAAACCACACACCTGGAATCCACCCCTGACCTTTTAACTACTTCATTGATTACAGGTTAACGAGGGAGACACCTTCAGAGTTAATTGCAGCCCTTAGAGTCCATTGTCCAATTACTTTTGGTCCCTTGAAAAAGAGGAGGCTATGCATTACAGAGCTATAATTCCTAAACCCTTTCTCCGATTTGGATGTGGAAACTCTCATATTGCAGCTGGGAGTGTGCACTTTCATCCCATATTATATATATAATTGTATTTCTGAACATGTTTTTGTAAACAGCTAAAATAACAAAACTTGTGTCACTGTCCAAATATTTCTGGCCCTAACTGTATATATATATATATATATATATATATATATATATGTATATATATATATATATATTGTATATATATATTCTACTATATAGTCATCTTATCGTGTCTGCCTCTCTGTAACGGAAATGCCACGTTGCTGATTGGTGGCGCCCTGCCGGCCGCGACCAATCAGCAACACGGGATTTCCGTTACAGAGAAACAGGTAGAATTAGCCGCAGATTGCCCCGCCCACTACTCCCTAGCAGCTCGGCGATGGAAAATGGCGGAGCTGTGGCGCAGGGTCGGCGTCAGCACCTGGCATACCCACCCAAATGCCGGAGCCCAGGCGTTACTGAGGGGCTCACCGTCGCCCACCTGCCCGCCCACCCTTATCGGAGGTCAGCAGAAACGCAGCCGGGAGATGACCTTCAACAGCCGGTCATCTCCTGGCTGCTCAGTCACACTTGGCGACGCTCCAAAGATCCCGACAAGAATACGACCTCTAGGTATCGCTGAAGCGTCGTCAAGTGTGCCGCACAGAGGTCAGCGGCGACACAGCTGGGAGATGACCGGCTCGCAACAGAAGTACCCTCACCAGCGCTAGCGATGTCGCTCAGTGTGACATGCAGCAGCAACCAGGCCCCCGATCTGAGATCGCTGATCGTCGCGATCAGTAAGGTACCGACACACTTGGCGATGCTCCAGGGATCCCGACAACGATACGACCTGTAGTTATCACTGGAACGTCGCCAAGTGTGACGGTACTTTACTGATCGCTGGTGAGGTGTCACATGTGCAGATATATTGAATGAAGCTGCGTTGCTGATAGGTCACGGCCTCCCGGGATTGCCATCGCGATATTGGTGCAGAATTTAACCCCCACTCACAGCGCAACCAATAACATTTAATGATAATGTATATATTTTACCCGGAAAATCCTGTGTATTCATTGCATTATTCTTAAATCTCCATAAATAAACTATATACATATTCTAGAATACCCGATGCGTTAGAATCGGGCCAACATCTAGTATATATATATATATATATATATATATTTGCAATAGTAATGATGAACAAATCTGACTACCTGAAGGCAGACTGACGGACACATATTACTACAAGAAATTGCAGTCTGATCCCACACAGGACTATCACAAGGAATTAAAAAGGCTGGTTTCTTGCCTACCTGACATATCCTTAAGAGCTGATGACCTAATATCAGTAAGTCCAAGAACAGGCACATTCTACATGCTTCCCAAAATTCACAAATCAGGAAATCCAGGGAGATCAATAATTTCATGTGTGGGCACCCTTACCGAACAAATTTCTGGGTGGGTGGAGGGTGTTCTCAAACCCCTGGTAAAAGAGACACCCAGCTACATTCAGGACACAACTGACCTATTGAGTAAACTGTCAGCAATAGGTCTTCTACCAGAAGGAACCATCCTCGCCACCATGGATGTGGAATCTCTGAACAGCAACATCCTACACCAGGATGCATTGAATACCTGCAAAAACTTCCTGGAAAATACAGGAATTGATGCTGACTCTGTGGTAGAACTCAGAAAATTCATCCTCACGCACAACTACTTTACATTTGACGACAATGTATATTTACAGGAGACTGGCACAGCTATGGGAAGCAAAATGGCATCACAATATGCAAACCTTTTCATGGACAAGCTTGAAGGTGACTTTTTATCCTCTTGTCCTATCAGGCCTCTGGCCTACTACCATTATATTGATGACATTTTGATCATCTGGACGGAGTCGGAGCAACAACTGAAGACATTCCATGAACACTTTAATCAATTTCACCCCACCATTAACTTAACACTCAGCTACTCCAGCACTGAAATCAGTTTTCTGGACACCATCATTAAGCTACAGAACAATGAAATAGAGACATCCCTGTACCGGAAACCAATTGACCGTCCAACATATATCCGATGGGACAGTTTTCATCCAAAGCCCATAAAAAACTCTATTGTGTACAGCCAGGCCATCAGGTACAACCGGATATGTTCCAACCCTACGAACAGAGACAATCACCTTGAGGACCTCAGACATACCTTTGTGAGCCAGGGCTACCATCCAAGAACAATCGAGAACCAGATTACAATAGCCACCAGAATATCAAGGAATCATCTCCTATATTACAAAACTAGAGAAAAAAACACCAGAGTTCCTCTCGTAGTCACCTACAATCCAAGTCTGGAGGTGTTAAGAGGAGCCGCATGAAAACTGCAACCACTCCTACAAAAAGATGCCCGACTAAAATCAATATTTCCAAATCCCCCACTTTTGTGTTTTAGACAACCTCCGAATCTAAAAATCATCATTGTCAGAAGCACCCTGTCCTCTCCAGCCACAACAGGAACCTTTCCCTGCAACCAGAACAGGTGCAAAACCTGTCCATCTATAATGACAAACGACAAGATAAAGATCCCTGGGACAGATCAGGACTACAAGGTCCCAGGTAACTTCAGCTGCACCACAAGCAATGTGGTGTATTTAAATATATGTACCAAATGTCCAACAGGTAGCATGTACATAGGGGGAGACTGGATTACAGTTCAGAACAAGAATGAATTCTCATCGCTACTCAATAAAAGAAAAGCGTATGGACCTACCTGTAGCGAACCATTTTTGCAGCTCTGACCACAACACTGAATCCGATATGAGGCTGCTCAGTTTAAAAAGTAACTTCAAATCTCAGAGAGAGAGAAGAATTTGGGAATACAAATTGATAACAACCTTTGACACATTCAAAACAGGATTAAATGCCTCACATGGATTCATGGGATTTTATGTATAATGAACGGACATTTGGGGATAGCAGATTCATGCATTTTTATATAAAATAAGTGGATTTGGAGACATCTTGCAACACACGCAAATGATAGGACTATGAACTCTTGACACTTCTGTGAACTGTCTCACTTAGAACTCTGCTCTCCACAACTTAACTAAGTATTTTCAGGTCTCCATGGGTTGCTAACCATTTACCTAATACAATTTGTTCCGCTTATCTTAGAAATCTGGTTTCTCTGTCTCTGCTCCTCCACCCCTCCCTAACCCTACTCTGCTTTATGTCACCTGTCTTATTCACCACAGAATATAACACTGATTTGCCTTTTCTTTTTTGTTTCTTTCGTTTGCTTATTTATATATGTATGTGTCTTCAAAATTTGTGTCATTACCAGCCTGATGAAGAGGCCACAGTGTCCCGAAAGCTTGCTATGTTTACCATCTTTTCAGTTAGCCATTAAGAGGTATCAACCACTGAGGACTCTCAGATTGCAATATATTTTTCTATCTAGTGGCTAACACGGTATAAATATTCTGTACCTTATATACCATACTTTATTTACGTTTTCATTAGGTTAATTTCCATGTAACATGCATATTTTAGGGCCAACAACCACAAAGACTTGAAGTATGCCTTAAGCCCCAGTCACACATAATGAGATCGTTAGCAAGATCGTTGTAACGTCACAGGTTTTGTGACATTACAACGATCTCTCCAGTGATGTTGCTATGTGTGACATCTAGCAGCGATCAGGCCCCTGCTGTGAAGTCGCTGATCGCTGCAAAGGTCTCAGGACCATTTGTTGGTCGTTGGTCTTCCGCTGGTTAGCATGCATCACTGCATGTGACAGTGAGAGACCAGTGATCAGTGACCTCACAGGCTGGTAACCATGGCAAACACCGGATATCTAGGCAGCGCGCGCATAGTTAACAGCTTCCTTCCTGCTTACAGGCTGAGCTAAACAGAGAGGACGCTGGTTACATCGCTTCCAGCGATGTGGGAGGTGGCTCCCAGGTCCCTGGTCGCTGGAGAGATCTGCCTGTTTGACAGCTCCCCAGCGACCAGGTAACTACGCTCCAGCGATCCCGGCAGGTCGTTATCGCTGTCGGGATCGCTGTGGCGTCGTTGTGTGTGACTGGACCTTAAGGTGTCACGTCGCCATTGGACTCGGTGGCCGGTGTTCCTGCCTCGGCCGCTGGGAGGAGCCGGATTCCTTCGGCTGGTGGCACCGGTGACAGGAGGACCTTGCCCTCATATGGAACTGCTCCCACGACGTCTGCCTCTGTCGCTGAGCGCCGCTGTGTTTCCCCTCTGGGTGGTGTTGGTCGCAGAGGAGCGGGCCCTGCAGAGGCGTCCGTTCGGCGCAGCTTGCGTTCTTCTGTCAGAGGTGGCGTGGGTGGAGCCAGTCGTGCATCTCCATCTGGCCTGGCTCTAGGGGCGGTCCGGATGAGGTCATCAGTCTGTGAGCTCCAGCCTATGGGAGGTGACCGCTCCCTTCAAATACATTGGAGCCTGTCTTGCAGGCCGCCAGATATAGTTTTGGTTCCCCAGTGATAGTGTGTTTAGTTTCGTCTCTGACCTTGCCTGGATTTCTGACTCTGCCTCTGCCTCTTGATTTTGTACCTCAGCTGCCCTCTTGGTTTTTGCCCTTGACCTTTGCCTGGATTTTTGACTCTGCTGCTGCCTCACGATTTTGTACCTTCGCTGCCCTCTCGGTTTTGACTCGGACTTCTGACTTCGTTTTTCGGGTCTTGATTTTCCCCTGGCGACCTCCCCGGCTCTGTTGCTCATATAGGCAGCTACCCCCTGGGCTCCGCTGTAATTCCAGATCCCTGTATAGGGGTTAAGGGTCTCGGGGTCTCTCGGGGTGCTGCCTACCAGCAGCTCGGCCTGACAGCGGATGGTCGTCACATTATATCTGGCCATACCATTCTTTATATATATATATAGATAGACTATATATATAAAGCATTCCCTTTACCTTTTTTTTTTTCTCCCCTCTCCTTTTCCCAATGGTTTTTTTTTCTTTTCTCTGAGCTGTGTCTGCAGATTGCTCCCTCAAAGCACCTGTGTCTAGCTTCTCAGTCCTGTGGAGGAACACTCCCATCATCTCATTCAAACATGCTGTACAAGCCACAAGCTGGAGTCCTCTGCAGGAACACTGGAGATCAGAAGGCCTCATACCCTGGATGTCAGCACCTGGGGGGCTCTGGCTCTGCCTGCCCGGGTGCACAGGTATTGCCAGCGGATGCTGCCAAAGTTTTATTACCTATTTCTTTATCTTACCTTAAGAAATCAGTGTGTTTAGAGGCTTATGTTGACAGTGGTTCAGAGGGGAATCTCATAGATCTCCATGTAGTGAGAACTCTTGGTGTACCACTTCTAAGGCTTAATGCCCCCATTAGAACCACTGCAGTTAATGGCACTCCCCTCATCCAGGGTGGAGTGGAATTTGTCACTGAGGAAGTGTCAATGCTGGTGGGGTCGTTACATGCTGAAAATGTGTCATTTTTTGCTATCAATAATTTATCATCTGCAGTAATCCTTGGCATGCCATGGTTACGTAAACATAACCCAGTCATAGACTGGCACTTGGGTGACATCGTGCGCTGGAGCCCAAAGTGTCAGGAAAACTGTATCTCGCTATCTGTAAACCAAGTGAAGGTCAAGCCTCCTCCCTTTGTACCATATGCCTTTAGAGACTTTGAGGATGTGTTTTCTATTCAGGAATCAGAGAAATTACCCCTCACAGAAAGTATGATTGCGCCATAGATTTGATACCTGCTTCTCGTCTCCCAAAGGGGAGAATATTTAACCTCTCTGGTCCTGAACGTCAGGCTATGAATGATTACATAGCAGACAGTCTGAGAAAGGGGTATATTAGACCGTCCACCTCACCCGTAGGAGCTGGTTTCTTTTTTGTGGGAAAGAAAGATGGCGGCCTCAGACCTTGCATTGATTACCGCGAATTAAACGCGATCACTGTGAAAAACCAGTATCCGCTTCCACTCATCCCTGATCTTTATAATCAGCTGTTGGGAGCCAGGTATTTCACCAAACTGGACCTCAGGGGAGCATATAACCTGGTCCGTATAAGAGAAGGCGATGAGTGGAAGACCGCGTTCAATACGCCTCTCGGCCATTTTGAGTATCTCGTAATGCCGTTCGGGTTAAGTAATGCACCTGCAGTGTTTCAGAATTTTGTCAATGATATTTTCAGAGATATCAGTGGTGTATATGTGGTCGTGTATTTGGACGACATTCTGGTTTTTTCTCCCGGTCTTTGGTCGCACGTCCGACATGTCCGTACTGTACTCCAAAGACTCAGAGAGCATTCTCTATTCGCCAAATTAGAGAAATGTGTCTTCATGGAGGAAGAGATAAATTTTTTGGGATATATTATATCAGCTAAAGGTTTTCGCATGGATCCTGCCAAAATTAAACCCATTAAGGAATGGGTACAACCCAAGTCTCTGAAGGCACTGCAGCGATTCTTGGGTTTCGCTAACTATTATCGTAAATTTATTAAAGGGTTTTCAGAGATAGCCAAACCTCTCACTGATTTGACACGTAAAGGGACGGATGTGGTTAATTGGAAGCCTGAAGCCGTTCATGCGTTTTCTAAGTTAAAAGAGTGTTTCTCCGCGGATCCAATATTGGTGCAGCCTGATTTGGACCGCCCCTTCATTGTAGAGGTAGATGTCTCTGAAGTTGGAGTGGGAGCGGTGCTATCACAAGGCACCGCATCTCTCACTCAACTTCGTCCGTGTGCCTTCTTTTCCCGAAAATTTTCCTCTACAGAGATGAATTATGATGTAGGTAATCGGGAATTGTTGGCAATCAAATGGGCCTTCGAGGAATGGCGCCACTTCCTCGAAGGCGCCAAACATAGGATTACCGTAATTACTGATCACAAAAATCTAACCTATTTGGAGTCAGTGAAAAGACTGAATCCTAGACAGGCTAGATGGGCCTTGTTCTTCTCCAGATTCGATTTCATGATCACTTTCAGACCGGGTACTAAAAATGTGAGGGCTGATGCCCTGTCTCGAAGTTTTTGTCCCTTACAAGTCGAGGACGTGGAACCGACTCCTATTTTAGCCAAGGGGATTGTTGTCTCGGCTGTGTCTTTGGATCTTCTGGAAGAGATTCGTAGATCTCCAGAACAGGCCCCTGACACTACTCCTGCCCAGAAACTATTTGTCCCTACCAAATTCCGCCTCCAAGTTCTTAAGGAATCTCATGATTCCGTCCTCGCAGGGCATCCTGGTATCAATAACACCATCAGACTTGTAACCAGGAGTTTGTGGTGGCCAACCATAGTAAAGGACTGTAAGGAATATGTACTGGCTTGTGAAACCTGTGCTCGCGCTAAGTCTCCCCGCAACCGCCCTGCCGGGTTGCTCCAGTCCTTGCCTACCCCTGGGGGTCCTTGGACTCATATCTCCATGGATTTTATTACTGATCTGCCACTCTCAGAAGGGAAGACTTGTATCTGGGTAGTGGTAGACAGATTCAGCAAGCAGTGTCATTTTGTTCCGCTGTCCGGGTTACCTAATTCCGAGACCCTGAGCAAAGTATTCATTAATCATGTTGTGCGATTGCATGGTGTTCCTGTGAATATTGTTTCTGACAGGGGCACCCAGTTCGTTTCTAAGTTTTGGAGGGCATTCTGTAAACGGATTGGAATTGACTATTCCTTTTCTTCTGCCTATCACCCGGAAACCAATGGTCAAACCGAGCGCGCAAATCAAGCTCTCGAACAGTATCTACGTTGTTACGTCTCTGAGCATCCATCTGATTGGGTGGAACATCTGCCACTAGCAGAATTTGCCATGAATAACCAGTACCAGGAGTCCATCAAGACCACCCCTTTCTACTGTAATCATGGGCTGCACCCGCGCTTTTGTTCATTTTCTCCTAGGCTTTCTGACGTTCCTGGGGTAGAAAGGTCCGTAGATCAGTTAAAGACTATCTGGTCTGAAGTGAACAAAAACTTAAAGGGGGCTCAGACTAGGCAGACGTCTTCTGCTAATAAACGGCGCTCCAAGGGTCCGGACCTGGGAGTTGGGGACAAAGTTTGGTTGTCTACAAAAATATCAAGCTCAAAGTGCCGTCTGCCAAACTAGGTCCCAGGTTTATTGGTCCGTATGAAATAATTGACGTGATTAACCCTGTAGCCTTTCGTCTGAAGCTCCCTCAATCGTTCAAACTGCCCAATGTATTCCATAAATCCCTTCTCAAATTGTACCGATCTCCGATTCGTCCTGTCCGGTCCCCTCCTCCTCCGGTCTTGGTCGGGGGTGCCGTGGAATACGAAGTTCAACGGATCCTTGATTCCCGCTTAGTGAGAGGATCCGTGCAGTATCTGGTACATTGGAAGGGCTATGGTCCGGAGGAGAGGTCCTGGGTGCCTGCCAGTAATATCCATGCCAAGGGTTTGATCAGGAAGTTTCATCTTCTTCATCCCAATAAACCGGGTTTTGTGGGTCCGGAGGCCCCTCGTAGAAGGGGGGGTACTGTCACGTCGCCATTGGACTCGGTGGCCGGTGTTCCTGCCTCGGCCGCTGGGAGGAGCCGGATTCCTTCGGCTGGTGGCACCGGTGACAGGAGGACCTTGCCCTCATATGGAACTGCTCCCGCGACGTCTGCCTCTGTCGCTGAGCGCCGCTGTGTTTCCCCTCTGGGTGGTGTTGGTCGCAGAGGAGCGGGCCCTGCAGAGGCGTCCGTTAGGCGCAGCTTGCGTTCTTCTGTCAGAGGTGGCGTGGGTGGAGCCAGTCGTGCATCTCCATCTGGCCTGGCTCTAGGGGCGGTCCGGATGAGGTCATCAGTCTGTGAGCTCCAGCCTATGGGAGGTGACCGCTCCCTTCAAATACATTGGAGCCTGTCTTGCAGGCCGCCAGATATAGTTTTGGTTCCCCAGTGATAGTGTGTTTAGTTTCGTCTCTGACCTTGCCTGGATTTCTGACTCTGCCTCTGCCTCTTGATTTTGTACCTCAGCTGCCCTCTTGGTTTTTGCCCTTGACCTTTGCCTGGATTTTTGACTCTGCTGCTGCCTCACGATTTTGTACCTTCGCTGCCCTCTCGGTTTTGACTCGGACTTCTGACTTCGTTTTTCGGGTCTTGATTTTCCCCTGGCGACCTCCCCGGCTCTGTTGCTCATATAGGCAGCTACCCCCTGGGCTCCGCTGTAATTCCAGATCCCTGTATAGGGGTTAAGGGTCTCGGGGTCTCTCGGGGTGCTGCCTACCAGCAGCTCGGCCTGACAGCGGATGGTCGTCACATAAGGAGTCCGCACTATTTAACTGTATAAAGCCCCTCTATATCTCTGATGGCTTCTTTGCAGGAAAAAATGTATAGATTAATTATGAGTAGAAATTTAGTAATGAGACGTAGGAGCACGTTGTGTAAGCATTTTCACATTTGTCTTTACTTAATTAACAGCAGGGCCATGTCGGCAGCTTGGAATTAGGACAAAGTGATTTCCATATTAGTATTCCTGGTCACAGAGCATGATGCAATGGGAGAAACACTTTAGAAATTCCACAAATTTCTGTGCTTAAAGTAGCATTAACATAATTTCTGTTAACACCTATCTTGCCAGTGAATGTTGCTGTTATCCACGAGTGGTCAGTCTAGTATTTTTAGCAATCAGGTTCAACTATTTCCAATACTAATGATTATAATGTGCATTATGTAGTACTGTTGAGCAGCAAAGAGAATTGTGAATTTTTAATTACGGATTTATTCAGGCGTCTGATTTTTCTCATATGTAACCACATCAGTTTTGGATCTGAATGTCATAAATGTCATCAGATGAAGAAGGCTGATGCCTCTGAAATGCATTGGTGATACAGCAGTCTGACACTCCACCCGCCCATCCCTGACGTTCCCAGCATCTTCAAACAGACTGATATCACAACTCCACCCACCCAGTCATGTGTTCCCGACGTAGGTGGTGAAGCGGACGTCACGTGACGTGGAAGTCAGGAAACGCGCTAACCAAAAGCAGAGGGAGCGCTCCTGCCTGCTCGCACACAAGGAAAGGAGAAACTGAAAGTTCGGGCCCAAGGAACCGAACGGACAGCATAAGAGGTAAAGTCCCTGGTGCCTTCACAGTACTACATAGACTCAGTGGTTTAGGTTTAAAGTAAAATTAACCAGCAATTGACCACAACAGAGCCTGATTGAGACATTACTCACAGTTACACTATAGTGGGTCCTATTGTTAAGATACCCAGCCATTGGGTAACATTCTAAGCCTATTTATTAAACATCTACTACAACACTAAACAAGCACTTACAGAGTACCACAAGTACACATATAAAAACAGTGCACACAGTAACAGCTGCACACCACAACAAGTATCAAGTAACACAACAATAATACTTTTCTTTAATTTATCTAGAGTGGTATCAACAGCGCAAAGTGCATCCACCACAATATCATTGATCCAACCTGGCACAATAAACTAGAAGAAAGTTCCAGTACCACAATAGTACACTAGCTCCTGGGAGAGACTTCTCATAAGATAACACTTACAGGTGTAGAAATTACAAATAGACATCTATACAAAGAGTCCTCAAACTAACAAACTGCTATTTGTGTTTAGGACCACACCCACACCCCCCTCTATGGTTGGAAAGCATTACAGCTGGAACCCAACCACATCATACTTCCAAACAGATTACCACCATGAAGCTCTGAAGGTACACTCTTTACTTTACTTTATAGAAAGATACAACTGAACCAGTATCGAGTAACCTCTATCTAAATATTATGAAAATTCCAGATAGGAAACTAACTAGACACCTGGGACTCTTATATCTGAACACCTTGGGCAATATATGACAGCATCCCACCCTAAGTTAAGAAAGCTAGAAACCCTGAAACATCAAATTTAATCGACACTAAGGGACCCACGTTCTAAAACCCTACATATCTCACCTCATTAGGTTCCTCATCAACCAACCTACAATCCGGTTTCCGACCTCATCACTCCACTGAAACAGCCCTAACCAAAGTCACCAATGACCTACCGACTGCGAAGAGTAAACGACACTACTCCGTCCTCCTCCTCCTTGACCTTTCTGCCGCCTTAGACACGGTCGACCACTCTCTCCTACTTCAAATCCTAGAATCCCTTGGTATCACTGACCTCGCCCTCTCTTGGATCTCCTCATACCTTACAGACCGGACCTCCAGCGTCACCCACTCCCACACCTCTTCCTTGTCCTACCCCCTTACTGTCGGTGTCCCCCAGGGATCGGTTCTGGGGCCATTACTCTTCTCCATCTTCACCTTCAGCCTAGGGCAACTCATTGAGTCCCATGGCCTCCAGTACCATCTCTACGCCGATGACACCCAGATCTACCTCTCCAGCCCTGATATCACCTCCCTTCTGTCTAAAATCCCCCAATGCCTGTCCGCCATCTCATCTTTCTTCTCTGTTCGCTTCCTCAAGCTGAACATGGAGAAAACAGAGTTCATCGTCTTCCCCCCCAGCCGCCCTCCCCCTCTACCGGACCTCTCCATCCTAGTCAACGACTGCTCCCTCTCCCCAGTCCCCCACCCCAAGGGGTTACCCTCGACTCCTCCCTCTCCTTCAAACCCCACATCCAAGCCCTCGCCACCTCCTGCTGACTCCAACTCAGGAACATTTACCGAATCTGCTCCTTCCTCAATCATGACACTGCCAAAACTCTTATTCATGCCCTCACCATTTCTCGCCTTGACTACTGCAACCTACTACTCACTGGTCTCCCTACTTCCTCCTTTGCACCCCTCCGCTCTATCCTAAACTCCGCTGCCCATCTAATCCACCTGCCTACTCGCTATTCCCCTGTCTCCCCCCTCCGCCAAGCCCTTCAATGGCTCCCCACCCCCCAGAGATCTCGATTTAAAGTCCTAACCCTGACATCCACAACCTGTACCCCCCTTACATCTCCGACATGGTCTCCCGATACCTACCCACACGCAACCTGCGCTCCTCATAAGAACTCCTCCTCTCCTCCCCCCTTATCTCATCCTCTCACAACCGCATACAAGACTTCTCCCGCGCCTCTGGAACTCTCTCCACCAGCCCATCAGACACTCACCTTCCCTCGGGAGCTTCAAAAAGAACCTGAAAACTCATCTATTCCAACAAGCACCTCCCCACCACACGCTTGGTGCTTCCCCTCCTATCGTGTCCTCTTCCACCCCTGTAGACTGTGAGCCCTTGTGGACAAGGTCCTCTCCCATCGTGTATCAGTAAGCCTTGATCGTTCATATGTACTGTATTTGTCCTTGTCACCCCCTCTTCTAATGTAAAGCGCCATGGAATCAATGGCGCTATATAAATAAATAATAATAATAACAAGCAAAAACTACCAGAGGGGAACAAACTCTGGAGCCCCACAAGGGAAGAATACTCCTGAAACACCCCACAGGAACAAAATTAGAAGCTATCTGGACTCTTGACAAATAATCTAGAGTCATATTACTCCTATATATGTAAGAAATTTTAAAGTTTTTAATTACATTTATATTTAATTTTAATAGTTTTATTATATAGCATTCATTGATGTAACCCCGTGTGGGTCTGTAAATAATATCACAACCTTTAGGTCTTTGTTTTTAATGGAATTACAATAAAATTCTCAAAAAAAAGAGTTAAACCAATACAAGATTCCTCCAAAATTATTTCCTAAGTACCTCCATACGATAGGATACAAAACATATTCTGGGACAATCCCACCACTTAATTAACCACGCCCAATACCTCTAGAGCAGGGGTCTCAAACTCGACTGGGTTGGTGGGCCGCACATAGAAAATTTTTTTTATCGGGGGGCCGCATTGCTTGTAGGATTAAGTGACATTTTTAGTAATACCAGAATTTTGTGCTCAATGTAGTACTGTCCAAATCCTTATCCCCTTCTTGTAGTAATGTCCCCATCTTAGTCCCTTTCTTATTGTAATGTCCCCATCCTGGTCCCTATCTTGTACTAATATCCCTATCCTGATCCCCTTCTGTAGTAATGTCCACATCATGATTCCCTTTTTGCAGTGATGTCCCCATCCTGGCCCTCATAGTGTAGTAATGTCCCCCATGCTGATCCCCTTTTGTAGTGATGTCCACATCCTGGCCCCCATAGTGTAGTAATGTCCACTACAAAAGGGGATCAGCATGGGAATGTCCACATCCTGGCCCCCATAGTGTAGTAATGTCCACTACAAAGGGGATCAGTATGGGGATGTCCACATTCCTGGCCCCCATAGTGTAGTAATGTGGGGGACATTACTACATTATGGGGGCCAGGATGTGGACATCCTCATGCTGATCCCCTTTTGTAGTGATGTCCACATCCTGGCCCCCATAGTGTAGTAATGTCCCCCATGCTGGAACCCTTTTGTAGTGATGTCTCCATCCTGGCCCCTATAGTGTAGTAATGTCCACTACAAAGGGGATCAGTATGGGGATGTCCACATTCCTGGCCCCCATAGTGTAGTAATGTGAGGGACATTACTACATTATGGGGGCCAGGATGTGGACATCCTCATGCTGATCCCCTTTTGTAGTGATGTCCACATCCTGGCCCCCATAGTGTAGTAATGTCCCCCATGCTGGAACCCTTTTGTACTGATGTCCCCAACCTGGTCTACCTTCTTTTTACACACACACATGCTCTCAGACACACACACACACGCTCTGACACACACATACATGCTCTCAGACACACACACATGCTCTGACACACACGCTCTGACACACACATACATGCTCTCAGACACAGACACATGCTCTCAGACACACACACACGCTCTCTGACACACACACAAACACTCTCTGACACTCACGCTCTCTGACACTCGCACACACATGTCCCCTATTGCTGTCACACATCCCCCATGGCTGGCACACGTCCCACATGGCTGGCAAACGTCCCCCATGGCCGGTACATGTCCCCCATGGCTGGAACATGCCTTCTGTGGCTGGCACATGTCCCCCATGGCTGACACACGTCCCCTGTGGCTAGCACACATCCCCTGTGGCTTGCACATGTCCCCCCATGGCTGGCACATGTCCCCTGTGGCTGGCACACATTCCCTGTGGCTTGCACGTCTCCTGTGGCTGACACACATTCTTCCTGCCCTGGCTATGGCCCCCATGCTCTTTCCTCACCCTCCTTCGGGTCTCTCTCCTGCCGTTGCACTCCTCCACTTCCTGCTTCTCAGTGCGGGTCATGTGATCAGCACAGCAGAGAGACATTATCTCTGTGTGCCCAATCACAGCGGCAGCAGGGAGAGCGGGGAGACAGCGGAAGATCAGCACTGGAAGAAGGTGAGTAAAGCTTTTTTATTTTACTCTGGGCTGCAGCATGGGGGGCCATATGCAACACAGGGGGAACATGTGCCATCACAGGGGGGAAGGGGGCGCAGACACATATAATATGCGCCGCTTCCCCAGCCCATCACCGCAGTGCGTTTTCAGCACCATGGTGATGGACAGCGGCAGTGCATATTATATGAGTGGGACCAGGAGATCTCCCGCTGCCTCCTGCAGCCTCCCCAAGCCCCCAGACAGGCTCCAGAGCCCTATCACCTCCCCTGCAGTATAATCCAGTTCGCCGCCGGCATGATTCACTGTCCACCGTCCACGGTGTCGGGGCCGCACTGAGAAGCCCCGGGGGCCGCGTGTTTGAGACCCCTGCTCTAGAGTATGTGCTTGACCTCTAATCAATTTATTAATCAGTAATTACAATACATAGCTGGACTACGTACGGCAACACCAAGGCCTCATAGCAGCAACTCCATTGCATTCACTAAGGCCGGTTTCACATTTGCGTTTGTCAACGCAGAGTACCGAATGCAGCCAAATGCATGCGCACTGCGTTCCTATGTTTAACATGGATACGCATGGTGCCTGCGTTTGGCTGCGTTCGATTGCGGTTGCTTTTAGACGCGCATAATTTGTGTGCCCTCCTCTGCCCTCTGAACGCAACATGTTGCATTTTTTGTGCGTTCACAGGCGCTTGTTTTATCAGTAAGCACACAAAAAAATGCATGGATTTCAATGGATCTGCAGTGTCCTCCGCATAACAGCGCAGGAGAACGCTGCGGATCACATTGAAATCTCTCCCAGGAGATCAGCTGGAGCAGCTGGAGATCTCCTACTCCCGGCAGCCGCTAATCTTCCAGCTGTGTCGGTGTGGGAGATTTGAAGAAACAGCTGATCTGACAGCTGTTTAAACCTCCCGCGCCGCCATCACTTCTTCAGTGTCGGCGCGGGAGATTTAAACAGCTGTCAGATCAGCTGTTTCTTCAAATCTCCCGCGCCGACATTGTCGGGAGATTAGCGGCCGGGAGGAGGTGATCTCTACCGCTGATCTCCGCCTCCCGACCGCCGCCGCGATCGTTGATTGGCTGGTTGGGCACCATACCGATGTGAACGCATGTGGATAATCTCCACTGCGTTCACATCAGTATGGCAGCGTTTTCAATGCGTTTGCGTCTGCATGCCCTCCGCATGCAGACACAAAAGCAAATGTGAACCCAGCCTAAGCTAGCTCCAGTGTACACCCAAAACATAGTTTACCATCAGTGTTTGGTCATTGTCAGTTTACCATCACTGTTTGGTCATTGTCAGTTTACCATCAGTGTTTGGTCCTTGTCAGTTTACCATTAGTGTTTGGTCATTGCCAGTTTTTACCATCAATTTTGGTCAGCGTCAGTTTTTACCATCAGTTTTGATCATTGTTAGTTTACCATCAGTGTTTGGTCATTGTCAGCTTTTACCATCAGTGTTTGGTCAATGACAGTTTTTACCATCAGTGTTTGGTCATTGTCAGTTTTTACCATCAGTGTTTGGTCATTGTCAATTTACAATCAGTGTTTGTTCATTGTCAGTTTTTACCATCAGTGTTTGGTCATTGTCAGGGTTTCATCATCAGTGTTTGGTAATTGTCAGTTTACAATCAGTGTTTGGTCATTGTCAGGGTTTCATCATCAGTGTTTGGTAATTGTCAGTTTACAATCAGTGTTTGTTCATTGTCAGTTTTTACCATCAGTGTTTGATCAGTGTCAGTTTTTACCATCAGTGTTTGATCAGTGTCAGTTTTTACCATCAGTGTTTGGTCAATGTCAGTTTCTACCATCAGTGTTTGGTCATTGCCAGTTTTTACCATCAGTGTTTGGTCATTGCCAGTTTTTACCATCAGTGTTTGGTCATTGCCAGTTTTTACTATCAGTGTTTGGTCATTGTCAGTTTTTACCATCAGTGTTTGATCAGCGTCAGTTTTTACCATCAGTGTTTGGTCAATGTCAGTTTTTACCATCAGTGTTTGATCAGCATCAGTTTTTACCATCAGTGTTTGATCAGTGTCAGTTTTTACCATCAGTGCATGGTCATTGCCAGTTTTTACCATCAGTGTTTGATCAGCGTCAGTTTTTACCATCAGTGTTTGGTCATTGTCAATTTACCATCAGTGTTTGGTCAGTGTCAGTTTACCATCAGTGTTTGGTCAGTGACAGTTTTTACCATCAGTGTTTGGTCCTTTTCAGTTTTTACCATCAGTGTTTGGTCATTGCCAGTTTTTACCATCATTGTTTTATCAGCGTCAGTTTTTACCATCAGTGTTTGATAAGCGTCAGTTTTTACTATCAGTGTTTGGTCAATGACAGTTTTTACCATCAGTGTTTGATCAGTGTCAGTTTTTACCATCAGTGTTTGGTCGTTGTCAGTTTTTACCATGAGTGTTTGTTCATTGTCAGTTTTTACCATTAGTGTTTGGTTATTGCCAGTTTTTACCATCAGTGTTTGGTCATTGCCAGTTTTTACTATCAGTGTTTGATCAGCGTCAGTGTTGCGTCCCTGCGGCATGGCACCTCCATTGCACGATCTACTGTCCCCCCTGCCCGCTTACCTATTGCTCCGTCACCGGCCCTGATCCGAGGATTCAGGGTTCCAGCCGGTCAGCGACGGCCCCAGGGCTCCAGAGTGGAGTGCATCGCCGCTTGTCAAGGGGCCAGGGTTCGGCTTCCAGGCTGCTGCACCTTCCTCCTGGGGCTTCTGCTGTCTCACTTCCTCCCTGAGCTCTCAGTAGAGGGCGGGCGCATGCTCTCAGCCACTCTTATAGGGCCAGGGTTCCAGTCTGCCCTGCCCCGCCTCTCAGCCAATCACTGAGAGGCTGTGGGGATAGAAGGTCCTCATTCACTTCTGGACATTGCCTGGGCAACTTCTACCTTCTTGAAGTTGCTAGTCCAGGTCTTGTTAAGGTTCTCCTGTTTTGTGCTTTTCCTTACCCTTGTTTTGTTCTCTTGCAGTTGGATTCCTCCGTGCATGTTCCCTGCTGCCCTCCGTGTTTCCTGGTTTTCCCAAAGGACCCCATTCTGCGCCTCCGTGTCCCCCTGCTGTTGGTTCCTTCCCTGGGGTCGGTTCAACACGGGTGTCCACCTCTCTTGGGCCCCCCTTAGCCTCGTCCAGGAGAAATCCCTGTATAGGGGTCACTCTTGCTGGACTCCTTTGGAGGTGTTTCCGGTGAGGTGGCCCTGTGGCCTTCCCTTGGGGTGTTTTGCCCACTGCTGTTATTGTGTGCAAATAAAGCTTTGAAAATTACCTTCCTTGTCTGGTTCTCTCACTCATCCTGTTATCAGCATCCGCATTGCCTGCGGTCCAGTGGGTCCTCACATCAGATCCGTCTGTAGAGCGTGTTAGATTTTGCCCAGGCCCTGGACCCCGCTGATACCAGGTTTGATGCCCAAAGAGAGCTTGCCGGTCTCCGTCAGAGCCATGACCACGTTGTGTCCTTCATACAGTCATTGGAGGGCCGCTTAGAGGCACTCCACACCTCTGACCCTTCTTTTTCTTCCCAGATATTGGGTCTGCACCAAGAACTGGACCACCAGAGGGAGCTACAGAACAGGATGCTGTCCTATATGACATATGTGGATGGTCGACTTACCAGCTTACAGAGGGCAACAGCCTCCCAGGGTTCTGGCTCCATGTCACCCTCCGGAGCCACAGCAGGCGCTGTTTCTTCTACTCGGCTATGCCAGCCCACCAGGTACTCAGGGGATCCTAAGTTATACCGGGGGTTTCTCAACCAGTGTCAACTTCATTTCCGGCTGTTACCACACCAATACCCTACGGACGAGGCCAAGGTGGCGTTCCTGGCGTCCCATCTGGAGGGCAAGGCAATTCCGCACTTTGGCTTCCGAGCTTCGCTGGTCCGATGAGCCCTTGATCGGTGTCTTCCGTCGGGGGTTATCCGGGCGTGTGAAGGACGAACTGGCGGTACGGGTTCTCCCCGGTTCCCTGGACAAGTTCATCACCCTGGCGATCCGGATAGACCATCGTCTGCAGGAGCGGAACAAGGAGAGGACTCAGGAGAGGATGCAGGAGAGAAGACCTCCCCGCTTGGCTCCCACGTTCCAGCGGCCCCTTCTTCTGGTACCCCGGGCTTCGCCGTCAGCCCCCGAGCCCATGGAGGTGGACCGCGTCAGGTTAAGCAGTCAGGCAAAGGAGGAGAGGCTCACCCGGGGCCTTTGCCTTTACTGCGGTGGATCCGGACACTTCCGTAGGCAATGTCCCAAGAAACCGGAAAACTCCTCCACCTAGGCCAGGTAAGAGAGGCCAACCTAGGTGAGGCGACTCCTCTCTACCACTTACTATTTCCATCCAGGTGAAGATCGGTGACGAACGCCATTCGGAGGTGGCTTATCTGGATTCCGGGTCTGTAGGTAATTTTGTACAGCTGGAAACGACGCAACGTTATGGCATTCCCATACTACCCCTGCCGCATCCCCGCATCATCACCTCTGTCGATGGGAGACCCCTACAGGACACGATAGCGAGCGTTACGAGTGAGGTGGAGATACAGGTCGGAGCACTCCACACTGAGTGGCTCTCCTTCTACGTATTGCCGTCTCTTTCTCCCCCGTTTATGCTCAGCTTGCCATGGCTCCGCAGTCATGAACCCGTCCTGGATTGGCGTACGGGAGAGGTCCTGCGGTGGGGTCAGGCTTGTCACAGTCGGTGTCTGCTCTCCGTTCATCCAACCCAGATGCCTCCCTCGCCGGCGGCCTTGCCCGGTCTACCATCGGCCTACTGGTCATATGCTGATGTCTTTGATAAGAAGGAGGCCGAGACCCTTCTTCCTCACAGACTGTACGACTGCCCCATCGATCTGGTACCAGGGGCTTCCCTTCCGAAGGGTCGCATCTACCTGTTGAACCCCGCCGAGACCCAGGCAATGGCTGCTTACGTTAAAGACAGCCTGGCGCGGGGTTTTATCCAGAAATCCACTTCGCCCGTGGGTGCGGGGTTCTTCTTCGTAAAGAAGAAGGAGGGGACCTTACGGCCATGCATTTATTATCGGGGTCTCAATGCCATCACCGTGAAGAACAAGTACCCGCTGCCCCTCATTCCCGAGCTCTTCGACCGGCTGCGTGGATCCCGGGTCTTCACGAAGCTGGATCTGCGTGGTGCCTACAATCTTGTCTGGATTCGAGCAGGCGACGAATGGAAGACAGCCTTCAACACCCGGGATGGGCACTACGAATATAAGGTAATGCCGTTCGGATTGTGCAATGCTCCTGCGGTATTTCAAAAATTTGTGAATGACGTTTTCAGAGATCTCCTCTATGTCTGTGTCGTAGTCTACCTAGACAACATCCTGGTGTTCTCCCCTGATCTTCCTACACACAGGCGAGACGTCCGGCGGGTCCTACTCCTGTTATGGGAGAATCGGTTGTACGCAAAGTACGAGAAGTGCCTGTTCGAACGGATTTCCTTGCCCTTCCTGGGATACGTGATCTCCGATGCCAGTCTCGAGATGGATCCAGAGAAGGTATCCGCCGTCCTGAAGTGGCCTCTACCAGTGGGACTTAAGGCCATTGAGAGATTCCTGGGCTTCGCCAATTACTACCGGCAATTCATCCCGCATTTCTCTGATCTGGTCAAACCCCTCACCGCGTTGACTCGGAAAGGGACGCCAGCCAAGGTATGGACCCCAGAAGCCGAATCCGCCTTCCTGTCGCTCAAAAGCACTTTCTCCACAGCTCCTGCCCTCCACAGGCCTATGGCGGATAGACAATTCTTTCTGGAGGTGGACGCATCCTCATCCGGAGCAGGAGCTGTCCTCACCCAGAAGACCACCACTGGGCGCATGGTAACTTGTGGTTTTTTCTCCAAGGCTTTCTCTTCCAGTGAACGGAATTACTCCATAGGCGACCGGGAACTGCTTGCCATCAAAATGGCTCTGGAGGAGTGGCAGTACCTCCTAGAAGGCGCACTACATCCTGTAGTGATCTACACCGATCACAAAAATCTGGCCTACCTACAGTCAGCCCAGAGACTCAACCCACGACAGGCTCGCTGGTCCTTGTTCTTTGCCTGCTTCGACTTCCGTCTTCACTTCCGCCCGGCAGCCAAAAACATCAAGGCAGACGCCTTGTCCCGGTCCTTCCTCATCGATGATCAGGAGGAGGAGCCACGCCCCATCATCGATCCGTCTAGTCTCTGCATGGTGGCTCCGCTCCGTTTCTCTCAGCCGCCCCCAGGTAAAACGATGGTTCCCGAGGCCGATCGAGAGAGTGTTCTTCGCTGGGGTCATTCCTCCAGACTCGCTGGCCATGCTGGACTAACGAAGACCCTGCAGCTGATATGTCGGCATTATTGGTGGCCACGAATGCGCCAGGACGTCACCAACTTCGTTTCAGCTTGTTCTTCCTGTGCCCGTAACAAGACACCCAAACGGTTGCCTGTCGGACCTCTCCTGCCCTTACCGGTGCCCTGTGAACCCTGGAGACACATCGCCATGGACTTTATCACCGACCTCCCGCCCTCCTCCGGCAACACCATCGTGTGGGTCGTGGTGGACAGGTTCTCCAAAATGGCCCATTTCATTCCGTTGCCTGGTCTGCCTTCTGCGCCCAGACTGGCTGAGCTGTTCGTCCTCCACGTTCTCCGCTTACATGGTCTTCCCTCTAACATTGTTTCTGACAGGGGTGTTCAGTTCGTGTCCAGGTTCTGGCGGTCCCTCTGCAAGAAGCTCGATGTCGCCTTGGACTTCTCCTCAGCCTACCATCCGCAGTCCAATGGGCAGGTGGAACGGGTGAATCAGGTGTTGTCCGGCTACCTGCGACACTTCACCAACGCACACCACGACGATTGGGCAACCTTACTACCCTGGGCGGAGTTCTCCTACAACAAGCACACCGGTGAGTCCTCTCATTCCACGCCTTTCTTCATAGTGTGGACACCATCCGAGGATCCCGACTCCCGTGGCCATCACAACTCCTACTCCGGCAGCGGAGACGGTGGCTAGAGACTTCTCCAAGGTCTGGGACGAGACACGAGCAGCTCTAGAGAAGGCATCGAGACGGATGAAAGTCCACGCCGACAAGCGGCGCCTGGATACCCCCCTGTTCCAGCCAGGGGACAAGGTATGGCTCTCCTCCAAATAAGTCCGCCTCAAAATTCCCTCTTACAAGCTGGGTCCTCGATACTTCGGTCCCTTTGAGGTCATTCGCAGGTTGAATGAGGTGTGCTACCAGTTACGGCTACCCCCTACTCTACGGATTCACAACTCTGTTCACCGGTTTCTCCTCAAACCTTTGGTCCTCAACCGCTACTCACAGGATACGATTGCGCAACCTCCACCAGCCTCTGCATCGGACGTGTGGGAGGTCAACGCCATCCTAGATATGAAGAGGAGGGGCCGCTCTACGTGGTACTTGGTTGACTGGAAGGGGTTCAGTCCGGAGGAACGGTCCTGGGAGCCTGCACAGAACATCAACGCTCCGCGCCTCCTGCGCAGGTTTCATGCCGGTTTGCTTCCGGGGGGCATGGAGGGGGGGTACTGTTGCGTCCCTGCGGCATGGCGCCTCCATTGCACGATCTACTGTCCCCCCTGCCCGCTTACCTATTGCTCCGTCACCGGCCCTGTTCCGAGGATTCAGGGTTCCAGCCGGCCGGCGACGGCCCCAGGGCTCCAGAGTGCATCACCGCTTGTCAAGGGGCCAGGGTTCGGCTTCCAGGCTGCTGCATCGTCCTCCTGGGGCTTCTGCAGTCTCACTTCCTCCCTGAGCTCTCAGTAGGGGGCGGGCGCGTGCTCTCAGCTACTCTTATGGGGCCAGGGTTCCAGTCTGCCCTGCCCCGCCTCTCAGCCAATCACTGAGAGGCTGTGGGGATATAAGGTCCTCATTCACTTCTGGACATTGCCTGGGCAACTTCTACCTTCTTGAAGTTGCTAGTCCAGGTCTTGTTAAGGTTCTCCTGTTTTGTGCTTTTCCTTACCCTTGTTTTGTTCTCTTGCAGTTAGATTCCTCCGTGCCTGTTCCCTGCTGTCCTCCGTGTTTCCTGGTTTTCCCATCATTCTGCACCTCCGTGTCCCCCTGCTGTTGGTTCCTTCCCTGGGGTCGGTTCAACACGGGTGTCCGCCTCTCTTGGGCCCCCCTTAGCCTCGTCCAGGAGAAATCCCTGCATAGGGGTCACTCTTGCTGGACTCCTTTGGAAGTGTTTCCGGTGAGGTGGCCCTGTGGCCTTCCCTTGGGGTGTTTTGCCCACTGCTGTTATTGTGTGCAAATAAAGCTTTGAAAATTATCTTCCTTGTCTGGTTCTCTCACTCATCCTGGTATCAGCATCCGCATTGACTGCGGTCCAGTGGGTCCTCACATCAGATCCGTCTGTAGAGCGTGACAGCCAGTTTTTACCATCAGTGTTTGATCATTGTCAGTTTTTACCATCAGTGTTTGATCATTGTCAGTTTTTACCATCAGTGTTTGATCAGTCAGTTTTTACCATCAGTGTTTGATCATTGTCAGTTTCTACCATCAGTGTTTGATCAGTGTCAGTTTTTACCATCAGTGTTTGGTCAATGTCAGTTTTTACCATCAGTGTTTGATCATTGTCAGTTTTTACCATCAGTGTTTGATCAGTGTCAGTTTTTACCATCAGTGTTTGGTCAATGTCAGTTTTTACCATCAGTGTTTGGTCAATGTCAGTTTACCATCAGTGTTTGGTCAGTGACAGTTTTTACCATCAGTGTTTGGTCCTTTTCAGTTTTTACCATCAGTATTTGGTCATTTTCAGTTTTTACCATCAGTGCTAGGTCATTGTCAATTTACCATCAGTCTTTGGTCAGTGACAGTTTTTACCATCAGTGTTTGGTCAGTGTCAGTTTTTACCATCAGTATTTGGTCATTTTCAGTTTTTACCATCAGTGCTAGGTCATTGTCAATTTACCATCAGTCTTTGGTAAGTGACAGTTTTTACCATTAATGTTTGGTCATTGCCAGTTTTAACCATCAGTGTTTGGTCAGTGTCAGTTTTTACCATCAGGGTTTGGTCATTGTCAATTTACCATCAGTGTTTGGTCAGTGACAGCTTTTACCATCAGTGTTTGGTCAATGCCAGTATTTACCATCAGTGTTTGGTCAGTGACAGCTTTTACCATCAGTGTTTGGTCAGTGTAAGTTTTTACCATTAGTGTTTGGTCATTGCCAGTTTTTACCATCAGTGTTTGGTCAACGTCAGTTTTTACCATCAGTGTTTGGTCAGTGTCAGTTTTTACCATCACTGTTTGTTCATTGTCAATTTACCATCAGTGTTTGGTAAGTGACAGTTTTTACCATTAGTGTTTGTTCATTGTCAGTTTTTACCATTAGTGTTTGGTCAGTGACAGCTTTTACCATTAGTGTTTGGTCAGTGACAGTTTTTACCATTAGTGTTTGGTCAGTGACAGCTTTTATCATCAGTGTTTGTTCATTGTCAGTTTTTACCATCAGTGTTTGGTCAGTGACAGTTTTTACCATCAGTGTTTGGTCCTTTTCAGTTTTTACCATCAGTGTTTGGTCATTTTCAGTTTTTACCATCATTGCTTTATCAGCGTCAGTTTTTACCATCAGTGTTTGATCAGCGTCAGTTTTTACCATCAGTGTTTGGTCAATGACAGTTTTTACCATCAGTGTTTGATCAGTGTCAGTTTTTGCCATCAGTGTTTGTTCATTGTCAGTTTTTACCATTAGTGTTTGGTCATTGCCAGTTTTTACCATCAGTGTTTGGTCAGTGACAGCTTTTACCATCAGTGTTTGGTCATTGCCAGTTTTTACCATCAGTGTTTGATCAGCGTCAGTTTTTAAAATCAGTGTTTGTTCAGTGTCAGTTGTACCATCAGGGTTTGGTCATTGTCAATTTACCATCAGACTTTGGTAAGTGACAGTTTTTACCATTAATGTTTGGTCATTGTCAGTTTTTACCATCAGTATTTGGTCATTTTCAGTTTTTACCATCAGTGCTAGGGTCATTGTCAATTTACCATCAGTCTTTGGTAAGTGACAGTTTTTACCATTAATGTTTGGTCATTGCCAGTTTTAACCATCCGTGTTTGGTCAGTGTCAGTTTTTACCATTAGTGTTTGGTCATTGCCAGTTTCTACCATCAGAGTTTGGTCAGTGACAGCTTTTACCATCAGTGTTTGGTCAATGCCAGTATTTACCATCAGTGTTTGGTCAGTGACAGCTTTTACCATCAGTGTTTGGTCAGTGTAAGTTTTTACCATTAGTGTTTGGTCATTGCCAGTTTTTACCATCAGTGTTTGGTCAACGTCAGTTTTTACCATCAGTGTTTGGTCAGTGTCAGTTTTTACCATCTGTGTTTGGTCAGTGTCAGTTTTTACCATCAGTGTTTGGTCATTGTCAGTTTTTACCATTAGTGTTTAGTCATTGTCAGTTTTTACCATCAGTGTTTGGTCAATGCCAGTATTTACCATCAGTGTTTGGTCAGTGTCAGTTTTTACCATCACTGTTTGTTCATTGTCAATTTACCATTAGTGTTTGGTAAGTGACAGTTTTTACCATTAGTGTTTGTTCATTGTCAGTTTTTACCATTAGTGTTTGGTCAGTGACAGTTTTTACCATTAGTGTTTGGTCGGTGACAGTTTTTACCATCAACGTTTGATAATTGTCAGTTTTTACCATCTGTGTTTAGTCATTGTCAGTTTTTACCATCAGTGTTTGGTCATTGCCAGTATTTACCATCAGTGTTTTTGGTCAGTGACAGCTTTTCCCATCAGTGTTTGGTCAGTGACAGTTTTTACCATCAGTGTTTGGTCATTGCGGAAGCACACGTTCTGTGGTCCACTTGGAAATAGCGCGAAATGTCAAACTCCAGCACTTACATGTTTGTATGCGCTTGGGAGTCTGTCCCCATACGATTCTATTGGCAGCAGTAAGGCAGCGTTCCATTACGGTTATGCTGTGTTAATGCTGCTAGAAACTATCATGTTGACATACCTCCCTGGATGGAATGCCAGCGCTAGTGTGGCCCTGGCCTTATGCACCACCCAATATCTCTTTCCTCATGTCTATACTCTACCCCTGCTCTCTATTCCACAGATTTTTATGTACCTAAAAACACATTTCTTTAGATTGCCAAATGGCCTCACCTCCCATATCTAACTATTCTCGTTTTGCCATTAGAACATTTTTCTCCAGATCTGGTCCCTCATAGTATCTGTTTTCACACTCTATATGCACTTAATAGTACTCTGTACCTATCTATTCATGGGTCATGCAGCTTTATTTGAATGCTCTATTTATTATATTGATGGTTGGACCATATATGATGGCACTTTTTACCATTACCTTTTGTGCCTCCCCTATTTCCTTATAGATTGTAAGCTTGTAAACAGGGTCAGGGGCGGAACTACCATGGTGCAGCTGGTTCAGCTGCACCAGGGTCCCAATCGACTAGGGGGCCCCTTCAAGCCTGAAGGGGGGCCCCCAGCCGACTAGGGGGGCCCCTTTAAGCCTGAAGGGGGGCCCCAAGCCGACCCCCGTAACCTGACGTCAGAGGAGAGGAGGGTCAGGCAAGGGAAGCAGAAAGCTTCCTGCTTCCCTTGCCTGATCCCGCCCCTCCTCTCCTATGCCACTTCGGCTCCAGGGAACGGTGCGGCTCAGCAGGTAGGAGAGCCACCGCAGCAAGCACAGGCACCGTGCCGCCGGTCCCTCCACCAATCCCCCCGCCCCTCAACAGACCGCGCCACCAGCACAGGTTTTCCCCCCGTCCTCAACATGCCTGCACCAGGGCCCTCTGGGGTTAAGGTCCTCCACTGAACAGGGTCCTTACTCTTCTTGGTTTCTGTTGAATAATGTGTTAATCTTTAGTATCTTTATTGTCTGCACAAATACCCTCTGAATTGTAAAGTGTTGCAGAATTGTAATAGTCAAATAGTGTCTTCAAAGACTGTGAGGTCAGCGAGACTGGGGATAGAGGAGAAAAGAGAAGGCGCAGATCTAAGTGCAGTGTATTAGTAGCAACAGTTGTTCTCAGGTATTATTCTCACCTTTCTGGTGTCTTGTGCAGTTAGCATATAATCCTACAGAGGGATATTTCCTGGATCTCCTGGCCTGCTGCTTGTTCCCAGAGAAGCAAGTCGCCCAGAGGGAGGCTTGTGTTGAAGTGCAGGAAAAAAAAATTTTCTGGTTTGAATTGAAGCGCTTCCAGAGGGATCACAGGGATGGCAAATTATTCCAAAATAATTTCTTCTTTTATTACGCGTTTCAGCTTAACATATAACAAGCCTTCATCAGATAAAAATCATTTTTATCTGATGAAGGCTTGTTATATGTTAAGCTGAAACGCGTAATAAAAGAAGAACTTATTTTGGAATAATTTGCCCTCCCTGTGATCCCTCTGGAAGCGCTTCAATTCAAACCAGAAAATTTTTTTTTTCCTGCAGAATTGTAATAAAAATGATAATTATTATTAGTAGTAGTATTATTATTATATTATAATTATAATGCCTATGGAGACTTGTACTGATGCTGCATAGATTTATATGGTAAAAGTCTCTTCCAGGTTACACAGAGGGCAGTGTGATCCGGAATGTCTAGGGTGATGTCACTGACAAGCGTACAATGGTGTTGGACACCAATGGTCCATGGTGGTAGGTGAGTATAATAATAATACAGTCACACTACATTACGAATACTTACACACACATTTAATCAATGCAAAAGTTAGTCGTTGGGTGCTTCTTTAAATATATAGTTCTGCTATGGAGCAATAACTAGTAGGAAATAAAACAGATTTTTCTAAAACAATGTAGGCATGCTTTTTGTTGTCATCTATTTTCTTTCTGGTGAAAACCACATTTTTATTGTTTTTTCTTATCAGAGTCATTAAGAGAAAATATCAATACAATGCATTAGAGAATGTCAATTGTGGTCTCAAAATAAGCAAACTGTGCAATGCACCAGGAATGAGGGGGAAAAAAAAAGCTAAAAAAAAATCACTGTGTCATTTCAGACCTATGGAATATAGACTGATGGACGGTCTCTGTTCAATTTTACCCAAAAGTTATTTTAAGTGTCTGATAGTAAAAGAAAACAGATGCTTGAGTGTCCAAGAATCAATCCTTCATATTAACTGTGCACTCTCTAGACATAATTACAGAAGAGATTCTCCTCCACTCACAAAGACTGATATACTGACGTGGTATCTACCGTGTTTCCCCGAAAGTAAGACCCTGTCTTACATTAAATTTACTCCCAAAAGTCCCACCCTGCCTTACTTTCGGGGGAGGTCTTACATTGGCAAAATTCCCTGCAGCCTGCATCATCCCCTGCAGTCTGCATCATCCCCTGCAGCCTCCCCTGCAGTCTGCATCATCTTCTGCAGTCTGCATCATCCCCTGCAGTCTGCATCATCCCCTGTAGCCTCCCCTGCACCGTAGCCTCCCCTGTAGCCTCCCCTGCAGCCTCCCTTGTACCGCAGCCTCCCCTGTACCGTAGCCTCCCCTGTACCGTAGCCTCCCCTGCAGCCTCCCCTGTACCGTAGCCTCCCCTGTAGCCTCCCCTGTACCGTAGCCTCCCCTGTAGCCTCCCTGCACCGTAGCCTCCCCTGTAGCCTCCCCTGCACCGTAGCCTCCCCTGTACCGTAGCCTCCCCTGTACCGTAGCCTCCCCTGTAGCCTCCCCTGTACCGTAGCCTCCCCTGTAGCCTCCCATACTGAGCTGCCCTGTGTGGACCCCCACTCTGCACACACACAGCCGCATATGGCACCCATACAGTACCGTACACACACAATCAAACACCCACACACACACACAAACACCCACCCACACACCCACACACACACCGTTTTCGGTACACAGTACCGGTACTTACCGTTACTTTTCCTCACTTTCGGTTTCCTCTGCGGTGCCGGTGACGAGTCTGCTGCACGAGACTGGCTGGTGACGTCGCGGCTGATTGGCCAATCAGCAGCGAGCCTGCAGGCCAGTGACGTCGCGGCTGATTGGCCAATCCCAGCTCGAGCTGATGGCCAATCAGCAGCGAGCCTGTGACGTGCAGGCGGATCGGCCAATCAGCATCGAGCTGAATCCCGAGGCTGGACGCACGGCAGGCAGTGGCTGGCAGCCAATTACCGGAGGCGGATCTCGGCCAGCACATGAGGAGGCTGGACGGAGGGGGCCTGACAGCGGCAGCGGCGGGACAGCGGCAGCGGCGGTAAGCTCCACAGTGACCCCACCATAGGCGGCCTTACATTCCCCGCGACCCCCCCGAAAGTGGCCTTACAATCGGGGGGTGCCTTACATTGGAAACTCCTGGGCACCCCCCTACCCTGCCTTACTTTCGGGGGGGTCTTACTTTCGGGGAAACACGGTAAAGAACAGATTCTTTAGCTCTGGTTCCACAATATGTATTAGCAGATTAAATTAAAGTATGTTAGGGACCTTTCAAATCTGCGTTTTTGCTCATTCGCGGCAGATCTGGCAGATTTAAGGTACCGTTACACGGTACGATATCGAAACGATCTCACTAACATTCTCAGGGGCGTGCGGTTGTTAGGACATCGTTTAGAGAGCGTTGGTGAGATGTCACTTGTATAGATATCGTGCACGACGTACCAACGATACAGCGATTAAGCGATTTCTGGAACGACACAGCCAACTATCTTGATGGTCGTTATTACGCTGTCACACGGTAACTACGTGAACGACTTCAACCTCAATGTGGGCGTAGTTTTTGACACAGCCTAGGAGGTAGGCATGCCTGATTGTGTTTTACCGCACCCTACTACTCTGATTGGTGGCCACAATAGCGTAACCATTGGTCAGCCTTGTCTGACAAGATGGCCACTTGATTTGCGCTTTTGCCCTTTCAACCATCTCGCCATTCAAGTCTGTTTTCATTTGGTGACGTGTGTGCACAGTTGCCAATACAATGTATGGCTATGTGTACGTGTTGTTTTCAAGATGGTAAGCTACACACAACACTTTCTACATACGTGTATGAATTTTAGGATGCATGTAGTAAGTATGTGTCTGTGCCTAGATGTATGTATGTGTATATGGATGTGTATAGATATTATTAGCGTCATTATTTGAAGTTAGAGATGGGCGAATCTACTCGCTAGGACTCGTTACTCGGCGAGTAGTAAGGGACTCGCAGGACTCGGTACTCTGCGAGTTTCCCAGTGATTACTCGCACGAGTCCAATGCAAATCAATATCAATCCTAGTTTTGTCAGAAACGCTGACAAAACTAGGATTGCCATTGTTTGCATTAGACTTGTGCGAGTAATCACTGGCTACTGTGCCAGTGATAGCAGGGAAACTCGCAGATAACTGCTGTTTCTTTGCGAGCCGAGTCCAGCTGTCTTCTCTGTGCAGCTCCAGGGTCCTAGAGCCCGCCTGCTCACAGACATTATGTAGCAGTGCTGAGATTGTTCTCAGTCTGCTCATTCCCTGTGTACAGACATGAATGTCTGTGCACAGAGATGATGTAGCAGAGCTGAGATTGTTCTCAGTCTGCTCATTCCCTGTGTACAGACATGAATGTCTGTGCACAGAGATGATGTAGCAGAGCTGAGATTGTTCTCAGTCTGCTCATTCCCTGTGTACAGACATGAATGTCTGTGCACAGAGATGATGTAGCAGAGCTGAGATTGTTCTCAGTCTGCTTATTCCCTGTGCATAGACATCTATATTTATGCACAGGGGATGTAGCAGAGAGGACATCGCGTTTTGGACTGCGTCGGACGGAAGAGGATTTTTTTAATTAAAGATGGAGTCCCTAATGGCTTTTTTTTTTATTTCTAATAAAACATTTTCCTTGTGTTGTGTTTTTTTTAAAACAATTTAATAGAAATTCATGGCGGTCATGTCTAATATTGGCGTGACCGCCATAAATTTCGGGCTTAGGGCCAGCTGATAATACAAAGCTGGCCCTAACCTCTTTATTACCCAGCGTGCCATCGCTACCAGGGCCGCTGGAAGAGCGGGGTTCAGCGCCAGAGGATGGCGCTTCAATGAACGCGCCATCTTCTGGGGCGGCTGCGGGCTGCAATTTGCAGCGGGGGGTGCCCAGAAAGCTTGGGCATCCCTGCGCTGCGGATTCCAGCCCCCAGCTGCTTAGCTGTACCTGGCTAGACATAGAAATTGCGCGGAGCCCCACGCATTTTTTTTTTATTATTTCATGAATTTCAGAGTCAGAGTCTCAGAGTCAGAATCTCAGAATTTCATGAAATAATAAAAAAAAAATGCGTGGGGCTCCGCGCAATTTCTATGTCTAGCCAGGTACAGCTAAGCAGCTGGGGGCTGGAATCCGCAGCGCAGGGATGCCCAAGCTTTCTGGGCACCCCCCGCTGCAAATTGCAGCCCGCAGCCGCCCCAGAAGATGGCGCGTTCATTGAAGCGCCATCCTCTGGCGCTGAACCCCGCTCTTCCAGCGGCCCTGGTAGCGGTGGCACGCTGGGTAATAGAGGTTAGGGCCAGCTTTGTATTATCAGCTGACCCTAAGCCCGAAATTTATGGCGGTCACGCCAATATTAGACATGACCGCCATGAATTTCTATTAAATTGTTTTAAAAAAAACACAACACAAGGAAAATTTTTTATTAGAAATAAAAAAAAAAGCCATTAGGGACTCCATCTTTAATTAAAAAAATCCTCTTCCGTCCGACGCAGTCCAAAACGCGATGTCCTCTCTGCTACATCCCCTGTGCATAAATATAGATGTCTATGCACAGGGAATAAGCAGACTGAGAACAATCTCAGCTCTGCTACATCATCTCTGTGCACAGACATTCATGTCTGTACACAGGGAATGAGCAGACTGAGAACAATCTCAGCTCTGCTACATCATCTCTGTGCACAGACATTCATGTCTGTACACAGGGAATGAGCAGACTGAGAACAATCTCAGCACTGCTACATCAGGCAGCAGGCGGGCTCTAGGACCCTGGAGCTGGCAGCCTGTACAGAGGAGACAGGATCTTATCTGTGCGAGTCAGCGATTACTTACAAAGTAAACGAGCAATGCAAATAAATGACAAAACTAGGATTGCTTCAGGCTGAAGCTTCCGAGACACATCTGCGATTTGTAAATCTCACACTACTCGCTATTACTCGCTTCCCCATTCATTAACATTGGACTCGCTAGACTCGCAACGAGTAGCGAGTCCTGTGCTCGGACTCGCTAGAGTCAAGCGATTCCGAGTAATTTAGGATTCGCCCATCACTATTTGAAGTGTATATGTATGTGTACAGATAACCATGTGTAAATATATCTATATGGAGAGGGAGACAGAAAGTTAACAATCTGTGGAGCGCTAGGATCAGGAAGAGTCAGGGAGATGGAAATATTTGTAAAAAGGTTTTATTAACCTTTTACAAGCCACAACATGTTTCCGCAGCACAACGCTGCCTTCATCAGATGATGCAAGCGCAAAGTCACAGCCAACTGTACCTCTGGTGGCACAGCTACACGCATCACTGTGTCCCGGCGGGCAATAAATGGATTTACAGATCCCAAAAGGAACTTGAATGAGTCCTCTGACATCCGGAGATAGTTTCTGAAGTCATGCAGATTCCTGTTCTCCAGCTGACAGACCAGCTGCATGTGAGTCTGGTTTGACCTTTGCAGCAGCCATTCCTGACACCACATGCGCTGTGGTCTACGCCTCCGCAGCCTTTCAGATTTCCACTTCATGCTCACCTACTTCGGCCACATCCGCAGAGGACTGTTACTTCTGAGCAGCGCATTTTCAATTACCGGCTATCCCGGGCACGTCGTGTGGTTGAAAATGCGTTCGGGATCATGGCCAATAGATTTCTCGCGTTTCATACGCCTTTGAATAAGAAACTGGAATCTATAGATATAGTAGTGCTGGCATGCGGTGCACGCCGGCATGTTATGTGGATTCAGTGGACTACACAACAGGGGAAGTCAGTATCAGGGCATGGCATGCAACCGACCCAGGTCTGGTGCCACTCTAGCCGCTGAGCTAGGGTCTGAGTCTGCAGGATCCCAGGAGCAGCAGGGACAACTACTGCTCCTACTTCAATGGCCCTGGGGCAGTGGCCTGGCAACAAGAACAGGTGTAGGGTGGCTGGGGTTGTCAGGCACCAACAGCAGGAGGAGGGTGTCGTCACCAGTGTGGCAGCACCAGGAGGTGTGTGTTTGTGTTGTTTTGCAATCTGTTTCTATGTTTCCTTTAATTTTGTTTTTGGTATATTTTTTCTAAAACACTTGAAATATTAGTTTGTTCTTTTTTAGTTGTTATGGCCATTGTTTGAGGTGACATTTGTATTGTTTGTGTGATGTGAACACTTGTTGTTTTATTATGTATGTTGTTGTATCTTTTTGGTTTTGTGCACACATTAGATAAAAGCAATCTGATTAGAACTACCTGTGTCTCTCTTTACTTTTAACTACAGAACAGTTGAACATAGCATTATGCTGTGCACAGAGGTATGTGAGGCCACAATGGTCTTTATGGGTCCATGCTGCATTGTGTTCACATATCTTGTACACAGGTCCAGGCCTTTGGGCCACACTGTATGCTGTGACTGTGTCTCCCTGTCCATATAATATGGATTCACACATGGGTATGTCTCCACACACGGATGATTGTATAGTATTTGTTGTGGATGTAGGTAGACATCAGTATCTGCACACACATACTTCACCTGGAGCAGACACAATCTAAGCACATATATTCATACTGGTTTTTTTTTGCTTACCAATATCAACAACACTCGCACACATAGCCTTTACTAGTGTCATCCACAGAGCAACAGAGTAGCTGTCCTGTGTGGCACTTTGGCAACGCCAAATTGTCTTGCAGGAGCCGCAACACATGACACAAGCATGGAGTAGCAAGATAGTAGAAAGGGCACATGCGTCATGTAGTGGGCAGATTTCCTGACAAGGCTGACCAATGGTAATGCAGTTGTGTAGGCCAATCGGAGTCGTATGGGCGAGGTGTAACACACTCTGGCACGCCTATCTCCTCGCCGACGCCAAACTCGACACCCCTATCGCTGATGTGGTGGTGGCGTCTGACATGGCGATGTGAGAATGGAAGATCGCTTTCGGTCTGGGTCAGGCGATTTCCGGAACGCAGGATCGCTGGTGATCTCACGTGAAATCATTATGTGTGACATCTCCGAAGCGATGTGAAAAAAGTGCCCAGAACGTGCGCACTCACGACAAATCGCCAGCGATATGGAAGCCATATGGCGGAGTGTGACGGTACCTTTAGGTACCAATGTGGCAGAAATACATGACCAATTAAGTTCTGAAGATTGCCATATGTATATATATATATATATATATATACTAGATGGGTGCCCGATGCACAATGCATCGGGATTCTAGCAGAGCGAGTCTCTGACTCGCAATGGCCGCTTCGCGGCCAATGCTTCGCGCTGCTAAGGCGACTCGCCATGCCCGCTGCGCGGGCATAGCGAGTCGCCTTAGAGCGACTCGCAATGGCCGCTTCGCGGCCAATGCTTCGACTCGCTATGCACGCTGCGCGTGCATAGCGACTCGCCGACTCGCAATGGCCGCTGCGCGGCCAATGCTTCGTTCGTATCCACATGACGACAAAGGGGCACTCGCAGCATTCGCAATTATATAATAGATATATATATATATAGTGCACATGTTGGCTACTAAGGCTAGGGTCACATATGCGGTTATATTTTGGAAACCTGATCCGGTTTTGAGTTTTCAAAAAGCTCAAAACCGGAGCAGGAACCGCTCACTATAGGAGCCCATTATGGTAACCGGATTGCACTACATGCAATCCGGTTACTGGCTCCGAATCTGCAGCCTGCGCTAAAATTCATGCAGGCTGCAGTTTTGGAGCGGTTCTGTGACCCGCAATGCGGTAACCGTACTGCTCAGGATGTGTAATCTTGAGCAATACGGCTACCGTATACTTTGCTCATCCCTGCTGCCGCAGGGATGAGCAAAGTGTTACATGTGTATTAACACATTAAATATGAATATTAGCTGTGGGCTACATGTCTCTAGGCGGCAGCAGGGATGAACAAAGTATACGGTAACCGCATTGCTCCGGATTACACATCCAGAGCAATCCGGTTACCGAATTGCGGTTTCCTGCACACATTTTTCCACAAAAATGTGTGTGAAGGCAATTGCGGTTACCACCTCTGGATCTGGAGGCGGCAACCACAATTGCCTTGGCTAATGTGACCCCAGTCTAACTTTTTAAACACAAAAATGAAAAAAATACACCTAAATATATATTTAGGACTGCACAAATCTTTCGTTACAACAATTGTTTATTTACCTGCACACGCGGGTAGCTACAATAAACGCCTATACAACAGAATGGCGACTTCAATGACTTGATTAAATGTGTTTACTGAAAGGTTAATGAAAAAACAAGTCTATGAGTTTACTCATCAAACCAGGGATCTTCAAATATGATGCCTTTTCCATAAACCAAGGCCTGCCAATCCCTGATGAAGGTGCCAGGCTAGGCGCCGAAACGCGTAGGAGGAAGAAAATAAAGCTTGGAAATTTGCTCAAGGAAAATTTGACTCTTTGGTGAGTTTTTGCATTTGGAGCAGCGCGGACCGTGGCACACCTGCATTCCCATCTTCTTTTAAGGCCTGCCAATCGGAACTCAGTAGTGACAACTAGTGATGAGCGAGTATGCTTGTGATTACTCGGTACTCGCACGAGTATTGCTGTACTCGGGCTACTCGGCGAGTACCGAGTAATCTCGCGATACTCGTGCTGTACTCGGGGTCCTCATCCCTGCATGTTGGCGCTCTTTAGAGAGCCAGCCCACATGCAGGGATTGGCTGGCAGTCACTGCAATGCCACAGCCCTGTTAGTTGTGGCATTGCAGTGATTGGCCGGCCCGCACAGCGTGACCGAGCCTTTATAAGACCCGGCCACGATGTGCTCTGCACACAGCCATCCAGACAGTCAGTGTAGGGAGAGTGTCTGCTGCTGCTTAGGGACAGATTTGCGGCCCTCATAGGTAGATCCGGAGCAGGGCTGCAAACTGCTGCTGACCAGAACAGTCCTTCTCAGGACTAATCTAGGAGGATATAGGCAGGGTGATCCAGATCGGAGTCCAAGCTTTCCAGTGACCAGAACAGTCCTCAGGAGACTGTTGGAGCTGACTAGCTGTATACAGGCAGGGTGTAATATCCATATCCAGCTTTCCTGTGACCAGAACAGTCACCAGACTGTAGTACTTAACTAGCTCTATACAGGCAGGGTCTAATATCCAGCTTTCCTGTGAACAGAACAGTCACCAGACTGTTGTACTTGACTAGCTCTATTCAGGCAGGGTCTAATATCCAGCTTTCCTGTGACCAGAACAGTCACCAGACTGGAGTAGTTGACTAGCTCTATACAGGCAGTCTCTAATATCCAGCTTTCCTGTGACCAGAACAGTCACCAGACTGTAGTAGTTGACTAGCTCTATACAGGCAGGGTCTAATATCCAGCTTTCCTGTGACCAGAACAGTCACCAGACTGTTGTACTTGACTAGCTCTATACAGGCAGGGTCTAATATCCAGCTTTCCTGTGACCAGAACAGTCACCAGACTGTTGTACTTGACTAGCTCTATACAGGCAGGCTCAAATATCCAGCTTTCCTGTGACCAGAACAGTCACCAGACTGTAGTACTTGACTAGCTCTATACAGGCATGGTCTAATATCCAGCTTTCCTGTGACCAGAACAGTCACCAGACTGAGTAGTTGACTAGATCTATACAGGCAGGCTCTAATATCCAGCTTTCCTGTGACCAGAACAGTCACCAGACTGTATTACGTGACTAGCTCTATAAAAGCAGGGTCTAATATCCAGCTTTCCTGTGACCAGAACAGTCACCAAACTGTAGTAGTTGACTAGCTCTATACAGGCAGGCTCAATATCCTGCTTTCCTGTGACCAGAACAGTCACCAGACTGTAGTATTGACTAGCTCTATACAGGCAGGGTCTAATATCAGCTTTCCTGTGACCATGAACATTCACCAGACTGTAGTACTTGACTAGCTCTATACAGGCAGGTCTAAAATCCAGCTTTCCTGTGGCCAGAAAGTCACCAGACTGTGTAGTTGACTAGCTCTATACAGGCAGGCTCTAATATCCAGCTTTCCTGTGACCAGAACAGTCACCAGACTGTAGTATTGACTAGCTCTATACAGGCAGGCTCTAATATCCAGCTTTCCTGTGACCAGAACAGTCACCAGACTGTTGTAGTTGACTAGCTCTATACAGGCAGGCTCTAATATCCAGCTTTCCTGTGACCTGAACAGTCACCAGACTGTTGTAGTTGACTAGCTCTATACAGGCAGGTCTAATATCCAGCTTTCCTGTGACCAGAACAGTCCACCAGACTGTTGTAGTTGACTAGCTCTATACAGGCAGGCTCTAATATCCAGCTTTCCTGTGACCAGAACAGTCACCAGACTGTTGTACTTGACTAGCTCTAAAACAGGCAGGCTCTAATATCCAGCTTTCCTGTGACCAGAACAGTCACCAGACTGTTGTACTTGACTAGCTCTATACAGGCAGGTCTAATATCCAGCTTTCCTGTGACCAGAACAGTCACCAGACTGTAGTATTGACTAGCTCTATACAGGCAGGCTCTAAAATCCAGCTTTCCTGTGACCAGAACAGTCACCAGACTGTATGTACGTGACTAGCTCTATACAGGCAGGGTCTAATATCCAGCTTTCCTGTGACCAGAACAGTCACCAGACTGTTGTATTGACACTCTATACAGGCAGGGTCTCAATATCCAGCTTTCCTGTGACCAGAACAGTCACCAGACTGTAGTACTTGACTAGCTCTATACAGGCAGGGTCTAATATCCAGCTTTCCTGTGACCAGAACAGTCACCAGACTGTGTACTTGACTAGCTCTATACAGGCAGGGTCTAATATCCAGCTTTCCTGTGACCAGAACAGTCACCAGACTGTAGTACTTGACTAGCTCTATACAGGCAGGGTCTAATATCCACTTTCCTGTGACCAGAACAGTCACCAGACTGTAGTAGTTGACTAGCTCTATACAGGCAGGCTCTAATATCCAGCTTTCCTGTGACCAGAACAGTCACCAGACTGTAGTAGTTGACTAGCTCTATACAGGCAGGCTTAATATCCAGCTTTCCTGTGACCAGAACAGTCACCAGACTGTTGTAGTTGACTAGCTCTATACAGGCAGGGTCTAATATCCAGCTTTCCTGTGACCAGAACAGTCACCAGACTGTTGTACTTGACTAGCTCTATACAGGCAGGTCTAATATCCAGCTTTCCTGTGACCAGAACAGTCACCAGACTGTTGTACTTGACTAGCTCTATACAGGCAGGCTCTAATATCCAGCTTTCCTGTGACCAGAACAGTCACCAGACTGTAGTACTTGACTAGCTCTATACAGGCAGGTCTAATATCCAGCTTTCCTGTGACCAGAACAGTCACCAGACTGTAGTACTTGACTAGCTCTATACAGGCAGGCTCTAATATCCAGCTTTCCTGTGACCAGAACAGTCACCAGACTGTAGTAGTTGACTAGCTCTATACAGGCAGGGCTCAATATCCAGCTTTCCTGTGACCAGAACAGTCACCAGACTGTAGTACTTGACTAGCTCTATACAGGCAGGGTCTAATATCCAGCTTTCCTGTGACCAAACATCACCAGACTGTAGTACTTGACTAGCTCTATACAGGCAGGGTCTAATATCCAGCTTTCCTGTGACCAGAACAGTCACCAGACTGTAGTACTTGACTAGCTCTATACAGGCAGGTCTAATATCCAGCTTTCCTGTGACCAGAACAGTCACCAGACTGTAGTAGTTGACTAGCTCTATACAGGCAGGCTCTAATATCCAGCTTTCCTGTGACCAGAACAGTCACCAGACTGTAGTAGTTGACTAGCTCTATACAGCAGGTCTAATATCCAGCTTTCCTGTGACCGAAACAGTCACCAGACTGTAGTAGTTGACTAGCTCTATACAGGCAGGCTCTAATAATCCAGCTTTCCTGTGACCAGAACAGTCACCAGACTGTTGTAGTTGACTAGCTCTATACAGGCAGGTCTAATATCCAGCTTTCCTGTGACCAGAACAGTCACCAGACTGTTGTACTTGACTAGCTCTATACAGGCAGGGTCTAATATCCAGCTTTCCTGTGACCAGAACAGTCACCAGACTGTGTGTTGACTAGCTCTATACAGGCAGGGTCTAATATCCAGCTTTCCTGTGACCAGAACAGTCACCAGACTGTTGTACTTGACTAGCTCTATACAGGCAGGTCTAATATCCAGCTTTCCTGTGACCAGAACAGTCACCAGACTGTATGTACTTGACTAGCTCTATACAGGCAGGTCTAATATCCAGCTTTCCTGTGACCAGAACAGTCACCAGACTGTGTACTTGACTAGCTCTATACAGGCAGGGTCTAATATCCAGCTTTCCTGTGACCAGAACAGTCACCAGACTGTTAGTACTTGACTAGCTCTATACAGGCAGGGTCTAATATCCAGCTTTCCTGTGACCAGAACAGTCACCAGACTGTAGTACTTGACTAGCTCTATACAGGCAGGTCTAATATCCAGCTTTCCTGTGACCAGAACAGTCACCAGACTGTAGTACTTGACTAGCTCTATACAGGCAGGGTCTAATATCCAGCTTTCCTGTGACCAGAACAGTCACCAGACTGTAGTATTGACTAGCTCTATACAGGCAGGGTCTAATATCCAGCTTTCCTGTGACCAGAACAGTCACCAGACTGTAGTAGTTGACTAGCTCTATACAGGCAGGGTCTAATATCCAGCTTTCCTGTGACCAGAACAGTCACCAGACTGTAGTATTGACTAGCTCTATACAGGCAGGTCTAATATCCAGCTTTCCTGTGACCAGAACAGTCACCAGACTGTAGTATTGACTAGCTCTATACAGGCAGGGTCTAATATCCAGCTTTCCTGTGACCAGAACAGTCACCAGACTGTGTACTTGACTAGCTCTATACAGGCAGGTCTAATATCCAGCTTTCCTGTGACCAGAACAGTCACCAGACTGTAGTACTTGACTAGCTCTATACAGGCAGGTCTAATATCCAGCTTTCCTGTGACCAGAACAGTCACCAGACTGTAGTATTGACTAGCTCTATACAGGCAGGTCTAATATCCAGCTTTCCTGTGACCAGAACAGTACAGATGAGTAGTTGACTAGCTCTATACAGGCAGCTTAATACCAGCTTTCCTGTGACCAGAACAGTCACCAGCTTAAGGTATATCATTCGGACAGACAGTCACATATATCAGCTTTCCTCTACCAGACGTCAACAGACAGCTGTACTTGACTAGCTCTATACAGCAGGGTCTAATATCAGCTTTCCTGTGACCAAACAGTCACCAATGTATATTGACTAGCTTATCGCAGGTCAATATCAGCTTCTGTGCAGACAGTCACCAACGTAGTTTGACTAGCTAACAGGCAGGCTCTAATATCCAGCTTTCCTGTGACCAGAACAGTCACCAGACTGTAGTATTGACTAGCTCTATACAGGCAGGTCTAATATCCAGCTTTCCTGTGACCAGAACAGTCACCAGACTGTTGTATTGACTAGCTCTATACAGGCAGGTCTAATATCCAGCTTTCCTGTGACCAGAACAGTCACCAGACTGTTGTATTGACTAGCTCTACACAGGCAGGGTCTAATATCCAGCTTTCCTGTGACCAGAACAGCCACCAGACTGTAGTAGTTGACTAGCTCTATACAGGCAGGCTCTAATATCCAGCTTTCCTGTGACCTAACAGTCACCAGACTGTTAGTAGTTGACTAGCTCTATACAGGCAGGCTTAATATCCACTTTCCTGTGACCAGAACAGTCACCAGACTGTAGTAGTTGACTAGCTCTATACAGACAGGCTCTAATATCCAGCTTTCCTGTGACCAGAACAGTAACCAGACTGTAGTAGTTGACTAGCTCTATACAGGCAGGATCTAATATCCAGCTTTCCTGTGACCAGAACAGTCACCAGACTGTTGTACTTGACTAGCTCTATACAGCAGGTCTAATATCCAGCTTTCCTGTGACCAGAACAGTCACCAGACTGTGTACTTGACTAGCTCTATACAGGCAGGCTCTAATATCCAGCTTTCCTGTGACCAGAACAGTCACCAACTGTAGTACTTGACTAGCTCTATACAGGCATGGTCTAATATCCAGCTTTCCTGTGACCAGAACAGTCACCAGACTGTAGTTGACTAGCTCTATACAGGCAGGCTCTAATATCCAGCTTTCCTGTGACCAGAACAGTCACCAGACTGTATTACTTGACTAGCTCTATAAGCAGGGTCTAATATCCAGCTTTCCTGTGACCAGAACAGTCACCAGACGTGTAGTATGACTAGCTCTATACAGGCAGGCTCAAATATCCAGCTTTCCTGTGACCAGAACAGTCACCAGACTGTAGTATTGACTAGCTCTATACAGGCAGGTCTAATATCAGCTTTCTGTGACCATAACATCACCAGACTGTTAGTACTTGACTAGCTCTATACAGGCAGGGTCTAAATATCCAGCTTTCCTGTAGCCAGAGCAGTCACCAGACTGTAGTACTTGACTACTCTATACAGGCAGGCTCTAATATCCAGCTTTCCTGTGACCAGAACAGTCACCAGACTGTAGTAGTTGACTAGCTCTATACAGGCAGGCTCTAATATCCAGCTTTCCTGTGACCAGAACAGTCACCAGACTGTTGTACTTGACTAGCTCTATACAGGCAGGCTCTAATATACCAGCTTTCCTGTGACCAGAACAGTCACCAGACTGTTGACTGTAGCTCTACACAGGCAGGGTCTAATATCCAGCTTTGACCATAACAGCCACCAGACTGTAGTATTTGACTACTCTATACAGGCAGGCTCTAATATCCAGCTTTTCCTGTGACCTGAACAGTCACCAGACTGTTGTAGTTGACTAGCTCTATACAGGCAGGCTTCAATATCCAGCTTTCCTGTGACCAGAACAGTCACCAGACTGTAGTAGTTGACTAGCTCTATACAGGCAGGCTCTAATATCCAGCTTTCCTGTGACCAGAACAGTAACCAGACTGTTGTAGTTGACTACTCTATACAGGCAGGCTCTAATACCAGCTTTCCTGTGACCAGAACAGTCACCAGACTGTTGTATTGACTAGCTCTATACAGGCAGGGTCTAAATCCATTCCTTCCGTGACCAGAACAGTCACCAGACTGTTGTATTGACTAGCTCTATACAGCAGGGTCTAATATCCAGCTTTCCTGTGACCAGAACAGTCACCAGACTGTAGTACTTGACTAGCTCATACAGGCAGGGTCTAATATCCAGCTTTCCTGTGACCAGAACAGTCACCAGACTGTAGTAGTTGACTAGCTCTATACAGGCAGGCTCTAATATCCAGCTTTCCTGTGACCAGAACAGTCACCAGACTGTAGTAGTTGACTAGCTCTATACAGGCAGGGTCTAATATTCAGCTTTCCTGTGACCAGAACAGTCACCAGACTGTTGTAGTTGACTAGCTCTATACAGGCAGGGTCTAATATCCAGCTTTCCTGTGACCAGAACAGTCACCAGACTGTTGTACTTGACTAGCTCTATACAGGCAGGGTCTAATATCCAGCTTCCTGTGACCAGAACAGTCACCAGACTGTAGTACTTGACTAGCTCTATACAGGCAGGGTCTAATATCCAACTTTCCTGTGACCAGAACAGTCACCAGACTGTAGTAGTTGACTATCTCTATACAGGCAGGGTCTAATATCCAGCTTTCCTGTGACCAGAACAGTCACCAGACTGTAGTAGTTGACTAGCTCTATACAGGCAGGCTCTAATATCCAGCTTTCCTGTGACCAGAACAGTCACCAGACTGTAGTAGTTGACTAGCTCTATACAGGCAGGCTCTAATATCCAGCTTTCCTGTGACCAGAACAGATCAGAAAGACAATCCTGGTGTCACTGTTTTGCCGTGCATCCACGTGGATCTGCAGCATCACGTTATGTTTTTTATTCTCTGTGAAAAGTATCATGAGACGTTTTTGGTCTCCGTGAGAAATAAGGTGATGCCTTGGCACCACGTGAAAAATTATAATGGGTGCCTATGGGCATGGACAGTGTGGATCCCAGCAGATTCTTACTTCCGGGCTGTGAAGTATGAAGTACACATGCACAGGACATGCACAAAACAGTTGTTAACGACACGCCCCCTACGGGGTCTGTCATTATGGATCCTACGGATCCATGAATACTATGCAAATGGATGCTACTTGCAGCATCCAGTTTGCATGTTGCATTGGAATTTGTGGGCATACAGGGTTTTACTGTATGTCCACGGATTCCAAAGTTACCAGAGTGAAAACAGCCTTAGGCTAGGGTCACATTTGGAAGGCAGAATGTGGTTACCGATGGATGCGGTAATCTCCTGTGCTTTCATACTAATTTTGCCCTGTAAAAAGTGTGTCCCTAAATCCGTATGCGGTACTGGATGTCTCCTTAATGTGGCATCCGGTACCGGATGCGGTAGACGCTGTGGTGATTACAATGTTCTCCTGCTTTCCAAACACGGATTTTGTGTCCCGGGACTGAAATCGGATTGAATCGGACCCACCCAGATCGGGCCGGATCCGGTGCAATCCGGCGTGTTATAACATGGGTGTCAATGAGCGCCGGATTCCGCCAGTCTGATAAAAAATCAGACCAGTTGCCGGATGCTCTTTTCAACCCAGTTGCTGCGGGGATGATCATTGTTTGAATAGTTAATGTGTATAATATATGTGGGCAACATGTCTCCAAGGAGTGTCCACCCTCCCTAGAGACATGGTGCCCAAATGCATTGACATTTTAAGTGTTAACTGCCTATATTAATGTTTAGCCGATATTTGTCGGCTTTTACAAATCATGATTGGAAGCCAGCGGCTCCTGGTTGTCATCACGAGCATCAGTACGCAATAAACGTAAGCACCTGGGACAGCTCCTTATTAAGGATGCTGGCCAGCTATGTGCTTACGCTCATTGCGTACTGATGCTCGTGCTGACAACCAGGAGCCACCGGCTTCCAATCATGATTTGTAAAAGCCGACAAATATCGGCTAAACATTAATATAGGCAGTTAACACTTAAAATGCCAATGCATTTGGGCACCATGTCTCTAGGGAGGGTGGACACTCCCTGGAGACATGTTGCCCACATATATTATACACATTAACCCTTCAATCACCAGGTTAATGTACACCAATGCAGCATCTGTGCTGAAATGCCACACAGATGCTGCATTGTTGTTCCAAACCCATCCGGTACTGCAGGCATTCATATGTGTCTTGCGGTACTGGATTCGGACCCATAGGGCTCAATGTTAGAAATATGGATCTGGTTTTGCAACCGCTGGGAAAAATACAGCCTGTATGATTTTTCCCACAGACTGCAAAACCGGATCCGGTAACTGCATTACAAATAGTGCAATGCGGTTTTTCTATTGTTGCCTGTGGGTGCAGATCTGGATCCAGTTTTGAGCATTTTTAATGCTCAAAACTGGATCCAGATCTGCATTTTGACCCACAAATGTGACCCTAGCCTTACCGGTATTCAGCTTTAACAAAACTTTATTGATACAGTCGTGTGCAGATTACATGCATTTTTTGTGCATTTTAATATTGTTTTCCACATCTAGTACAATTCTATGGGGATGATATGTACATAAGAGCACTCTCACTGACTTGAAACCAAAGTATAACTCATGCGAGGATCGCTAGCAATGTAATGCATGAACTTGGACAGCAGCTCCCCTAACCTGAGCGTGACAACTTCATGTACAGTTAGGGCCAGAAATATTTGGACAGTGACACAATTTTCGCGAGTTGGGCTCTGCATGCCACCACATTGGATTTGAAATGAAACCTCTACAACAAAATTCAAGTGCAGATTGTAACGTTTAATTTGAAGGGTTGAAAAAAATATCTGATAGAAAATGTAGGAATTGTACACATTTCTTTACAAACACTCCACATTTTAGGAGGTCAAAAGTAATTGGACAAATAAATATAACCCAAACAAAATGTTTTTATTTTCAATATTTTGTTGCGAATCCTTTGGAGGCAATCACTGCCTTAAGTCTGGAACCCATGGACATCACCAAACGCTGGGTTTCCTCCTTCTTAATGCTTTGCCAGGCCTTTACAGCCGCAGCCTTCAGGTCTTGCTTGTTTGTGGGTCTTTCCGTCTTAAATCTGGATTTGAGCAAGTGAAATGCATGCTCCATTGGGTTTAGATCTGGTGATTGACTTGGCCATTGCAGAATGTTCCACTTTTTTGCACTCATGAACTCCTGGGTAGCTTTGGCTGTATGCTTGGGGTCATTGTCCATCTGTACTATGAAGCGCCGTCCAATCAACTTTGCAGCATTTGGCTGAATCTGGGCTGAAAGTATATCCCGGTACACTTCAGAAGTCATCCGGCTACTCTTGTCTGCTGTTATGTCATCAATAAACACAAGTGACCCAGTGCCATTGAAAGCCATGCATGCCCATGCCATCACGTTGCCTCCACCATGTTTTACAGAGGATGTGGTGTGCCTTGGATCATGTGCCGTTCCCTTTCTTCTCCAAACTTTTTTCTTCCCATCATTCTGGTACAGGTTGATCTTTGTCTCATCTGTCCATAGAATACTTTTCCAGAACTGAGCTGGCTTCTTGAGGTGTTTTTCAGCAAATTTAACTCTGGCCTGTCTATTTTTGGAATTGATGATTGGTTTGCATCTAGATGTGAGCCCTTTGTATTTACTGTCATGGAGTCTTCTATTTACTGTTGACTTAGAAACAGATACACCTACTTCACTGAGAGTGTTCTGGACTTCAGTTGATGTTGTGAACGGGTTCTTCTTCACCAAATAAAGTATGCGGCGATCATCCACCACTGTTGTCATCCGTGGACGCCCAGGCCTTTTAGAGTTCCCAAGCTCACCAGTCAATTCCTTTTTTCTCAGAATGTACCCAACTGTTGATTTTGCTACTCCAAGAATGTCTGCTATCTCTCTGATGGATTTTTTCTTTTTTTTCAGCCTCAGGATGTTCTGCTTCACCTCAATTGAGAGTTCCTTTGACCGCATGTTGTCTGGTCACAGCAACAGCTTCCAAATGCAAAACCACACACCTGGAATCCACCCCTGACCTTTTAACTACTTCATTGATTACAGGTTAACTAGGGAGACGCCTTCAGAGTTAATTGCAGCCCTTAGAGTCCATTGTCCAATTACTTTTGGTCCCTTGAAAGAGAGGAGGCTATGCATTACAGAGCTATAATTCCGAAACCCTTTCTCCGATTTGGATGTGGAAACTCTCATATTGCAGCTGGGAGTGTGCACTTTCAGCCCATATTATATATATAATTGTATTTCTGAACATGTTTTTGTAAACAGCTAAAATAACAAAACTTGTGTCACTGTCCAAATATTTCTGGCCCTAACTGTATTTCTATGAAGCTGTCATGCTTGAGTCAGGGTAACTGCTGTCCAGTTCATGCATTACAATGCACTCCTCTCGCGAATTATATGATGGCTATATGCCTGTGATAGCGCACCCTAAAACTCAGCATAGCTGTAAAACATATTGAAATTTAGCAAATTTGAAACACACACGCCATTCAGTTTGTGCAGCATAACAAAAGCAGTGTGCATGAGAGTTCTATAAATTCCATTCATTTTGCTGGAACTATAATGCTAAGTTCACACTGCATTTTTACTGCATTTTTACTGCATTTTTGTCTATGTAAGAGCCCTTTCACATCAGCGTTTTTTGAAATTTGCGGCAGATGCGGTGAAAAACCCGCATCTGCCGCAATTACCGCATACCGGCTGCACTTGCGGCACGGTTGCGGTAAACGCCATGCAAAGTATAGGCGTACTTGCGGCAGGTGCGGCAAGTGCGGTTTTGCACTTGCGGCAGGTGCGGCCGCGAAAAAAACCGCGGTCACAGTAAAAATGTGGTAAAAGCACAGCAAATCTCCTGCCTAGAAATCTTGAGTTACTAGAAACCCCTACACCTTGCGACACCGCCGGAGATGTCGGCGGCGACGGGCGGGAGCGTGCACGCTTTTGGCGTCCCGCCAGCGTTGCCACCCCCCGTTTACATGGGGAGACATCTCCGGCTATGGGCCAGCGAGCTGGTGGCCGTTTACATGGGGCGATGTGTGCACATCGCCCCAGATCGGCCGCCTGGTTTCACATCCCTGATGTGAAACCAGGCAATCTGTCACAGCCGCCGACATCGCCCCTTTACATTAGGCGACGTAAGGGTGATGTGGACTGATGTGACGGGGCCTTAAGGTTTTACTGTGCTTTTGCTGCAGTAAAAGCTAACATGTGTGAAATTTGAGTAATGGTACCGTCACACGTCGCGATATCGCATAGAAGTCACGGGAGATTTGGATCGTGATCGGAGGTAGATGTGTGACGTTGAGATGTCATCTACAACATTGTGGCGATTCCGGGGTGAGATCGTGAATAGCGGTCGTTAGGATTCCTTGTTTTCACAGCACTGAATGGGAGAAATCGAGGAACACATCGTTATCGCGGTATCACACTGCACAATGCAGCAGATGACATTATCGCAGATCGTCTGATTTGAGAACATGTTCTCAAATCTGCGATGTGCGATCTCACACTGATATCGCGGTGTCACACGGTATGACGCACTTACGATATCGTTCTTATGTCGCAGCCACGCCTCCAAACACATGACTTCTATGCGATATCCTACACGATATCGTGACATGTGATGGTACCATAAGGCTAGGGCCACACTAGCGTTGTGGCCTCCGTTCTGAGGGGTCTATCAAAAAGCAGGATTCTGGCAGCATTAATGTAGCGCTACCGTAGTGTAACGCTGCCTTAACGCTACTAATAGTATTCTATGGGTGATGGACTCCCGAGCGCATGCAAATAAATGCCGGCGTTTGAAATCTCGTGCTACTTCGCACAGCACAGGAAACAGCGAAAAGTCACGTTTTCCTGTGCACTTCGAAATACTCACTGGAAACTAGCGGTGTGACTGTTTCAAGATGCAGAATAAGGAGGCACTTGAAAAATGGTCTGTATGGCCATGTCGCCAGAAGAAAGCTATTACTGATCAAATGCCAGAAAGTATGTTGCCTACAATACATCAAACAGCACAGAGACAAGCTTCCAAACCTCTGGAACAAGGTCATTTGGAGTGATTACACAAAATCATTTTTTTTTGTCACAATCATAAAGTTACATTTGGAGAGGTGGCAACAAGGCTTATGATGAAAGGAGCACCATTCCTACTGTAAAGCACGGAGGAGGATTGCTGATTATATGGGGATGTGTGAGATACAAAGGCACAGGAAACTTGGTCAAAGCAAGAATGTGTGAGAGTGGCTGTTTTTAGGGGGCCGTGTGTCTGTGTGTCACACATGGTGGGTCACGCGTGTGCTGTCCATGTGCTATCCATGTGACATATGGATAGCACATAGACAGCATTTCTTTCTATACCTGGGGTATGGGGTACTCGGTAGACAGGCAGGCAGTCAGTCTGTATCACGGCCCAGCCCCATGGCCCTGACTGGATATGTGAAGGGGTTAATTTACAGGGGAATAGAGTTCACAGTTAGCTCGTGATGCCAGCTGAGGTGTCTGGCCAGGGATGGCCAGCACTGCAATTGAGGTCCCAAGGGGATAGATGGTGTAGCAGCAAGGTGGATTACTCCCCTCAGCAGCAGCAGTCCCCTGGGGGTTGTAGTAGATGAAAATGGTGTAGAGTAAGGTGATGATGAGGGTTGCAGTGAGCAGAAGTGCAGAGTGGATGCAGGAAGGAAGCAAGGCGACAGTCTCTGTTCTTTATCTTTTTACTTTGTATGGCAGTTCATCAGCAGATCCAGGGTATTGGTTCACCAGGCCGATGGTCTGGTCAGCCTGAGAAGAACTATGATGGATCAGTGAATGGCCTACTAGCTGTTTTCTCCTTGGGATGAGGTTCTAGGTACTTTCTGCTTCCCCACGTGCCTCTTCCTTCCTCATGGCTACTAGCAGGCAGGCGACCCATATTGGTTGAGACCCCACACCCACACCGGTTCTTTAGCCCTTTTCCAGTCACCTCTGAATAGTCCCACAGTGTGGCTAGCTGGCTTGCAGTCTAGTAGCCTCCAATTCACTGCGAGTCATAAAGGAGGACAAGAGGGCCCAAGAGGTACACAGAAAGGGGGTGCCGCAGACAAGCCATCCCAGCTGCTGAGAGAGCCCGGGTCTGTTGTGAACTGTCGAGAGCTACTGTGAACTGTATAACTGTAAGTTGAGAGTAAAAGCCCAGTAAAGCCCAGTATTGTGTGAACTCTGTTTATTTGCCTGCGGGAAGTTAATTGCGACAGTGCATAGAATGAGGATGCTGCCTGAAGGTACTGGGGACTTTGTACTTATTCTACACTCACAGTTGCCCTGGGGACCAGCCCTACTCATAGAGCGCTCATCATCTTGCTGCACCCTTCATCATGCCCAGCGATCCCAATTGCAGAGGTGGCCCTATATAGCCACACACTATGGATGGCGCCACAATTTATCCTTTAAGAACTATTAATCCACTTTTATTGACTGCCTGGGACCACGGAGCCGTATTACATCACCGTGACCACCCAGCAGGCGATGGAGAGAGAGAGACTGAGGGCCCGGTTCCGAGTACCCCATGGCCCAAGTGGGCGGCTCAATTACAGCCTGTGCCCACACATAGCTCTTGCATTATGGCCTGTGCCACACAAACCCCTATATTACACCAGGAACCCACACACAGCCACCAAAAGCTCCTCACACATAGAGATGGGCGAACCCGAACTGTAAAGTTCGGGGTAGATACTGATTACCTAGTGTTCGTGCATAGATCTTGAACACAGATTTTCCTGGGAAGTCCGTGTTATAGTTCGGGTTTGAGTTCAGGGGTGGGGGAGCTGTAAAAATAAGGAGAATAGTTATTAATCAGCATTATACTTACCGCGTCCCACTGACCCCGCCATCCCTCTGTGTCTTCTTCCGGTGCTGCTCATAATCTAGGTATTCACTGCAGAAGGGACCAACAGCCAATCACAGATGCTGTCACAGAGAATGGGCATCTGCTCACAGAGATATGCAGCAGAGCTGGATGTTACCTGTGGATTATGTCCGAGGGAAGATTTTTTTGTTAATTTAAAATTGGAAACAGGGTTGTCTTGTATTTTATTTCTAAATGTTTTTTTCAGTGTTGTTTCTTTACTGCTTACACTATGAATTTCAGTCTTAGTGCCAGCAGCCAATACAAAGCTGGCATTAACCCCTTTATTATCCAGCGTGCCAACGCCATCAGGGCCACTGCAAAAGTTGGGGTACAGTGCCAGAAAATGGCACTTCTATGAATGTACCATTTTCTGGGGTAAGCTGCGGGCTGCAATTCACAGCGGTAAGGGCCAAAAAAGCATGGGCCACCCTGCGCTGAGTATTCCAGACACCAATTGCCTAGTTGTATCTGTCTTGAAACCGAAATAAATATGAATTATAATTTCATGAAAATTATTAATAAAAAAAAGGGCTTCCCAATATTTTTTGGCATTTAAAAATACGGTAAAGCCCCACGTAATTTTTTTTTAAAATTATTTCAAAGAATAATTTCATAAAAAGGGCTCAACTATATTGCGGTTTTGGTGCTTTTTTGGGCCAGGAGAAGCAGATGAACACATTGAGCACAATGCATGCAGTTTCATGCAAAAATTGCACCAATAAAAGAATAAATACCGTATTTTACTCGTACATAAGCAGACCCCCCTACTTTTGCCCCCCAAAACTGGGAAAACTTATTGACTCGCGTATAAGCCGAGGGTGGACCCCAGCACAGGTATACAACCCCCAGCAGTGAGGTATACAGCCCCCAGCAGTGTTATATACAGGCCCTCCCAGTGGTATACAGGCCCCAGTAGTATGGTATACAGCCACCAGGACAGGTATACAGCCCCCAACAGTAAGGTATACAGGTCCCCCCAATGGTATACAGCCCCCAGCAGTGAAGTATACAGCCCCACCAGTGGTATACAGGCCCCAGCAGTATGGTATACAGCAGGCCCCCAGTGGTATACAGCAGGCCCCCAGAGGTATACAAAAGTATGGCTTATATTGGCAGCCACCAGCCTACTTACATACACATACCCATACATACACACATATATACACACACACACACACAGCTTCCTACCTTGTCCCCCCGTTCTGCAGTGCCTCCGATGTCCTCCGTGCCGACCGCTGTGCTGCCTCCTCGATCCTCTTCTTCTGTGCTGGGATGTCCTCTGTGCCTTCCAGTGGGGTCCTCGCTCCGTTCCCGGTCTGCTGTGCCTTGTGGTTCCCCCTGCTTCAGTTCCATCATCATCGGTGCTGGGGGCCGCCATCTTCCTTCTTGCCTCCGCCCAAGGCCGGTGATGTCAGAGCAGGCCGCGCTGTGATTGGCTAGCACCCGTGATCACGTGTCACGGGTGCTAAGCCTGCTAAGCCAATCACAGCGCGGCCTGCACTGACATCACTCTGACATCACTGGCCGGGGGCAGAGGGAAGAAGGAAGATGGCGGCCCCCAGCACCGATGATGATGGAACCGAAGCAGGGGGAACCACAAGGCACAGCAGACCGGGAACGGAGCGAGAGGACCGGAAGGCACAGAGGACACCGGAGGCACTGCAGAACGGGGGACAAGGTAGGAAATACTGCGCAGTGCCCCCCCACCCCCCCGCGCCCCCCCCCCCACCATAGGATTACCGTATTGACCCGTGTACAAGCCGAGGGGGGGACTTTTCAGCCCAATTTTTGGGCTGAAAAACTCGGCTTATACACGAGTATATTCGGTACGTGGCAAAAACGTGTGGCGGGTTTGGTGCTCTTTTTGGCCAGCAGATGGAGATGAACCCAATGCACCAAAAAAGCATGAAATTTGTGGCAAAAACCATGTTGTGGTTTAGGTGCTTTTTTGGGCAAGGAGAACAGATGAACACATTGAACACAATGCATGTTTTGTGCCAAAATTGCACCAAAAGAGCATGAAATCCACAGCAAGAACCGCATCGTGGTTTTGGTGCGCCAATTCTCTGTGATAGCATCTGTGATTGGCTATTGGGTCCCTCTGCAGTGAATATCTAGGAAGTTAATGAGGGGCCCCGGAAATACGAGCAGGTGGACGCCGATAAGTATAATGCTGTTTAATTACTATCTTCTTTCTTTTACTGCCTCCTAGCCTCCATCTCATAACTTTACATTCTGAGTTTGGGGTTCGGACTCAAGTTTGAACCACTTTTGACTCCAAAAGAACCCAAACATTGGTGGGTTCGCCCATCATTAATTTTTCACCAAGCCATCTGGTTTATAGTTATCCAATTGTACTATAGTTTGAAAAGAAGGATTAACTTTTGATTTGTACAAATACTTTATTTTGTAAAAATGTAAAAATCCTGTGTGGATTTGTGATACAGTGTGAGTGAAAAATACATTAGACTGGGGGGCGTGTCCTGCAGCCTATGGCGCCGGACGCATATTAGAGGAGCTCTCCCGGTCTTCCCTCATCAGCGGCATCTGAGCGGCATCTATACCTCTTCAAACCTGTCCAGAGTCAGGGACTGTACTCCAGAGCTTACCGGCGAAGTGAGGACCGTGCTGTTGGCTCCACACCGAGATTTCGGGCCCCACAGGGAGCTACTTGGGATTCCTCCCTCCCCCACACCACGAGGCTGGACTGCGGCGGAAGCCCCTGGTAGGCCTAACACCTGCAAGAAGCCGGATCCCTTTCTACATCATCCGGGCTCACAGCATCCACAGACGCCGCGGCCCCTCGGGGCGCACCCGGACTTCCTCCTTCCTGCTCCTGCTGTGCTGCGAACATCCTCCGTCTCTACCCCCGCACCATCCCGGTGCTCGTGGCTGACGCCATTCCCTGATTGAGCGCCGCCTCCTCCTCTCGCGTCGCTGAGATCCTCTACCATCTCTTCTCCGACTGCCGGTGCCACTATCAGCGGAGATCGCCGAGGCCGGGTGAGTGAGGTAGCGAGCGGCGGGACTGGGGGTCGGGGGAGTCGGAGAGGGGCCGCCGCACTAAGGAAAAGCCCTGCTGATACAGGTGCTGTGCACCGAAGCCCGCCACCGGCAGATCACTGGCGAATACCCGCCACCTATACCGCTGGAGAACCCACAAACGCTGAGGGAAAGCTGTTATGCCCCTCTGTGTTAATCCAGATCTCGGTTAGCTGTAATCAGCCTGAGTGGTGCTGCTGGGGGGATCAACAGGGGCCCGGCGGGAAGAGTAGAGGATTAACCCCTTAAGCCCTCGACCCTGATCATCAGGAAAAACCTGTCCCGTCCCATCTTCCAAAGTACCAGCCTGGTGGGAAAACGGACTGAATCCAACTACAGCAGAACTCAGCCCCGGTGCTATCAACATCAACACTGATCCCAGACCCCCTGGCCGATGATCCCCACAGGACTATACTACTCTGTCATCACTACCTCTATATCTGTGGGTGGATCTGCGTAACTACTAAACCCCTGGTCATGAGCGTAGAGGGTGTATACTCCTGGACTATATTCATATGTAAACAGCGGTGCACTCCACTCCACTAACTAAGATATACGAAATCCTAAGTTCAGGTCTCCAGTGCTCCTTTGTAATCAACGCACTCTACAGATTAAAACAAACCCTCATAGAGACTTTGTGTTAAATTATCTGCTACAGATCTATAATCTCTCCAGTACATAACCTTCAATCAAATCTGGCAATGTCCAGATCCTCCTCCCGCAGACGCACCAAAGGCCCCAAAGTCACTGATTTCTTTGTGGCGGAGAGCCAACACACACAAGCCTCTAAAATGGCCCAGGCCCCCCAAAGATCTCCTCGTTCTAGCCCTCGATCCCCTGGGGGACCCGACAAAGCACCCAAAGGAGAGCAGGACGATTCTCCGGTGACAAAGGCCTATCTTAAGTCCCTACTGGGTTCTATGCAACAAACCTGGTTTGAAGATATGAAGGGTCTGGTGCGTGAATTACGAGATGATCTGGTGGCGGTGGCGGATCGAACCTCACATCTGGAGTCCAAAATGGCGGAATACTCCTCAGCCCACAACGATCTTGCAGACAGTTACACTGCCTTGGACCGGGAAATGGGGTCAGTCAACACGACAATTTGTCATCTTGAGGATAAGCTACGTCGAAATAACTTCAAATTAAGGGGCCTATCAGAATCAGTGGAAGACTCGGATCTCATTGCCACAGTCACTGACTTCCTAACCACCATTTTACCTGGCGAACCTAGCGAAAACCTAGCAATTGAAAAAGCATATAGGATCCCCAAGCCTAATCGTCTCCCGAAAGACATACCGAGAGACGTATTGGTACTCCTGATCCGCCCCGGCATCAGGGACACTCTACTACAAGCCATGAGGAGGACCTCACAACTGCCAAATCCATTTGAGGGTCTTCTGGTGTTTCCTGACCTCTCTCCAGGGACCCTCTCACGCCGCAGAGAATTCGGTCCGTGTTGCCAGATACTCCGGGACAAGAACATTGCGTACTCCTGGGGATCTCCTGTCTCCCTGAACTTTAGATACAAAGGCACCAAACACTCTTTCGCCTACCCATCATTACTGCGTAAAGCGCTGAGATCCTGGAACTTGGCATCTACCTCCGATCTTCCATCTCCCAAGTCTGATCGCGGACAAGGCGCCCCTGGCTCTACCCCTAACCCTGCAGAAGATGCAACTTGAAAGAGTGTGGAATTGCTATCAAATGGGTTGACCGGAACAGATCCCTTCTCTATTTTTCAAAAACCTATTCTGTTCCGCATGGAACCTAGGTTCAGCCCTCAGGGTGTTTTTTGTACACCCTTCTACTGTTGGTAGACTCTCCAGACGAGATTCTACAACTGTTTGACTCTTCTAATTTTTTCTTGTTTTTCTGTTTATTGGTGGTGATTTGTGTATTGTCTTCCCCTCCTTTCCTTCCCCCATCTCTCCTTGCATTTGCCCCTCTGCGCTATTACATTGATTATTGTATATTCACAATATAGGTGATTGAACACGTTTGGCATGAGTGTCTCAGTGGTATCCGTCAACGTAAACGGCCTGAATTCACCGGTCAAGAGATCATTGACATGGCGCCAACTCCTAAAGACAAATAGCGAGGTAATATGTTTGCAAGAAACTCACCTTCTCCCGCAGGATGAACATAGAATGGGCTCGACCCGTTACCCTTACCAATTTTACGCCAGCGGGGAGGTAAAAAAGGCAGGAGTGGGGGTGTTAATTTCTAGATCAGTATCCTTCACTTTGGACAGGGTGATCAGGGACCCTAAGGGCCGGTATATCATAGTACTATGCACTATCAATCAGGTTCCTTTCACCATTGTTTCCCTTTATGGGCCGAATGTGGGACAACTTAAATTCTTGAGGAGATTTTTCGAAGTTCTCGATTCTGCTGGAGGACGAAACAGGGTGATAGCTGGAGATTTTAACATCCCAATGTCCAAGACACTGGATTGTACAGGTCCAGCATTATCCAGATCAGAAATGGGCTCTCTGATAGAATCCCAGCGACTACACGATGTTTGGAGATATTTACATGGTACAGAAAAAGACTACACTTATCTGTCTCCCAGGTTTCGTTCCTTTAGCAGAATTGATTATATATTAATCGATGACTCTTTACTCCCACATTGCTTAGCAGCTGACATTGGAAGCATAACCTGGACGGACCATGCTCCTGTCTCTATCCGCATAGCAGATACACAGGCCATTCGTCCACCTGGCAGATGGAGACTAAATGAGTACCTCCTCGCAGACTCCACCACTTCTGAAAAGCTTTCAAACCACTTAGTGGAATACTTTACCCACAACGACACAAATGAAGTGGCGGACGATGTACTGTGGTTTGCCCACAAGGCGGTAACTCGCGGTTTCCTTATTAAAATCTCAGCTATGGTCAGAAAGAAATTCCAGGCAGAGATGCTGGAGGCAACGGAACGACTCCGATCATTGGAAAAACAAAATAAGTTAACCCCCACGCCCAAAGGTCTGGCAGAACTAACCAAAGCCAGGCACGATCTAAGGTCGTTGATGTTGGTTAGAGTGGAAAAAAACCTAAAAAAGTCTAAGGCTAAATACTATGCCATGGGAGACAGGGCGGGAGCGCTTCTGGCTAAAAGAGTCAGACGCACTGAAATCCACTCCAAGATCCCCTTTTTGCTTAAAAAAAATGGCTCTAGGGTGACCAACCCTATTGACATTGCATCTGAATTTGGTAATTTTTATTCCTCATTATACAACTTGAACTCTGACCCCCACTCTCCTCAACCCTCCACAGCCACTATAAACCAGTTCCTGGATAGGGCCGCTCTACCTAAAGTGACGCCTGAACAGTTGAAAACTTTAAATGCCCCCCTTTCCTTAGCAGAAGTACAATCGGCTATTGCACAAGCTTCTAAACGATCTGCCCCGGGTCCGGATGGGTTTACGTATCCTTACTATGCGCAATTCTCTTCCACCTTAACTCCCTACCTTCTCCGACTTTTTTCTCACTGGCAGACTGCAGGTTCAATCAAAAAGGAGGGGTTGGAGGCCACAATTGTCACTCTTCCAAAACCGGGGAAACCATTGACTTCCCCGGGTGACTATAGGCCAATAGCCCTCCTGAATTGTGACGTCAAACTTTACGCGAGAATCTGGGCAACCAGACTACAGGAGGTTCTCCCGTCACTGGTGGAACCGGATCAGGTGGGATTTGTCCCGGGCCGTCAGACCAGAGATGGAACCCGGAGGGTTGTGGACCTCCTGGACGTGGTAGAGAGGGGAGGCATCCCCAGTGCATTTCTGTCACTAGATGCGGAAAAGGCCTTTGACAGAGTGCATTGGGGATATGTGACGGAGGTTCTCCGAAGATTCGGCCTGAAGGGACCTGTGGAAGGGGCTATTGCGGCCCTATACTCATCTCCCTCTGCCTCGGTCCTCGCCTCAGGCTTTTTGTCGCCCTCTTTCAACATAACAAATGGTACCCGCCAGGGTTGTCCGCTCTCTCCGGTGATTTTTGCCTTGGTGATGGAGCCACTGGCCTCAATAGTTAGACTTAATGGCAACATCTCTGGGGTGCGGGTAGGGGACAGGTCCTATAAAATAGGCCTTTACGCGGATGACGTGATTGTAACCTGTACGTCTGTCGAACGCTCTCTACCTGAACTTCTATCCACTTTGACTGACTTCTCCAGCGCCTCACTCTATCGCCTTAACCTCTCTAAATCTTCTATATTCCCTCTGAACTTGTCCCCTGAGATTTCGGCCCGTCTTCAAGCCTCCTACCCATTTAAATGGGCCCCTTCAGGCTTTACATACCTAGGAATACAGATAACCCACATGCATAAAATAGTACAACTCAACAACGATCTCCTACTCTCTGAGGTTAAATCCACCATAGCCAACATCCCCGCAACAATTCTATCCTGGATTGCTAGAATCCACGTGGTGAAAATGCTTATCTTGCCAAAAATTCTCTATGTGTTTAGAAATCTTCCTCTGTGCTTTCCAAGCAGATATCTCTCATCCTTACAAAGAGCACTGAATGGGTTCATATGGAACAACAAACCCCCTAGGGTGTCTCATAGCACGATGTCATTACCACTGAAGGAGGGAGGGTTGGGAGTCCCTGATTTGAAGACTTATCACTTAGCAGCCTTACTCGAGCCAGCAAAACTCTGGTGGGACGGCAGTTCTCAACACACTTGGCTCAGTATTGAAACGCAGTTTTCACCCGGGGGTTCCCTACGGACTCTCCTGGAGGCATCGCTGCTCCAAGCTGTAAATCCCGCCCCCCCTCTGCGCACCATGATCTCGCTACTCAAGATATGGTCATTGTTAGGCAAATCGCACCACTCCTTCCTTTTGAGGGATGTTTCTCTACGGGCCCTGGAGCTGCTGGTTGGGGACTTGTCACTCTCGGGATGGACACTAAGAGGCATTACCACTCTACATGACATACTCGAGGGTTCGAGAATGGTCCCTTTCAAGTCCCTGCATCGCAAATTTGGCTTGCCTAATACAATGTTTTATCAATACCTGCAAGTCCGCCACCTATTGGCTGCCTCTGGCTCCCTCTCCCTGGGTGTCTCAAGACTCACCAGCCCTCTGCAGCGCCTTTACAAAACAATAGGCCCCTTGCCGCATGGCATTTCGATACTTTACAAATTGCTCCGCAGCCCAGAGGACTTTGTTAAACTTCCTTACATGCACAAATGGGAACTGGGCCTCTCATTCACAGCCTCAGCTGATACTTGGCAACTAGCCACAAACCACGCTTCCAAATTCACCGCCTGTGTCAACCACCTTGAACAAGCAAAAAAAATACAATTGGGCTGGCACATCTACCCGGCCAAACTCGCTAAATTTGGTAAATCCCCTTCTAGGTTGTGCTGGAAGGGATGTGGTCAGATAGGCTCCCTAACACACGTATGGTGGGAATGTCCGAAGCTGCAGAGATTCTGGTCAGCTGTGCAAGATGTCATAACAAAGGTGACGGGCCTCCCAATTACCTTAAACGGTGAAATGGCATTGCTGGGGTTGGGTGTTGCGGAAATTCCAAAGTTGTACCAACCCATAGTCACTAATGTCTTAATAGCTAGCAGACAATGCATCACCAGGCATTGGAAACTTCCCACGATACCCTCCACACCAGAACTGGTAACCCAACTAGACATGCACTACAACTATGAAAGAATTCTTGCCCATGATCTCGCCAGAAGGAACAAAGTTTCTGCCTGGTGGGATCCTTGGGTCTCATCTGTTTATCATGTACCGCACTAATCGCATTAACCTGAATAACTCAAAAGACACCAGCTATTTTCTCTGTATATCTGCACTCAGAGGCGGCATCCCCTTCTTTTCCCTCCCCCTTATTCCCCTTTGTGTTGTTGTCCTAAATGTTAAAAGATTTGGTTGTAATGATTTTTTATCTTGACTTAAACTTAATAAAAATTATTGGTTTAAAAAAAAAATACATTAGACTACCCACCCCCCTAGACAAACACTAAACACGTAACTGCCCACGATTGCAGTGCTTTTGGGTGGGGTCCGTAAGGTTGGGTGACGATATAAGTAATTGTTTCAAGGTTTTGAGCGGCTCAAGGGATGAATACCCCTGGATACAATCTGTTTCCAAAGGAGTTTCAAGCCTCAATACCGTGTATGGTACAATAAGATATACTCAATGTTGAGTCAGTCTGTATATTGTCCCTATGTCCAAGGTCCAACCCGACCCTCATTTCAAAGTCCTACAAACATGGTGGCCAGGTAATTTCATCACTGACCAACCATTGATATGGTTTGTCTTTAGCAAAAAGGGCAGTTTTTGGGTGTTTTTTTGCTAAAGACAAACCATATCAATGGTTTACTTTTCAAACTCCAGGCCTCGAGGGCCACACACAGTGTAGGTTTTCAGGATTTCCTTAGAATTTGACAGTTGGTCATTTGATTACCAACTGTCAAATCCTATGGAAATCATGAAAACCTACACTGTGTGCGGCCCTCGAGGCCTGGAGTTTGAGACCCCTGTACTAGAGGATTGCACTGAGCACTCCTGATACAAAGCTCTTCTATGACTTTTATATCCCCAAATAAAGCATTTGGAAAAAAGGTGTACGGCCGGGTTCACATGTATGGGAAGTTGTGTTTTGCTTGCAGTGCGCTTGCATTGCTTTAGTGGATGGCAAAAGCATGCAAACGCAATTCAAACGCCATTGTAAACGCATGCATTCATGCACCCATTATATCCTATTGGCGAACGCAGTGAAACGCAATGCCAAACGCAGCTGCAAAGTGCAGTTGCGTTTGAGCGTATGCATTTGCTCCAGCACACAGAAAACAATGCCGGCGACGGTTTCTGTTTTCTACAGCAAACCCATGCATTCAAACACAACCGCACTTTGCAGTTGCGTTTGGCATTGCATTTCACTGCGTATGCCCATAGGATACAATGGGTGCACAAACGCATGCATTTGCAATTGCGTTTGAATTGCGTTTGCATGCAAGCACAATGCAAGCAAAATGCAGGAACGCACAGATGTGAAAAGAGCCTTCCATACGCAACTACACTACCTTTGAAGCATCTCTAAACTGAGTTTGACATTAAATAGTGATTATGGAAAATACCAGTTTCACATTTTTTCCAGAAGAGTGATAACACTCTATTAAATTATTCATAAATTTTTGGTAGGAATGATAAATAAAAGGGCCAAGTGGATTTATTAGAAAAGATGCTCCAAAATCGGTATCTGTTGGGGTTTGAAAGTCTTTACTGAAACTTACTACTACTCAGACATGTCAAGAATGATGTATGGTATGATGTCTATTCTCTGTAAAGATTTGCAAATACAGAAGTTTTGTTTAAAAAGCAATAGAATTTAAGATGATGAGAAAATGAGGTCTACTGTCTTTTTTAATAGCGTCACCTCTCTTGCGTGCAGGCTATGTGAGTATTCCAACTGACTCTCGTAAAAGTGAATTTGTCTGAGCCACAAGGCACATTCTGAGTATTTGATGAGTTTTTTTTCCTTAGTTTTGTAACCAAAACCAGGAGTGGAACAAGGGAAAGTATTAAAGCCCCGTCACACCATGCGACACCGCCGGAGATGTCGGCGGCGACGGGCGGGAGTGCGCACGCTTTTGGCGCCCCGCCAGCATCGCTGCCTCCCGTTTACATGGGGAGACACCTCCGGCGATGCCCCGGCGAGCTGACAGGCGTCGTCGCCGCCGGGGTGTCTCAAAACCCCAGCAGCGATGCAGCACAATGGGAGCCTATGGCTCCCATCGCCTGTACACATCGCCCCAGATCAGCCGCCTGGTTCCAGAGCACTGCTCTGAAACCAGGCGACCAGTAAACGGCATCGCCATTGTCCAATTACATTAGGCGATGCAGGGGCGATGTTGGTGCCGATAGGCCACGCCCCTGCATCGCCTAATAAATCGGCGGTACCATCGCCTCGTGTGACAGTACCTTAATAGAAACTTGTCACCACTTCTGTATTTATCATCCATCCCTGGTTTGCTTTACAAATACTGAGGTCAAAAATTCACCAAATAATTAACTTGTGCACATGGCCCTAGGCCATGGTCAGACATAACATGGACACCACTCTCAGTAAGTGGCTGAGGTTCCACTAACCCGAGCATGACAGCTTAATGAATTACTGTGCAGCTGTCATGGTCAGGTGAGGGGAGATGCAGGCCACTTTGTGCTTTAAACGTGTTAATCGTGTTAGGCTGGCTTCACACTGCAGTTTTTTCACTGATCAGTGTCCATCAGTGTTTGTGTGCCAAGACCAGGAGTGTCTCCAATACTGAGAACAGGTGTCAATCTTTCAATTATAGCTTTTCTCTGCAAGTTCCTCTCCTGGTTCCTCTCTGGGTTTTGGCACACAAACTGGATGGACACTGATCAGTGAAAAAACTGCAACGTGAATCCAGCCTTATAAGGCAGCCTGACCCTGGCCTTAGTATGAGGCCTGTCATGGTTACTTAAGCAGAATCCTGTAATCAACTGGAAGTCTCAAGAGATTAGGTCATGGGGTGAGCACTGTGTTTATGCTAGTGTTTTATACCACGCATAATATAAGTGGTGCAATGGACATTCTGTTTAAAATGGGAAAGGTGACAATGTATTATTACTGTGAGGACTCATGCACATTACTTCTCTATGCAACCTGGAGCCATATCTAATACTCATGGACTTGGATAGGACCATACTTAACTGTGTTTGTTCCTGGCATACAGAGTTAAGTCAAATTCCACATACTGTATATCTGAAATCATGGCTTGTTCCATTAGAAACTTTATTACAAACTTTCTCCTCTCCCCAAAAAAATATTCTAGATGAGACTAACACATTAATATAGTTTTGCATGGATTAATTTTTAAGTCACATGAAATGCCCCTTTAATTGACCTGACCTTTGATGCATGGCCTAGGCAACTCTTACACTAGATAACAGCCCCCATTAAATATAAAAATATTACACTGTACAAATTCCATCATTTAGATAAAGGAGTTACATTTTGAATGCCCTAGTCATAAATTAGCATGTAATAATAAAGGTAGATTATAAAGAGAGCAGTCCCCAAATTCAACACCACGATGATTTGAAGGATGTAGAGCACAATACTTCTGACCTCAGCATTGGGGATGATGGCCGCAATAAAACAGTCATAAAATGTGTACTTTTTTACTATTAAAGGGCACAGCAGAGCATTGCATTTTGTCATGGAGCGGCAAGGCGGTTAATAGAGAGTGAAATTGGAGAAGAATGTGTGGACGCTTATGGCTTTTATCCTAAAAACAAATAGAGAATTCCTCAGGACTGCTGCAGGAATTAAACAATTAAACAATGATCCACTTGGGGAGGATTTAAACTGTTGCCATAGCAGTGAGAAAGCTTTTCTTGACAAGTTTTGGATGGGCTGGAGGTTGGATTCGAGAGGGCAAGTGTCCTTTGTCTTCAATCATTTGCATTTGGTAGGATTAGTTCCAAATCAAGCTCTTAGTATACCAACAACATGACAAAATATACCCTGGAAAATATTAGTGGGCATCCAACACGCAAGAGAGAGGAGAGAACAGATCGATGATAGGTGACGGCGCTTTTAATGAGTCAGATACTGTATATAATACAAAATTGTTATTGTTTTCCAACGTTCTATAAATTTAGGGCATTTGCATTATTTTCCCAGATTGGCACAAAGCCAAGAGTTTAGTAGGTCAGACTGCATATTTATGCTACAGTATGCCCTACCTCTATTATTTGGGGCTATAAAAAGCAGCTAAAATGAAAATTAAATGTACAAACATTACATTTATTTTATTTAAACCTTGACTGCAATTTCTCAGAGAAGCATTTTTTAATACTGATACTTTGAAAAATAAAATAAAAAAAAAAAACTGGAAAAAAAACACTCCTTATAAATATTTTAGGCTATTCTACCTACTGTATGAGACTTTTAGCAATAGAAAAGGTTTATATATCTGGGAAAAGGCTGCAGTGAGAAAATAGGTTTAAAAATGAGAGGAAAACAAGCATTTACGTGTGACCTATTTTAGATTTTAATCCATTAGAAGTAAACAATAGAGCTTCCTATTGAATGACTGCAAGCAGAGATCTTGCGAAACAAAGGCGATTGATAGAGAAAGTATCTTATACAAAGAATAGCATTTATTGGTAAAATCTGCACACTCTTCATGTGTTTATTACAGCTAAATATTTGTAGGAGGAATTAAAGAGGATCTGTCACCAACCACACATGGTGATCTAATTACAGCACTGAATGCAGCATGTCTGCTGCATCCAGGCAAGGGGTCCCCCATCACTTGAGCCGCCTTGTACCCCGAGTAAATACACTTAGAAAACATACATAGTGGAGCCAAATAGGAGGTGGCTTGTGGCTGGAGCCAAAGGGCAGTTTCACGCCCCCTGCATGTTTAATCTGTCCACCGCTGCCTCCCTGATGCCAATCATTGTCTCCCTCATCTGCAGCATAACACAGAGTTTATTTCAGTAATGGCCGCTTAGCCCTGCCCCCTGCGGTGACGTCACCGCCTTTCCCCGCCCTGCTCCATGGTTAACATGGAGCAGGGCGGGTATAAGCGGTGATGTCAGAGCAGGAGGCGTAGCGGCCGGCCTCCTGCTCTGACATCACTGCCTTTCCCCACCCTGCTCCATGTTAACCATAGAGCAGGGCGGGGAAAGGCGGTGACGTCACCGCAGGGGGCGGGGCTAAGCGGCCATTACTGCAATAAGCTCTGTGTTATGCTGCAGCGGTGGGCAGATTAAACATGCAGGGGGTGTGAAACTGCCCTTTGGCTCCAGCCACAAGCCACCTCCTATTTGGCTCCACAATGTAAGTTTTCAAAGTGTATTATCTCGGGGTACAGGGGGGCTCAAGGGTTTGGGGACCCCTTGCCTGGACACAGCAGACATGCTGCATTCAGTGCTGTAATTAGATCAGCATGTTTGGTCAGTGACAGGTCCTCTTTAAATCACTACACGTTTTTCTGCCTGTTACAATCTACAGTCATGGCCAAACGTTTTGAGAATGACACCAAAATTATATTTTCACATGATCTGCTACCCTCTGGTTTTTATTTGTGTTTGTCTGATGTTTATATCACATACAGAAATATAATTGAAATCATGTTATGAGTACCAAAAGGTTATATTGACAGTTAGAATGAGTTAATGCAGCAAGTCAATATTTGCAGTGTTGACCCTTCTTCTTCAGGACCTCTGCAATTCTCCCTGGCATGCTCTCAATCAACTTCTGGACCAAATCCTGACTGATAACAGTCCATTCTTGCATAATCAATGCTTGCATTTTGCCAGAATTTATTGTTGTTTGTTTGTCCACCCGTCTCTTGATGATTGACCACAAGTTCTCAATGGGATTAAGATCTAGGGAGTTTCCAGGCCATGGACCCAAAATCTCTATGTTTTGTTCCGAGTCATTTAGTTATCACCTTTGCTTTATGGCAAGGTGCTCCATCATGCTGGAAAAGGCATTGTTGGGCGCCAAACTGCTATTGGACGGTTGGGAGAAGTTGCTCTTGGGGGACATTCTAGTACCATTCGTTATTCATGGCTGTTTTTTAGGCAAGACTGTGAGTGAGCCGATTCCCTTGGCTGAGAAGCAACCCCACACATGAATGGTTTCAGGATGCTTTACAGTTGGCATGAGACAAGACTGGTGGTAGCGCTCACCTCTTCTTCTCCGAATAAGCTGTTTTCCAGATGACCCAAACAATCGAAAAAGGGATTCATCAGAGAAAATGACTTTACCCCAGTCCTCAGCAGTCCACAATACAATAGGCACACAATAGATCAATCAAACACATCATCATTACAAACTACATAAACCAATACTTGGGTGTCTGCTACAGTACATTAGAACAATCCGTAATGCAAAGGTGTATCAAACGCTATACACAGCCATATCACAAATCATGTGTGAACATCAGTACTTACTTAATGACTCTGGGCAGCAAGCGTGCCATAGCTTGGTTGTTAGCGGTTTTTATGTGGTAACCATCCAATCACAGAGCATCTGCGTCATTTAACTCACGTAGCCGCCTGGGCATTGCCACATGCGACTACTGATTAGGCGCCTGTGCTGCTTTGTGATTGGTCATGTTGTGTTGAAAATGTGGCCAGCTGGTCCGCCACCCATGCTCCTACTTCAATGTGCATTGTTCTAGTAGCGCCTCATCACCAGAACTCTGTTGGATAGACGGTAGTGATGAGCGAGTACTAAAATGCTCGGGTGCTCGAAGCTCGGGCCGAGCATCCCGAGATACTCATGTACTCGGCCCGAGTAACGAGCCCAATGTTATCCTATGGGAGACACGAGTATTTTTATGAAATGACTGCCGGCTGCCTGGAAAAACCCTAAAAATGTCACAAAAGTCTCAGAAGAGTGCTGAAATGACATGGCAACACCATGGGGAAGACCCCTGGAAGCATTTCTCACTCAAAAGTCACAGCTGTGAACAATGTTGTCTGAGTTTCACGCCAATTTTACGGAGTGTCCAGAAAACCTTCCAAAATTACACCAAAATGAATATTTAGGGTGGAAATGTTAAGGGCACATACCCAATAGTGAGATACAGCTGGTGTATGTCACTTTTTGTGATTACATAAAAGATTTTACGTGAAAACATTGTGCGACACTCCGATGACCCTGACAAGAGACGTACATGAAGCCCTGTCTAGAAATAAAGTGCCCATTTTGAGGAACTGGGTCTATTGTAGTATCTTCCATTGCAAGGGCAGTAAAAAATTGGGAGGTTCACCAATGCCCCTGGATACAGACATGCAGGATGGCCTGTAAACAAGAACTGGGTGTATTTTAGTATAGCCCTTTGGTCAGGGCAGACAAAAATTGGGAGGTTCAAGAATGACCCATGCTTAGAGACATGTAGTAGGGCCTGTAACCCTCAAGTGGGTGTATTGTAGTATAGCCCTTTTGTCAGGGCAGCCAAAAATTGGGAGGCTCCTCTTTGTCCCTGGATAGAGATGTGCAGGAGGGCCTGTAACCCTCAAGTGGGTGTATTTTAGTATAGCCCTTTGGTCAGGGCAGCCAAAAATTGGGAGGTTCAAGAATGACCCATGCTTACAGACATGTAGTAGGGCCTGTAACCCTCAAGTCGGTGTATTTTAGTATAGCCCTTTTGTCAGGGCAGCCAAAAATTGGGAGGCTCCTCTTTGTCCCTGGATAGAGACGTGCAGGAGGGCCTGTTAAGAAGAACAGGGTGTATTGTAGTATAGCCCTTTTGTCAGGGCAGCCAAAAATTGGGAGGCTCCTCTTTGTCCCTAGATTGAGACGTGCAGGAGGGCCTGTTAAGAACAGGGTGTATTTTAGTATAGCCCTTTGGTCAGGGCAGCCAAAAATTGGGAGGCTCCTCTTTGTCCCTAGATTGAGACGTGCAGGAGGGCCTGTTAAGAACAGGGTGTATTTTAGTATAGCCCTTTGGTCAGGGCAGCCAAAAATTGGGAGGCTCCTCTTTGTCCCTGGATTGAGACGTGCAGGAGGGCCTGTTAAGAAGAACAGGGTGTATTGTAGTATAGCCCTTTTGTCAGGGCAGCCAAAAATTGGGAGGCTCCTCTTTGTCCCTGGATAGAGACGTGTAGGAGGGCCTGTTAAGAACAGGGTGTATTGTAGTATAGCCCTTTTGTCAGGGCAGCCAAAAATTGGGAGGCTCCTCTTTGTCCCTGGATTGAGACGTGCAGGAGGGCCTGTTAAGAAGAACAGGGTGTATTGTAGTATAGCCCTTTTGTCAGGGCAGCCAAAAATTGGGAGGCTCCTCTTTGTCCCTGGATTGAGACGTGTAGGAGGGCCTGTTAAGAACAGGGTGTATTGTAGTATAGCCCTTTTGTCAGGGCAGCCAAAAATTGGGAGGCTCCTCTTTGTCCCTGGATTGAGACGTGCAGGAGGGCCTGTTAAGAAGAACAGGGTGTATTGTAGTATAGCCCTTTTGTCAGGGCAGCCAAAAATTGGGAGGCTCCTCTTTGTCCCTGGATTGAGACGTGCAGGAGGGCCTGTAAAGAACAGGGTGTATTTTAGTATAGCCCTTTGGTCAGGGCAGCCAAAAATTGGGAGGCTCCTCTTTGTCCCTGGATTGAGACGTGCAGGAGGGCCTGTTAAGAACAGGGTGTATTGTAGTATAGCCCTTTTGTCAGGGCAGCCAAAAATTGGGAGGCTCCTCTTTGTCCCTGGATAGAGACGTGCAGGAGGGCCTGTTAAGAAGAACAGGGTGTATTGTAGTATAGCCCTTTTGTCAGGGCAGCCAAAAATTGGGAGGCTCCTCTTTGTCCCTAGATTGAGACGTGCAGGAGGGCCTGTTAAGAACAGGGTGTATTTTAGTATAGCCCTTTGGTCAGGGCAGCCAAAAATTGGGAGGCTCCTCTTTGTCCCTGGATTGAGACGTGCAGGAGGGCCTGTTAAGAACAGGGTGTATTTTAGTATAGCCCTTTGGTCAGGGCAGCCAAAAATTGGGAGGCTCCTCTTTGTCCCTGGATAGAGACGTGCAGGAGGGCCTGTTAAGAAGAACAGGGTGTATTGTAGTATAGCCCTTTTGTCAGGGCAGCCAAAAATTGGGAGGCTCCTCTTTGTCCCTAGATTGAGACGTGCAGGAGGGCCTGTTAAGAACAGGGTGTATTTTAGTATAGCCCTTTGGTCAGGGCAGCCAAAAATTGGGAGGCTCCTCTTTGTCCCTGGATTGAGACGTGCAGGAGGGCCTGTTAAGAACAGGGTGTATTGTAGTATAGCCCTTTTGTCAGGGCAGCCAAAAATTGGGAGGCTCCTCTTTGTCCCTGGATAGAGACGTGTAGGAGTGCCTAAAAACATTTTTCCCATTGAAAAGGAGCGGGTCTCCTGTCGTTGTAATACCCATTCTAACAGAATGGGCTAAACAATTTACCACTGCGGGTATACCTCAAACAAGAGCCTAACTATTCTAACGCTCATCATGGTGTCACATGAGGAGAAGGAGTACCAGTCCAGCGATTACCCAAAGTACGGAAGTGTGTACCCATGGGTGAGTGGAGGTACATGTCAAATTGAAATAACAAAATTAAATTCAGTTGTCATTTGCTGGTGGTGTGGTGAAGTCTGGCCCAATCCAACCCTTGTTCATCTTGATCAGAGTGAGCCTGTCCGCATTTTAAGTTGACAGGCGGGTGCGTTTATCAGTGATGATTCCACCTGCTGCACTGAAAACACGTTCTGATAAAACGCTAGCGGCAGGGCAGGCCAGGACTTCCAAGGCGTAGAGAGCCAATTCGTGCCACGTGTCGAGCTTGGAGACCCAATAATTGAAAGGCACCGATGAATCTCGCAGTACAGTTGTTCGATCTGCAAGGTACTCCTTCAGCATCTGCCCGAACTTAGCATTTCTGGTGGCACTACCCCGCACGTCAGGGGCTGTGTTCCGTGAGGGGCTGAGAAAACTGTCCCACATTGTAAAGACAGTTCCCCTGCCTCTGGCGGATTGGACTTGTGCCCCTCTCGGCCGTACGCCTTGGTTGTCCATCGAATCCTGACCTATGCCACTAGCATTTTGTGAGGGGAAGGATTTCACAACTTCCGTGACTATGGCCCTCTGTAACTGCAGCATTTTGGCTGACCTCTCCGCCTCAGGAATGAGAGACATAAAGTTCTCCTTGTAGCGTGGGTCTAAGAGTGTTGCCAACCAGTACTGATTGTCGGCCAAGATGTTCTGAACGCGAGGGTCACGAGACAGGCAGCTTACCATAAAGTCAGCCATGTGCGCCAGACTCTTAACAGCCATCACTTCAGTATCCAGACCAACACGATGACTGAACATGCTGTCCTCCTCCTCCTCCTCATCTCCCCTGTCCTCTGGCCAGCACCGCTGAATCGAGGGTATGACTGGTGTGCATGTCATATCCCCAATTTGGCCTGAGAGTTGCTCCATGTCTTCATCCTCCTCCTCCTCCTCCTCATAGTCCTCCACTACACGTTGTGATGACATGAGGCTGGGCTGTGTGTTTTCAGCCACACCCACTACAGTTTCTTGCTCTAAGTCATCGCGCTCGGCCTGCAATGCATCCTCTTTTATTTTCAGCAGAGACCGTTTTAGAAGGCAGAGTAGTGGTATGGTGACGCTAATAATGGCGTCATCGCCGCTCACCATCTTGGTGGAGTCCTCAAAGTTTTGGAGGACGGTGCATAGGTCCGACATAAATCTCCACTCCTCAGGTGTTATGTGTGGAGTTTGACCCATTTCCCGACGGCTTAGGTGATGCAGGTAGTCCACAACTGCCCTCTTCTGCTCACATATCCTGACCAACATGTGCAGCGTTGAATTCCAACGCGTGGGGACATCACACACCAGTCTGTGGGCCGGAAGACGCAAACGGCGCTGAAAGCTTGCAAGGCCGGCTGAAGCAGCAGGTGACTTGCGAAAATGTGCAGACAGACGCCGAACTTTTACCAGCGGGTCAGACACCTCCGGGTATGACTTCACAAACCTCTGAACCACCAGGTCGAGCACATGGGCCACGCATGGAACATGCGTCAGCTGCCCTCGCCTCAAAGCTGCCACCAGGTTCCGGCCATTGTCACACACGACCTTTCCTGGCTTTAGGTTAAGAGGTGTGAGCCAGTGATCTGCCTGCTGTTTCAGAGCTGTCCACACCTCTTCTGCATTGTGGGGTTTGTCACCTATGCAGACTAGCTTCAGCACAGCCTGTTGACGCTTTGCAGAGGCAGTGCTGCAGTGCTTCCAGCTTGGGACTGGTGTGGAGGGTACAGTGGATGAGGATGCGCAGGTGGAGGAGGAGGAGGCTGAAGAGCATGACATTCCGGAGCTGTAGAGCGTCGGTGAAACCATGACAGAGGTAGGGCCTGCTATCCTTGGTGTGGGAAGGACGTGTTCCGTCCCTTGCTCAGACTGGGTCCCAGCCTCCACAATATTAATCCAGTGTGCCGTCAAGGAGATGCAACTTCAGGTGCTGGACCGGAGGCTTGTTCGCGGCCAGCATGGACAGGCGATTGGCTTGCATGCACAACAGCCGAAGACGTAGCAGTGACATCAGCACGCACCGCTCCTCGACTCTGTGGTACTTCCCACAAAGTCGGGTGCTTGGCTAACATGTGCCTGATCATGCTGGTGGTGGTCAGGCTGCTAGTTTTCGTACCCCTGCTGATAGTGGCATGGCAGGTGTGGCAAATGGCCTTTTTAGAGTCTTCTGGAGCCAACTTAAAAAACTCCCAGACTCGGGAAGACCGAACATTTGCACAGGCACCTTGAGTCGTGTTGTTGTTCCGGCGAACGGTTGCCTGCCTTCTGCCTGCGGACGCAACCCTGCTTCGTACTGGCTGTTGGGATGCTACGCCTCCCTCCCCCTGTGCACTGCTGTCCTCGCTCTGCATATCCTCCTGCCATGTAGGGTCAGCTACTGGATCATCCACCACGTCGTCTTCCTCTTCCGCACCCTGATCCTCCTCCAAACTTCCTGGCAATTGTGTCTCATCATCGTCCACCCCTTGTTGAGACACTTTGACAACGTTCCGTTCGTCATAACGCGGCTGCTCAAATATTTGGGCATCTGTACATACCATCTCCTCATGACCCACTTCAAGAGGAGGTGGCGACAGGCCAGATTCTGCGAATGGATACGTGAACAGCTCTTCCGAGTGTCCTAGTGTGGGATCTGTAATGTCCGTGGACGTGTACTCGGCCAGGTGGTAGGAAGGAGGATCAGGTTGGGAAATGTGCGGTGCAGTATCACGGCTACTGACAGTTGACCGTGCGGAAGACAGGGTGTTTGTGGAGGTGCCCATCTGACTTGAAGCATTATCCGCTATCCAAGTAACAACCTGTTGACACTGGTCTTGGTTCAACAGTGGTGTACTGCTGCGGGCCCCAAGAATTTGGGACAGGACGTGCGAGCGAGGAGATGTGGCCCTTTCTTGTTGCGAAATTAGTGCTTGCACATGACCTCGGCCTCTGCCTGCACCACCATCACGTCCACTTCCTTGTTCCTTGCCAACGCCCTTGCCAACGCCTTTGTGCATTTTGCCTGTATAGAGCGACAACTGTCTGGTGACTGTGGAGGTCACAGGAGATTAGGATTTTAGTTCCCTAACCTGTATAAACGTATGACGTACAACAGTGCGCTGACTGTTGAGATGACAAGAGTTAGGATTTTAGTTCCCTAACCTGTATAAACGTATGACGTACAACAGTGTGGTGACTGTTGAGATGACAAGAGTTAGGATTTTAGTTCCCTAACCTGTAGAAACGCATGACGTACAACAGTGCGGTGACTGTTGAGATGACAAGAGTTAGGATTTTAGTTCCCTAACCTGTAGAAACGCATGACGTACAACAGTGCGGTGACTGTTGAGATGACAAGAGTTAGGATTTTAGTTCCCTAACCTGTAGAAACGTATGACATACAACAGTGCGGTGACTGTTGAGATGACAAGAGTTTGGATTTTAGTTCCCTAACCTGTATAAACGTATGACGTACAACAGTGTGGTGACTGTTGAGATGACAAGAGTTAGGATTTTAGTTCCCTAACTTGTAGAAACTTATGACGTACAACAGTGTGGTGACTGTTGAGATGACAAGAGTTAGGATTTTAGTTCCCTAACCTGTAGAAACGTATGACGTACAACAGTGCGGTGACTGTTGAGATAAAAAGAGTTAGGATTTTAGTTCCCTAACTTGTAGAAACCTATGACGTACAACAGTGTGGTGACTGTTGAGATGACAAGAGTTAGGATTTTAGTTCCCTAACCTGTAGAAACGTATGACGTACAACAGTGCGTTGACTGTTGAGATGACAAGAGTTAGGATTTTAGTTCCCTAACCTGTAGAAACGTATGACGTACAACAGTGCGGTGACTGTTGAGATGACAAGAGTTAGGATTTTAGTTCCCTAACCTGTAGAAACGTATGACGTACAACAGTGCGGTGACTGTTGAGATGACAAGAGTTAGGATTTTATTTCCCTAACCTGTATAAACGTATGACGTACAACAGTGCGGTGACTGTTGAGATTTTAGTTCCCTAACCTGTATAAACGTATGACGTACAACAGTGTGGTGACTGTTGAGATGACAAGAGTTAGGATTTTAGTTCCCTAACTTGTAGAAACTTATGACGTACAACAGTGTGGTGACTGTTGAGATGACAAGAGTTAGGATTTTAGTTCCCTAACCTGTAGAAACGTATGACGTACAACAGTGCGGTGACTGTTGAGATAAAAAGAGTTAGGATTTTAGTTCCCTAACTTGTAGAAACTTATGACGTACAACAGTGTGGTGACTGTTGAGATGACAAGAGTTAGGATTTGAGTTCCCTAACCTGTAGAAACGTATGACGTACAACAGTGCGGTGACTGTTGAGATGACAAGAGTTAGGATTTTAGTTCCCTAACCTGTAGAAACGTATGACGTACAACAGTGCGGTGACTGTTGAGATAACAAGAGTTAGGATTTTAGTTCCCTAACCTGTAGAAACGTATGACGTACAACAGTGCGGTGACTGTTGAGATGACAAGAGTTAGGATTTTAGTTCCCTAACCTGTAGAAACGTATGACGTACAACAGTGCGGTGACTGTTGAGATGACAAGAGTTAGGATTTTAGTTCCCTAACCTGTATAAACGTATGACGTACAACAGTGTGGTGACTGTTGAGATGACAAGAGTTAGGATTTTAGTTCCCTAACTTGTAGAAACTTATGACGTACAACAGTGTGGTGACTGTTGAGATGACAAGAGTTAGGATTTTAGTTCCCTAACCTGTAGAAACGTATGACGTACAACAGTGCGGTGACTGTTGAGATAAAAAGAGTTAGGATTTTAGTTCCCTAACTTGTAGAAACTTATGACGTACAACAGTGTGGTGACTGTTGAGATGACAAGAGTTAGGATTTTAGTTCCCTAACCTGTAGAAACGTATGACGTACAACAGTGCGGTGACTGTTGAGATGACAAGAGTTAGGATTTTAGTTCCCTAACCTGTAGAAACGTATGACGTACAACAGTGCGGTGACTGTTGAGATGACAAGAGTTAGGATTTTAGTTCCCTAACCTGTATAAACGTATGACGTACAACAGTGCGGTGACTGTTGAGATTTTAGTTCCCTAACCTGTATAAACGTATGACGTACAACAGTGTGGTGACTGTTGAGATGACAAGAGTTAGGATTTTAGTTCCCTAACTTGTAGAAACTTATGACGTACAACAGTGTGGTGACTGTTGAGATGACAAGAGTTAGGATTTTAGTTCCCTAACCTGTAGAAACGTATGACGTACAACAGTGCGGTGACTGTTGAGATAAAAAGAGTTAGGATTTTAGTTCCCTAACTTGTAGAAACTTATGACGTACAACAGTGTGGTGACTGTTGAGATGACAAGAGTTAGGATTTGAGTTCCCTAACCTGTAGAAACGTATGACGTACAACAGTGCGGTGACTGTTGAGATGACAAGAGTTAGGATTTTAGTTCCCTAACCTGTAGAAACGTATGACGTACAACAGTGCGGTGACTGTTGAGATGACAAGAGTTAGGATTTTAGTTCCCTAACCTGTAGAAACGTATGACGTACAACAGTGCGGTGACTGTTGAGATGACAAGAGTTAGGATTTTAGTTCCCTAACCTGTAGAAACGTATGACGTACAACAGTGCGGTGACTGTTGAGATGACAAGAGTTAGGATTTTAGTTCCCTAACCTGTAGAAACGTATGACGTACAACAGTGCGGTGACTGTTGAGATGACAAGAGTTAGGATTTTAGTTCCCTAACCTGTAGAAACGTCTGACGTACAACAGTGCGGTGACTGTTGAGATGACAAGAGTTAGGATTTTAGTTCCCTAACCTGTATAAACGTATGACGTACAACAGTGTGGTGACTGCTGAGATGACAAGAGTTAGGATTTTAGTTCCCTAACTTGTAGAAACTTATGACGTACAACAGTGTGGTGACTGTTGAGATGACAAGAGTTAGGATTTTAGTTCCCTAACCTGTAGAAACGTATGACGTACAACAGTGCGGTGACTGTTGAGATGACAAGAGTTAGGATTTTAGTTCCCTAACCTGTATAAACGTATGACGTACAACAGTGCGGTGACTGTTGAGATAAAAAGAGTTAGGATTTTAGTTCCCTAACTTGTAGAAACTTATGACGTACAACAGTGTGGTGACTGTTGAGATGACAAGAGTTAGGATTTTAGTTCCCTAACCTGTAGAAACGTATGACGTACAACAGTGCGGTGACTGTTGAGATGACAAGAGTTAGGATTTTAGTTCCCTAACCTGTATAAACGTATGACGTACAACAGTGCGGTGACTGTTGAGATAAAAAGAGTTAGGATTTTAGTTCCCTAACTTGTAGAAACTTTTGACGTACAACAGTGTGGTGACTGTTGAGATGACAAGAGTTAGGATTTTAGTTCCCTAACCTGTAGAAACGTATGACGTACAACAGTGCGGTGACTGTTGAGATGACAAGAGTTAGGATTTTAGTCCCTAACCTGTATTAAGGTAGTACGTACACCTGTCTGGTGACTGTTTTGATGACAAGAGTTAGGATTTTAGTTCCCTAACCTGTATTAAGGTAGTACGTACACCTGTCTGGTGACTGTAATGGTTTCAAGAGAGGATTTTAGTCCCTAACCTGTATTAAGGTAGTACGTACACCTGTCTGGTGACTGTAATGGTTTGAAGAGAGGATTTTAGTCCCTAACCTGTATTAAGGTACTAAGTACAAGAGTGTGGTGACTCTAATGGTCATAGAAAAGCTTGGATTCCAATCTGTATCACCCTGCCTATATCCTCCTAGATTAGTCCTGAGAAGGACTGTTCTGGTCACTGGAAATCTTGGACTCCGATCTGGATCACCCTGCCCATGTCCTCCTAGATTAGTCCTGAGAAGGACTGTTGTGGTCAGCAACAGTTTGCAGCCCTGATCCGGATCTACCTATGAGGGCCGCAAATCTGTCCCTAATCAGCAGCAGACACTCTCCCTACACTCACTGTCTGGATGGCTGTGTGCCGAGCACAGCGCGCCGGGAGTTATAAAGGCTCGGTCACGCTGTGCAGGGCGGCCAATCACTGCTATGCCACAAGTAACAGGGCTGTGGCATTGCAGTGGTCTGTCAGCCAATCCCTGCACGTGGGCTGGCTCTCAAAAGAGCGCCAACATGGAGAGATGACGACCACGAGCACAGCACGAGTATCGCGAGATTATTCGGTGCTCGGCGAGTCGCCCGAGTACAGTGATACTCGTGCGAGTACCGAGTAGTGCCGAGCATGCTCGCTCAACACTAATAGACGGTAAGTCGGTGGATATGCTATTGTGCTTCTCCTGTATGGTATCTTATTTTCGGCTTCCGAGCCATATTTTGCCAGATGTATGGACGGGTTATGTACAGCTTCAAGTAGCGTCAACCCCCTCCGTGTCCTGTTTCACACATAATGATCCTTGCCACCAATGACATGACAATGTGTCATACAGCACTATTTCGTTCACCTTCACCCTGGGCCAGGAGGCTTATTGCCCAACATGGTGCAGCAAACGCTTTGCCCAACCATCTTCGGCCACAAGCCAAGAGCCTGCCCTGTCACAGGAGGTGCGTAATTGTTGTTTTTCTACCTATGTCCACACCTTGGTGGATGCACTGATGTGTGGGTTCGTGGACATGTAGAAGGCACAATCGTGTTGGGCTTTCACCATTCTTCTGTGTGTTCCGCTGTGTGTTGGCTCGTGGCTGTTGGCACAGATTGTGCTGTGTTATGTTGGGGCACTTGGCATATCAATTTGGATTCTCAGGTGAGTGCAGAGCACTGGTCTACTTCTTTCTTCATCTTTGTTTCCAACCCTGCTACTGTTGATTTTGGTGTTTGGCATGCTCAGATATGTGCCATCTGGTGGTTGGTTGTGGTAATTGATGTCAGTATATTGCTTCTCTTGTTAACTTTTTTTTTCTATGTTTGGTTTACAGGCTCCAGTGCAGAGGACCCAGCCGCTGGCCAGGCTCCACCCTCATCATCTTTGGTGGAGCAGGTGCCAGTGGTGGGGGCTGTGCCCAGGGCCCAGTTCAGGCATACAACGGCGACGCACACATGCCCTACCCAACACTGAGCTGGGTACCTGGGCAAAAAGGGTCCTATTGGACAGAGAGAGGACCCCGCCACTTTAATCGCAAGGAGCCAGAACAACGTGCCATCGCAGAGAGGGACATCATTCGGGCCCTGGAAGCGGGCGTTGATGGGGCACCGAGATGGGGTGGTTACATCACCATCCCCAAGAAAACAACCCCAGTGCCCCCTGCACCCCAACAACCCATGGCTAGAGGTTGCAAAAATCAGGATCCTCCACGTCTCCCACGAAGACTCCAGCACAGAATGGCCCCCAATGTGTGGGACTACGGGGATGAGGGGGAGGAGCCATTGTCTGATCCAGCAGAGGACGAAGAAGCAAGACGCTACTAGGCAATGCACTACATTGCGTACTGGACTTTTTTGTTTTTCATTTTTTAAAACCAAGTGTGTTTGTATTTTTATTTTGGGGTAATAAACCTATTATTTGCCATACCTATGTCCACATATGTGTCAGGTTCTGCAGTATGGTTGTGTGTGTAGTGTGTTGCGGGTGCAATGGTGATGTTTGTGTGGCAGAAGGAGAAGCCTCATGTCCACAATGACATAGTTGTATCATTGTAGCAGACAGGAGCCTATCCCTAGGTGACATGTGTGAGTATTGAGAGATTACGAGTCTTCTCTGGCCAACATTGGCGAGTATGTTTGTGTCTGTGTGTTTGTTAATGTGGTTGTGATATTGGAGACATTGATGTCAATTATGGCTTCATCCGTGTCGAAATGGTACAGTATGGTCAGATCTTTATCTTGTCCCACTGCACACCTATGCAAATTCATTAGCCATGTGTTGTGTTTAAAAATGTCACCTTCCAAAGGTGTCCCTGTTTGTGCTGAGACAAGGGATCACACAGTATTTTGGTTTGCACTCACATTTATTGTTTCCTTTATTTTTTTGGTAAATTATGCATTTTCAGATTAGTTGTAGGCAAACCATACTACCCACTTTCCCAATGTGCGATACTATAAAAAAAAAAGGCCAACGGGGCCTAAAAAAGAAGGGTGCCAACATGGCAACACAAACAAACAACATGTCCAACATGGACATCTACAAACAAGGGCCATTAGCCACATTATTGGGGAGGATATTCAGGAGTAGGGGCAATGGTGGACTGGGCTGCCTGGAGGCACAGTATCATCACACCCAACTGGTCCAGATGTTGCTGGCCTTTTCGGTGGGCACGGTCCTTGTGCTCCTTTGCCTCCCTGTGTACCTGCAGCAGATCATCAATAGTTGGTATCCCTGTATGGGAAATAAGGACATTAGTCAGTGACGTGTAGGTGTGGGTGGGTGACGTCATTGGTCAGGATTTCACTTGCGTAGCATATCCCCATCCCAGTTTCCATCTTGAGGAGATGGTGATGCGCTGACAGCCCAGCCTGCAGCACAAGCTCTTGCCCCTTCACAAAGAAAGGAAAAAAAAACCCATCATGACTCACATACTGATGTCAGGGACACATGATGTGACCAGGGCTAGGGGTACTCGGAGACCGGAACTGATGACTGATCGAATGGGGAGATCACGAGTGGTCGGGATCCCGGTTCCGTGCCCTGGTTATCATTTAAAGTAGATGGTGGTGGGGGAGAAGGGAGTATTTACAGGGGATCGTGACGCCACCTGTAGTTCCCCGGTAATATGGTACCAGCGCTGCAAGCCAGCCACTGAGGTGATGGTAGGTGCAGCAAAGTGTGGGACAGCTCCCTACAGGTGGAGCTATTACCTCAGGGCAGCAGTGATGGAGATGTGGATGAGGGGAGTTGTAGTGGTGGTTGGTGTTGCAGTTATTACCCCCCTGCTGAGCTGCTGGTGGTGCTGAGCCCTCCGGGCACCGGCGGGAAGAATAATGGAAATTAGTTCAAGTTTAACTCCACTTTACTAGGTACCGGTAGATGGCAAAATGAGACATGGTACAGTTTGGTTGGTAGGGTGAGGTTGCCAGCTCAGGGTCCCCCTTATGGAGTCTCTAGATGTTCTCTGTCTTTGTCTTTCAGGGTCTCCTTTCTTCTTCACCTCTACCACCCTCGCAGAGCTCTCCCACCAGTCCCACGGTCTGTATCTATCAGGCAAGGTTTGTGCCTCACCGGTCCGGATAGGAAGCCCGAGAGCTAGAAGGCTTCCCTCCGGCACCGCAATTTATGGCCCTTCTCCTGTAGTGTCTTAAACCGGTTCTCGGTCCCGAGGGGGTGAGATACTTGGTGGCGCTGTCAGCAACCCGGTTTCTATGGGCCTGCAGCTTGTCAGTTTGCAGATAGAGCTGAACTGCTATCTGCCTCGGCTTCCTGCGTTGACGGTGTTCCCTCAACGCGACCAGCCGGCTCCAGCCAGTCCTGGTCCGTTGCCTGCTGTTCTTGGCCCCCACTTAAAGATGGGGCTCCCTTCTGTTAACTGGGCTGTCAAGCCTGACCTTCCTGCCTGCCTTCCCAGCACCATCTGAGTAAAAACTATCACTCACTTCTGCATCTACCCCTAGGCTCCAACCCCTGTTGTGACCTACTAAATTATCGGTCCCCCCTATTCTAGTGGTCTAATTCTAGGTGTGTGCACTTACAGTCTCCACAGGTTTAACCCTGAACTGACAACTTTACAGGGGAAAACACATTTAATAATACAGTGTAATACTTCCCTGTGGCACCTAGCCTCAGGGGCGCCACACACACACCAACATGTATATTACAAAGCTTGTAACCCTTTTCCAAAACTTACCACCAATCACAACTCCAGCAGGCTCAAGGTCACTGTGTGGGGACCCCAACATAGTAGGGCTGGCCAGGGAGCTGGAGATGCTTGGGGAGGGGGTTGAGCCTGGGCTTGGGGTATGGACTTGGTGGCCTAGGACCGGGCTTCCTGGTCCCATGGGTTCTGGGATGGCTGCTCCTGAGGGTGGTGTCCCGGATGGTGAGGGACTTCCTGGGCCCTCCAGAGAAGTTGAGGGTGGGGTCCCGGATGGTGAGAGACTTCCTCGGTCCTCCGAGGAAGGGCGGGGGGTCCCTGGTGGTGTAGGGGACTGTCAGCCCTACTCAGACGGGGAGTCCTCCTCATCTGTAATATTAAAAATGACAAGACACCGATTTTACAAAAGGAACACAACATAGGGCAAACATGTACTGTGTGTGTATCAATGTCATTAGGGCGTGAAGGCTAGCATAAAAGGTTTGGGTCTGGAGCGACCCTATGGTTAGGGGCCTGTCTGTTTTTGGACATGACCACAACACCAGTGACCACATATTTGGGATGTAAAACACCCTTGGATTAGCAGAGGATGGATTTTTTTCACAAAACACAAGAGCAGACAGTAAGCATCTGGTGGTGCCACCATGGGGGCAAACACATAGCAGTCAGCTTGTAGTCACTTTTCTGGATTGTGATGAATGTCTTGTGAAATGCTGTGTTATGGTACCTTTACACGCCGCCACAGGATGGTGGTAACAACTGGGTACTTCACGTGCACGAGCACGCAGTAACGGTTGCAAACGGTAATTGCACCACCTTTACACGCCGCAACAAGGCGCGCTACGGTAGGTTACATCTATCTCCGGATACACGGCCGGGTGCCACAAGTTACCATCTGTAGCTTACCTTACCACATTTACACGCCGCAACAACAAGCTAATATGGGTGGACCTGGTGCAGCAGGGACAACACATAGGCGTGCCACAATTGTGGATTACGAGAAGTCCGTATGCTGATAGGACAAAGCAATAACATCATGATTGGCCAGGCAGCGCAGGAGGCTGATTAATACATGACGGTCGAGCAATTGTGTAGTGTGACTAGTCAGCTCCTTAAATATGCCGCCCTATGCAGCAACAACCAATCGTAACGCAGGAGCTTCCTCCAATGATCGCTGAAGGGGGGTGGTTTCCCAGAGGCTGTGTCACGCCCCAGGTACATACCAGGTACATAGCATGGTGTAGAAACAACCCTTCTGTTCCTTATTTACACGCCGATACAGGCCGCAACCATCGGCTTGGTAACCACCTGTTTTAGGGCAGTGCTCTGAAACAGGTGCCTCCACTGGCGGGTGGCAACAACCGTCTTCACACGCCGCTACCTTGGGTTGATTTGGCTGTGCAAGATACATTTCTCTCATGTACCCGGTTGTTGCCACCATCTAGTAGCGGCGTGTAAAGGTACCCTTAGGGTATGTGCCCACTGGAAGTTTTAAAGTCGTTTTATCAGCGAAAAACGTCGACGTTTTATCATATGTTTTATTTAAATTTATGTTAATCCTAACCACCGGTTGGATTAACATGCTAGTCAATGGATTTTAGAAAACGCTGTGCACATGAGAACGTTTTTATTTGTCTCCTTTCCACTTTCTTCACCGGTTTTGCACCGGTTTTCAAAGATAGAGCATGTCACTTCTTTTCAGCGTTTTTCCAGCAGTTCCAGCTTACAAGTGCACAAAAAACCGGCTTTAAAACGTTAAGAAAAACCGCCGGAAAACCGCCGATAAAACGCTGTACAAACGCTATAAAACCGAGCAAAAAACGAGCAAAAAACGAGGGACACTGCTGAGCACAGAAAACTCAGTTTCTGCAATTCTCCACAGGTTTTCTGACGGTCTGCAATGATGCAGAACCGTCCAGTGGGCACATACCCTTAGGGTGATTGTAGTGCGTGGCCCATGGCACCCATCTATGATGCGTAGCCAAACATATGAGCTATCATGTGTGGCACTATACTCCACACAGCGCAACTTAATACACGTGGACAATATAGCTTGCGCTATTCAATGGCGCGTGTAATTGCACTGAGTTTGCGGACGGTTGTGTGGCAGAAGATGTGTGTGGTGCTGAACGGACAGCTGTTCAAATATGGCGCGGTGTCAATTGACAGCCAATGGGAACACAGTAGCCCACACCAATCATCTCAGACGGGGCGCGAACTACAGCACGCTGAGGCACGCCTACGGGAAATCACAGAAAGCGCTCTTTCCATCACTATCGCCCTGTCACACACCAAAACACGAAAATATCGCCTTGCCGATTGCGCCTGATTTCTGAGCACTGTTCAACAATCAGGCGACGGCCGATGGGCGATTTATCGCCGCAAAATCAGCCAATCACACGCCGCAACCATGAGGCAATTTCATCCGATTTTGCCGGGGCGACAAATCGCCTTTCAGCTCTCCAGGCGAGATTGCGGCGTGTGACGGTACCTTAAGGGAAGACATCGCTACACCAATCCTCTGTTTCCCGCTTTTTGAGGATCAGAGAGGTCCCAGATATTGAACTCCACCATTCATAAAGTAATAACAAAGTTTAGCAATATTTTATCACTTTATGAGAGAAAACACTTTCACAAAAATGTTCTTATTCACTGACAGCAAGCAGTTATTCTTGAGCATGATTAGAAGCAGAAGATGTGTAAGATTCCAGCATACACAGCTGTGTTTGTATTACAGCTGCATGTATATGTAACACATCAGTCTCCTGACATAGATGAGCACTTCTACATATAGGCGGCTGCCTGTAATGTGCTCTGTCATGTCAGTTGTTGCTGCTCTTGAGGAATTAGTAGACAAATGGCCTGTAGCTTAATCCCTGTCCCCATAGCTAGTAGGGTCCAGCTGTCTGGTGCAGATTATGAAGGGTAGCAAGCAATCCCTCATAGACGCCATGGTAACAGGGGGCAGAGAAGGCTCCTTATTGTTCTCCACTCTGCACTCCTCACAAGCAGCAGAGTATGATTGTTTTTATTTAGCACAGGAATCCTCAGCCATTCCTTTCATGGAGTCCATTGAACTGGTCTGCTGAAGGGAGGGGTTTCCTATGTTATTCTTTTTGAGGTCCACCCAACTTTTCTATTGAATAGAGCACAGTTGATTTGTTCTTGTCAGATTCCCTCTGATACCTCCCCAGGCAGTGAGTAACAGCAAGTGCCAGAGCATCATTGGACATACAGGGAATCCCAGACCAAGCAAGTCCTGCAGACACCACACAGCAAGAAGGACTGCTCCAGAGCCTGCAGTGTCAGTGTGCCATAGGATAACACCACCTCAGGACAGCAGACATGACCAGGCTGGGCTATCTGCTGCCAGTCCTCTGGGCTCTGGGTAAGTGCACTTTATGTCCCTTCAATTCATTCATCCCGCTTGGTTGGAGCCATCCCCTCCCCTCAGGATGAGCAGTCACAAAGTCCTGGGAGAGGCTGACAATAGGCAATGGGGTGGGAATGGAGCATCTATAAAGTGTGTGTGTATACATATCTGTGTGAGAAAAGAGCATCTCCAAAGTATGTGTGTGTACATATCTGTGTGAGAAAAAAGGATCTCCAAAGTGTGTGTGTATATAGATATCTGTGTGAGAAAAGAGCATCTCCAAAGTGTGTGTATAGATATCTGTGTAAGAAAAGAGCACCACCAAAGTGTGTGTATACATATCTGTGTGAGAAAAGAGCATCTCCAAAGTGTGTGTATAGATATCTGTGTAAGAAAAGAGCACCACCAAAGTGTGTGTGTATACATATCTGTGTGAGAAAAGAGCATCTCCAAAGTGTGTGTGTGTATACAAATATGTGTGAGAAAAGAGCACCACCAAAGTGTGTGTGTGTGTGTATGTACATATCTGTGTGAGAAAAGAGCATCTCCAAAGTGTGTGTGTGTGTATACATATATGTGTGAGAAAAGAGCATCTCCAAAGTGTGTGTGTCTCCAAAGTGTGTGTGTGTATACATATCTGTGTGAGAATAGAGCATCTCCAAAGTGTGTGTGTATACATATCTGTGTGAGAAAAGAGCATCTCCAAAGTATGTGTGTGTATGTACATATCTGTGTGAGAAAAGAGCACCACCAAAGTGTGTGTGTGTATACATATCTGTGTGAGAAAAGAGCATCTCCAAAGTGTGTGTATAGATCTGTGTGGGTAAGTGTGTGTGTGTATACATACATACCTGTGTGGGACAAGAGCATCTCCAAAGTGTGTGTGTGTGTGTGTATGTACATATCTGTGTGAGAAAAGAGCATCACCAAAGTGTGTGTGTGTATAGATAGCTGTGAGGGAAAAGAGCATCTCCAAAGTGTGTGTGTATAGATATCTGTGTGGGTAAGTGTGTGTGTGTGTATATATACATATCTGTGTGGGAAAAGAGCATCTCCAAAGTGTGTGTGTATGTACATATCTGTGTGAGAAAAGAGCATCTCCAAAGTGTGTGTGTGTACATATCTGTGTGAGAAAAGAGCATCTCCAAAGTGTGTGTACATATCTGTGTGAGAAAAAAGGATCTCCAAAGTGTGTGTGTGTATAGATATCTGTGTGAGAAAAGAGCATCTCCAAAGTGTGTGTATAGATATCTGTGTAAGAAAAGAGCACCACCAAAGTGTGTGTGTATACATATCTGTGTGAGAAAAGAGCATCTCCAAAGTGTGTGTATAGATATCTGTGTAAGAAAAGAGCACCACCAAAGTGTGTGTATACATATCTGTGTGAGAAAAAAGGATCTCCAAAGTGTGTGTGTGTATAGATATCTGTGTGAGAAAAGAGCATCTCCAAAGTGTGTGTATAGATATCTGTGTAAGAAAAGAGCACCACCAAAGTGTGTGTGTATACATATCTGTGTGAGAAAAGAGCATCTCCAGCGACTAGGACAGCGAGACTGCAGGACGAGCGCCGCAGACCCAGTAAGTATAACGATTATGTTTATAAATTATATGCTTTATTTTACAACTTTCGGACCTGACCTGTAACAAAGGTTTCCCAGGGAAACCTATATTCAGGATACAGGATTCGGTACAGACCCCGAATCTTGCAGCTCGGGTTCGCCCATCACTAGTTATCACGTGTAAGATCACGTTATTGTGTTCGACTTTGTTCTCCTATTTGGAGTTGTTCTATTTCATTGTTGTTCTTGTCTGTATAAATCTATCCTTTCACATATACCGTACACAACACATGTGATATTTTCCAGTACACAGAAGTCCTGAAATGTATGGTACTTACATTCATGCATCTGTTGTATTTTATAGATTTTTTTAAATATCCAAGTACATAGTATAAATGTTTGTTGTATTTCTACACACAGGTCCATGTCAATGAATTAGAATATCATCAAAAAGTTAATTTATTTCCTTAATTCAATACTGAAACGTAAGTATTATATAGAGTCATTACAAACAGAGTGATCTATTTCCAGTGTTTATTTCTGTTAATGTTGATGATTATGGCTTACAGACAATGAAAACCCAAAGGTCATTATCTCAGAAAATTAAAGTAGGGGGGATGAAGGGTCTGAGAGATAAAATATTACCTAAATAGGCTTCACCTTGTGTGGTCGTGAGAGTCACAACCTTTTTAAAAGCATATCACGGCTGCTGCAGTCCCCAGCGTGGTGCATATAGAGTAGGGAGGATGAAGGGTTATAAGCTGTGCTGCCATATTCCACGAGACATCAAAGGGTGAATATAATATTGATCTATTAGCGTGTTTTAGGGCTCCATGGCCCCTTCCTCAGGACAAATCAATATCATATTAACATGTTTCAGGGCATTCCAGGGAGGCCTGGAACAGATTGACTAATAAATCAATATTATATTCACCCTTTGATGTCTTGTGGAATATGGCAGTGTGGTTTTTAACCCTTCATCCTCCCTACTTTAATTTTCTGGGATAATGACCTTTGAACTTTCATTGGTTGTAAGCCATAATCATTAACATTTACAGAAATAAACACTTAAAATAGATCACTCTGTAATGACGCTATATAATATATACTCGTGTATAAGCCGACCCGTGTATAAGCCGACCCCCCTACTTTTGCCCCCATAAACTGGGAAAACTTATTGACTCGCGTATAAGCCGAGGGTGGACTCCAGCACAGGTATACAACCCCCAGCAGTAAGGTATACAGGCCCCCCCAGTGGTATACAGCAGGCCCCCAGGCGTATAAGCAGGCCCCCAGGGGTATAAGCAGGCCCCCAGGGGTATTCAGCAGGCCCCAGGGGTATCAACAGGCCCCCAGGGGTATACAGCAGGCCCCCATGGGTATACAGCAGGCCCCATGGGTATCAGCAGGCCCCCAGGGGTATCAGCAGGCCCCCAGGGGTATACAGCAGGCCCCCAGGGGTATTCAGCAGGCCCCCGGGGGTATCAGCAGGCCCCCGGGGGTATCAGCAGGCCCCCGGGGGTATCAGCAGGCCCCCAGGGGTATTCAGCAGGCCCCAGGGGTATCAGCAGGCCCCAGGGGTATCAACAGGCCCCCAGGGGTATACAGCAGGCCCCCATGGGTATACAGCAGGCCCCATGGGTATCAGCAGGCCCCCAGGGGTATCAGCAGGCCCCCAGGGGTATACAGCAGGCCCCCAGGGGTATACAGCAGGCCCCCAGGGGTATTCAGCAGGCCCCAGGGGTATCAGCAGGCCCCAGGGGTATCAACAGGCCCCAGGGGTATCAACAGGCCCCCAGGGGTATACAGCAGGCCCCCATGGGTATACAGCAGGCCCCCAGGGGTATACAGCAGGCCCCCAGGGGTATTCAGCAGGCCCCAGGGGTATCAGCAGGCCCCAGGGGTATCAGCAGGCCCCCAGGGGTATTCAGCAGGCCCCAGGGGTATCAGCAGGCCCCAGGGGTATCAGCAGGCCCCCAGGGGTATCAGCAGGCCCCCGGGGGTATCAGCAGGCCCCCGGGGGTTTATACAGCAGGCCCCCGGGGGTTTATACAGCAGGCCCCCGGGGGTTTATACAGCAGGCCCCCGGGGGTTTATACAGCGCCCCCGGCAGTGGTATACAGCCCCCCCGCCTAGTACCGGGCCCCCATGCTGCGGCACAGCATACAGTAGTTCATACATTACCATCTCCTGCAGCGCGCGCTTCCTCCATCTCCCGCCCGGCTTGTTGCTGTAGTGTCATGTGACGCGCCAGTCACATGACACTACAGGAAGATGCCGGCTGGGACATGGAGGAG